>OU342738.1:233908151-234282863 GCA_910589765.1 Avena atlantica
ATTAAGTAATATAGTAGGGTTAACTTTTATTACATTTGATCTAACCTTAGATCAAATCTCCCTTACCTAAAATAAGGTTTTAGCAAAGGTCATATTGAAACTTATCGCAGTCAACTTGATGATCTACTTCAATTCCATCAAGTTGAGAGAAGCTTCAATCACTTTGACAAGTTTTTATTCAAAAGCGCGAAAATTATTAAGATTTTCTATGCATGAATGCAATGCACACACCTGTGTTCATCTTCTTTCTAAGTTCTAATGCTGGGATGTTACAGACTCTCCCCCTTAAAATAAACTTCTCCCTAGAAGTTCGTATACTCTCACGTTTTGAAGTAAGGAATTGTCTTGCAATGATTACGATATGTCTCAACTCTAATACTCCAAAATTCCTTTTTACTTTAGTCCCTTTGGGATATATCCTTATTACAAAATCCTCAATCCGGGGTCTCTTCTTTAGTTCCTTAACCTAATTAGGTATCCTAATCCAATTTCCTTACATGATCATCGAACTTCCTTATTATATTATGCAAAGTCTAGGAAATCTCACTAAAACAGGTTTTAAACTTTATTAGACTAATCTTTAATTTGTCATTGTATGAGTTGTACTGGTAATCCTTCTGAATATTGGTTTTGAACACATTTAGTCCAAACCCATTGGAATTTATTATTTCTCTACACATGTCAAATTAGATGTGCTATGTTACCTCTTAAGGATCACTTAAGAATTATTTATTTTAGAATTAGTCGGTTAGGATTCATCTTTTATCAGCTTCAAGCTTTTACCTTATTAAGCTTTAGATAATCATTTGTTATTACCTTAAATACTTTTATCATAATGACTTTCATTTAACCTTATGAAAATAAGGCTTAATGTTGGCATAGGTTAGTATTTCCTCTCCAACCTTTAGTTGGAAAGTCAGATAACAATACTTCCACAATTTGTTTACTCTCCCCCTTAGGGTTTACTAATGGTCTCTAAACTGCCTATATAGTAACCATTGGCTCTATAACTAGAATGTAGGTCTTTGTTCAACTTATACTTTACCTAGTTAGGGTCTTATGAAAGATTGTACGGTGTATCCACACAATTGTGGATCTCGGAAGTGAATCTTTTAGCATTATTAGTCTTACTTACTATTTGGACATTTTCGCTTCGATAGGTCAATTTTCGCGAAGAGTCTCAAAAGACGGTCGCTTAAAATTTATACTCCTTTAGATCTTACTTAGCTTAGGCCAAGTTTTATTCTCTTTATGCAACTTTTAAGATGATCTGGTTAACTATGTCAACCATCACCGGCTGTGGACAAGATACCAATTGTGGATCAAATATCAGTTGTGGATTATCCTAGGGTGTATGAATTACCCTACGGTTCCCAACATCCTTATGAAATTCTCTCTGAACTGTCAGAGCTTGAATACCGTTTTTCTCCGAAACATCATATTTACATGCATTCATGATGCTTCCATGAACTTGGTACTACTACTCCATTACTTCTTAGCAACATTACCTACTTTGATTGAACCTTAAGTTCATCACTCATTATTACTCCATATATTCCCTACGTTAATCTTCCTTCCCGTAGTTGGCTAAGAATGATCTGAGCTGGATCTATCCTTAAAACTGTGTTGATACTCCTTAAACTTTGCTTCATTCTTCATATAAGTCTTCATCTTGATCTTTGAAAATCGTCACTCCCTTACACGAATTCCCTTATTTTATCTAGGTCTATAACATCAAGTAATAACTGGATGTTGCAACATGCATTTGCACACCAAGTCAAACTTCATGTACAGATCTAGTCAATCAAGAAGATCCAAGAAAAACAAATAAATCCAAATGTGGTACATATAACACACAATATTCTAAGCCCGGAATATAGTAGTTGAGTATAATATCTCTAACATCCAGGCTTAGTTGTGTAGTATATGACACCTCCTCATATAGGTTTGCATTGTCATACTTAGCACATAGGGGTCAAAGTATACTTTGTTTCAATATTTACCCAAATTGCTCAAGTGCAACAGGGTAATCTTAAACAAAGTGGTCTCAATTTGGTTTTGACTAACCTTTAGTCTCGCTCTTGGAATGGATAATATAACCAACCTATCATTTTATCAGTAGCTAACCTCTCATGATCACTCCAAATGACTAATCACATTCTAGTCAATGACTTAAATCAAAGATTATTAGAATTTTTTTAGCACCTATGACTTCTATCATAGCTCTAACATATTATTTTCTTACTTCTACCTCAAGATAATGTACTAATTACTCATCATTTTTATACTCTCATCATGGTTTCGGAGCTAATCTCACCATGATCTTATTATGTTTTACCTGTACATCATGATTTAGGAGCTAATCTAACCATGATAACTTTACTTCACATTACTCTATTATTCAGTCTTAACATAATTTCACTTCATCACATAAAATTCTCAAGTGAATCCCACATGATTACTACTCATTACATCAACATTAAGTCTACTTCCTTATGATGTCTTACACTTTCCTACATTATCTTGGTGGTTTATGTCTCCCTCGGAAGACACTAAAGAGCACTATACTTGATAAAAGATAAAATAATTACTCCTAAGAAAGAATGACTTAAGCATCTGACTTAGGTCTGACAAGGTTATCCTCAAGTGGATACTCATCACAAGTCATAAGAATATTTGGTTTAGATAAGATGGCTCCTATAGTCACTATCCAACCTACAGATCTTCCTAAAAGGGTTTTAATCCTAAGGTCAAAGCATATGCTCTGATACTAACTACGGTGACCCAGCATACCACTACATGATGTAGTAGACTATAGTCGTTCACCAATGAAACACCGTTCATTAGTATTATATCCCTCAGAGTAGTACAACAGAAACACAACAGGTCCAAGACATGACTATAGGTTACAACTCAACTCTTTACACAAGATCCAGAGAACACTCTAGGTTAAAGAGAGAGAGAAAGAAACTTCTTACAAAGAAGAATCAGAAATAAACAACTCAAAACAATCATACTATTATGACTAGTATTTTATTTAATGGTGTGGCATTGCTGCTATTGCAATACGCTACAGAAATAGGTTCTATGGCTAGAGATTATATTCCTATCTAATCAGTAACTTCGTCTTCACTGGAGTGGATGTATATGTTGACTTTCTTGACTGCATTGAAGAGCTTTAGCTTTTGATGATGATTCCTGGAGCATAACGTGATGTAGACGTCGTCGTAATGGCTTCAGAATCTAGCAAGGGTTAAGAAGATACGTTGAGTACGAGCGTACTCAGCAAGTTCACTAGAAAAGGAGTGTTTGATCCACTATATCTATAGCCACAGACCGTAGGTCGTAGGCAATGCAGGTTTTTGTAAACATTTCTTCAAAGGTTGCTTTTATTCTGAAAAACTATGTTCGTCAGCCTTCACGGGTTTACTAGAACTTTCATGGAGTTCCTTTCCCGCCGCGTTCGCAGCTCCTTCCCGGAACAGGGAGTAACAAGTTACAGTTGTTACACTCTGCAGAGGTGCGTAACTTTACCCATGAGAGATATTAAGCTTTGTTGCACGGACGGGAGTATGTTCCCATTCAAACTTCCATGGTTTGAGGCCCAACCTAAGATCCAAGCCAATCACTGCCCTCTCCGCAACGTCATATGTCTGCACGATCCTTCGGGGCCGGCTCACCTACGTTAGTCCCCTTTCGAGAAGGCTATAACCATGATGAGTACCCGAAGACTCTATGACCTGGTGCTGCCCTCGCAAGTTCCATATTAAATGGTCCATCAACTAAGCACCATCCATAGATAATCTAGACACCAAAAGTGTGGGGCATAAGGGTTCCCACCCATATGTTGGATCCGCACAAGGAATTACAATGTCACGTTAAGGTCGTCTTGCCTCCATACGAGAGGAAAAGGATACAGCTGACTTCTTCGTCCCATTCCAAATCTCATGGTCAACGCGTAATATACGGCGCAAGAATCACTAGCGACATTGGTCGTTAAGTCCTAGAGGATATATTCCTGATCAGTGGCATTCCAACTGCCAGATTTAATAGATTAGTTGATCACCCTGGATCGGTAACCAATAGTTGACATTATTATCAAAAATAGTGTTTTCTGACCTTTTTGGAACGCAGGTGATGACAACACTTGATTTTCAAAATACTTTATAGAAAATAATCAAAAGGACATGAGCAAGTGTGAACTTTCCTTTTGTGATTGCAAGATTATGCACTCACGATCTTCAAGACATTATAAGATCCAATATCTGAAATCAGCATCATTTGTCCGGTAAGGACTAATGTTTAAAGAAGCAAGATGATTTTATTCATAAGTAATGTAATGGAAGTTGATAATCTCGAATCCCGGGGGTAACGTTGTTCTAGGTTTTGGATACTGTAAATGGTTACTTTAGAATGTGTTGTCCTTTTAGATAAGTTTTATACTTGTGCTTCTTATTAAGGCTTGTGAGTATGTGTGAAACAACATGTAAACATAATGTCATACAATAATAAGATATACTAATGAGATGTGCTACTCAAGGACTGCTTATATGTGAATTATGTTATCTTCAAGTTTTACCTTGCAAGTGATGACATATATAAGGAACTGAAGTGTGAACAATCCTAGGTATATAAGTAAAGCTTAATGTAATGTGATTATTATTAATTGACATTTGATGTTTCAAGTGGCAAAAAGAATAACATTTGGAGAAAATCTTACTTAACTAAGCAGAATCATTTAAGCTTTTAAGTTAACCTTATAAAGTGTTCTTTCTAGTTATAGTCTTCAAATAAGAAAGAATTACTTCATTTGAATAATGACAACATTAGTATTTGAGACTTATCTATCTTGGTTTTTAACTTGGTTGGTTTGGTATTAAAATACTTTATAAATTAATTATAACAGACCAAAGTTAACTAATAAGCATATAATAAAGTCTTTTAGTATTATTTAAAGTATTATGGACTAAAGTTAACTTTTAAAGACATATATGGACTTATTGTGTATTACTTATGATACTTGTAATTTGTTCACTTCATAATGTTTCCTTAAAGTTATTTAAGAATGGCATTACTTCTATTTGAGTAGTGGTGTTCTAACATTATAATGGATTAGAATTATTTTCCTTTTTATAGATGAATGGTTATAGTTTGTAAACAAGGAAATAATCTTACTTAACTACTTATGGATTCAATATAGTGTTTTGGTTTGTTTAAAACTTGTAGTTGCATTATTGGAGTAGGTTTTATTTAATTTCATGTTATTCTTGAAGAACTTATACTTAATAAAGATATTTTTAGAAAATAAACTACACATCTGGTTGAAGGATAATTCAATAAGATTGTATTTAAAATGTGTTGGACCAATTTGGCTTTATATTATAAATATTTAGGACTAGTATTACTTATTAGACCTAAATTGGTAATTTTAGGAATATAAACAAATTTATTTAACATTATATGAATTGTTAACTAAGTAATAGTTTTAAATTCAAGTTATAAAAGTGTTTAACTCAAAAGTGGAATATTATATTTTTAACATATAGGTATTATTTTTGTGATCATTTTGGTATATTACACTTATTTTCTGATTTAAAAATAATAAGATATGATTTTTATAATACTAATTACTTTATAAAGACTTAATAAATAATAATTATTTAATTAAGTGGAATAATAATGAATGATTATAGTTTTAAATTATAATTCTTAGTTTTCTAAGATTTTTGGTATTTTATTTATATTTTTAACATTTACCATACTTAAAATATGAATTATCATTTTATTAAATAATATTTATTTAAATAATCATCATAATAATATTTGATAATAGTTTTAAGTTGTAGATTTTATTTTTTCTAAAAAAATTCATATATTAAACATGTTTTTCTGAGTTACAAACCAAAAGTTATTGATTTTATAAGATTGAATCATTTTATGAATTTTTTAATTAAATAACCAAATGTGTTTATTAAGTAATGCTGATGTCAGCACGAAATGAAGGGTTTTTCTCACCAGAGTCTATTCTACCCCAGTCACTGACTGGTGGGACCTATGCCATGTCATTTCTATGTTTTTATGTATTACAGAAACATTATTACAAATTCTAAAATAAATAAAACATGAATATGATATCAGCGTGATGTCACGCTGACGTCACCTACGTGTGATCCTCTCTGGTTGATGATCAAGCCTGTGATTGAGTGTGCGCGTGGAGTTGTACCTGGGCTTATTGGAAATAGGAAGATGCGGGGAGTCTAATAGTGGCGGCGCCGCTCGATTTAGGTCGCCGGAGCAAGGTGTACGACGGTGGCCGACGGCGGCGATGTCGGGTGTTTGTGGTGGGAGCAAATGAAGGCGAAATACAGAGTACAAGAGGTACTGGAAGAACCAGTGGCTCAACAGGATGCCGTTGGTGAGCTCGGGAAGGATCGGGGTAGCTGGAATCTATGGGAAGGACGGCGGCCGGAGTTGGGAACAGGGTCTCAATCCGAGCGTCTGGGACTTCACTGGCTTGTGCTGATGGGGGCAATCGACGGAGTCGAACATGGCGAGTCTTACAAGCATCATGGCGTGGCTCGGGACGGCCGGAAGCGAGCTCTAGCTCGATCCATGATGGGTTAGGGTTTCGGCAGAAGGGGAATTTGAGATGAGGAAGGGGATTAGGGTTCTTCGGCGGCGGCCCTGGGGTTAAATAGACAACGCAGAGCGGCGGCTCTCATCTTGGCGCGTGGCGCATATCGTAGCGCCGGCGAGCGCCGGCGGAGCTGCCACCGAGCTGCTTGCTCAAGGTATAAGACGACGGATAGGGAAAACAAAACGGTATCTATGCCGGGCTTTTGTTGGGCCGAGGCGAAGTGAGTGGAGGAGGAAAGGTGTTGCAGTTGGGCGGTAGATAGGGGAGAAGAAGATCTGGGCCGGCCTGCTACTCGGGCCTAGTTCCCTTTTTCTTTCCTTTCTGTTTTCATTATCTATTTTCTGTTTTGCTTTTTAGATTTATATTTCCACATTTGATTTGAGTTTTCTTTGTAGAATTAATTTGCTGGATAATTGAAGTAATACTAAAATGTATTTCAAATTCTGGTATGAATGTAGCATTTTGATAGCATGCTTTATTTATTATTTTCTAACTTTATAATTATAGAGATATTCTTTTATTAAATAGAATAAGTAGGATTTAGGGTTTTTTTAGGATTTGTTTTAAGATCTTAAAATTAACTCTAACATTATTTTTACATTTATTTGGAGTAATGAAGTTTTAAAATGTTTAGTGATAGTCATAGGGTTTATTTTTATGTATTTAATCACATAGCAAAGTATAGGGTGGTTTATAATTATTGTATCCCCACTTATTCCATGCTCATATGGAATGAGTGGTTAGAGAAATGGATCAAAGACTTTGTTTACTGAATATAGATAAAATATTTATGAGATGTTGATAAGAAAACTCATTAATAAGTTTAGGGTTCTGAATTGTAATTGCTTACCCTAGGGTTTAGGGTTCTTAATTTACTTATAATCTTTTGTTGATGTTAATAAAGATGAATGGCTAAACATATAGTCTTTATGTTTGTGGTCATTATGGATATCACCATTTAAAAATAATAAGGTTATTCTCTAGAATGACTTGTGAGGAAGAATTAATTAAGATAGTTCCTAAGCACATGTGATCATTATGGTTGAAAATGACAAAGATGTGCTCAAGTGATTTGCTATAGAAAAATATTTCTATGAAGGTTTGTATAAATAAAATTATAGATCAATCAGATAAAATGGATACTCTGTTAGGTTAAAGATTTAGGGTTTAGATTTTATCCAGAATTTCTATCTCTCATACTTCAATAATCCTGGACTTCTAATTAAGAAATTCCTTTCCTAGATATACTACTTATTCCTATCCATCATCATGTGTTAACATGATGAGTTTTACTTCACAAGAATATTCTTATCCACCTTTTATTCTTCTAAACCCATTGAAAAATATAATGAGCTTGACACTAAAGCTTTTCATAATCTTCACCTATCAAGACTTGGTTATATCAACTACTATATTGCTGATACTCTCCCATCCAACAAATAGTTACTTCTAACTCCATTCATACTCCTCTTTAATCATCCATCACTAATATTACACCAGTAGATGTCTATATCAAACTACTTCACCTCAAGTGTTAGTATTTTCCAAAAGGAAACTACTACTTCTATAATCCAATGTTACTCTAGCATCGATCATACTATCTTGTCTCTACTTGACTCCAGTATCTAATACTCCAACCTCACATTATATTAATATGACTTGTCATGGCTAACCTAGGATAACATATCTATACTAGGTTTTCAATCATGTTTTATCCACCAATGCCACTTATACATGATATAAGCATTCAATCTTGGTGAATAAGGCATGATCATTATAATCATTTGATCCTTTATGGTTTAGATTTCCAGTTGGCTAATCAAGGCTTCCATCCATACAACATTACAGTTGTATTATAATTATCTTCTGTTTAGCTCTATTAGATTAAGAGATATAATTCATTGACTATACCTACTTAATCCAATAGGACTACTCCTGGTAACTATCTTCAGTATTCATCCTGGGAATCCTCTTTGTTACCACATATATCTTTATTTCAAATAACTCTTCTATACATTCAGGAGTGAGTTAACTCCATTAATTATCCTATAGATGATATCTAAATCAAGCATTACTAATTACCTCTTCTTACTTCTTTCTTTATAAGCCTTAAGTGAATGCTATTATAAAGACAAGAGTTGATAGGTCAAGAATTTATAGGTTAAGAATTGGTGATTCAATAGTTGATTACTCAACATTGATGAACAACAGATATTGAGATAGGATTCCATAAGGATTGATATGGAAAGAAATATATATGATGAATGATCTTGACTTGGTTTCTTTCCTACTCAATCTCACTAAGAGTTAAGGTTAGGTATTACCATGATACTCATGGTATAAGCATATGAGATTATGATTTAGTTGTTACATTCCTATTACTTAAGTTATATTTATAACTTGGTATTCATGAGTGTGTAATGAATACAAGGATATGATTACTTAAGGATCAATTATGAACCATTAAGTAATATAGTAGGGTTAACTTTTATTACATTTGATCTAACCTTATATCAATTCTCCCTTACCCAAAATAAGGTTTTAGCAAAGGTCATATTGAAACTTATCGCGGTCAACTTGATGATCTACTTCAATTCCATCAAGTTGAGAGAAGCTTCAATCACTTTGACAAGTTTTTATTCAAAAGCGCGAAAATTATTCAAATTTTCTATGCATGAATGCAATGCACACACCTGTGTTCAGCTAATTTCTAAGCTCTAATGCTGGTATGTTACACCCACCCCGCGCCTGCGGGTGCAGCCACCCTGGTGCACCCCTGGCTCGCCCCTTCGCCTATAAGAAGCCCCCGATGCAAAAACCCTAGGAACCCGATCAAAATACCGCGAAACCGTCTGTAGCCGCCACCACCATCGTCCCTAGATCGAGCGGGATCTGAAGCTCTTCCCGGCACCCTGCCGGAGGGGAGATCATCCCAGAGGACTTCTTCATCATGCCAGCCTCCGGTATGAAGCGTGAGTAGTTCCACCTTGGACTACGGGTCCATGTAGTAGCTAGATGGTTGTATCTCCTCCTTGTGCTTTCATGTATAGATCTTGTGAGCTCCGTTCATGATCAAGATCTAATCTATTTGTAATCATGCATGTTGTGTTTGCGGGGATTCGATGGATATTGAGATTACTATGTCAGATTGATTAATGGTTTTGTCTATTTGAATATATCATGTCTATGTTGTTTGTGATCTTGCATGCTCTCCGTTGTTAGTAGCTATCTTTCCAAGTAGTTGCTAGTGACTCCAAGAGGGGGTATTTATGCTCGATAGTGGGTTCATGCCTCTAGTTTCCAAGGGAAGTGACAGAAATCTCTTCTGTTGTAGATGTGATGTTGCCACTAGGGAGAAAATAACGGTCTCTTGTTCATGGAAGAAGTGGATTGTTTACCTTACACACTTTTCTTAAACTAGTTACCTGTTGCTTGCAACTTAATACTGGAGAGGGTTCGGATGATAACCTGAAGGTGGACTTCTAGTCATAGATGTAGTTGGATGGCGATCTATGTATATTGTTGTATTGCCCAATCAAATCTCATAGGATCTTTTTGTCTAGTATTGCATTGTTATGCCTTGCTCAGTTCCTATCAATTGCCCTGTTGTAATTTGTTTACCCTTCATGCCATGTTTGTTTATCTAAGGAGAGCACCTCTAGTGAACTATGGACCCCGGTCCAATCTTTACCATTGATACATCTTCCACTATTACTTGTTTACTTGCTGCAAACTATCATCACCTTCCACACCATACAGTTAATCCTTTGTTACAGCAAACCGGTGAGCTTGACAACCTCACTGTTCGTTGGGGCAAAGTCTTGAGTTTGTGTTGTGCAGGTTTCCATGTTGCTTGCAACACCTTTGATATGTTTCCTTCCTCCTACTGGTTCGATAACCTCGGTTTCTTACTGAGGGAAAACTTGCTGTTGTGCTCTCCACACCTTGCTCTTGGGGTTTCCCGACGAAGCGCTCCAAGTCAACACCGGGCTCCATCACACACGTAGCTGGATATGGCAGCACTTCACGTCCAAGAGAAGGATCCAAATCGTGCTCATTGTAACTATTGTGGTGCAGATCTGGGCTGCAAATCTTCAAGTGCAGGTACTTCTTCCCTAATTAACCATATGAAATCTTGCAAGAGGAATCCTAGTAAGCTTGGTGGCCACCAGACAGAGCTTATGTACCAACCTAGTGCTGATAGTAATTCTATTGTTTCGGGAGGTACTTGGCAATACAATGAGAAAGAGATCAGGGAAGCATTTGCTCGCATGATAGTAGTCGATGAGCTGCCATTCATATTTTAAAAAAGAAGGTTTTAGGTACTTCATGTCCAAAGCTTGTCCTAGGTTCATTGTTCCATCTAGAACAACTATGTATAGAGATGTTATAGCTCTTTTCAACTCTGAGAAGGCTAAGCTCAGAAAATATTTCATTGACTCTCGTCAAACTGTTTGCCTCACCACTGATTGTTGGACATCGTCAAAGGCTCAAGGTTACATGGTTCTTACTGCACATTACATCACACCCGAGTGGAAGCTTCAGAAAAAATACTTAGCTTTTGTGACATCCCAAAAATACTAAACTTGGATCATCAAAATCTAATCATCAAATTTAGGGTTAACAAAAAACTTTTCTAAATAAAAATATGAGAGCATGCATGGTGTATGCATTTCATTTGGAATTCTTTTGAACCACCTTGTTTGTGTGTTTCTTTGCTTGTAAATGGATGCTTAGGTGAAATAAAAATCATCTAAACAATTCCCAAACTTTTCTCAAAGACAAATAAAGCAAAACAAAGCTAAATGAGGGAATGGTCATTTTGACCAATTTAACTACCATGCCTACTTTGGCTGTCTCAAACTTTCAGAACTTAACAGAAACTTTTCTGGATCTTTGCACCCCTTGATTGTACTCATAACAAAGTATCAAGGCCCACTTTGTGATCATCCAGAAACTTTCAAATGCATAGTTTAAATGACAATTCAAAATTGAATCTTTATCATATGAGAAGATCCCACTTTTTCAAAAACCACTCAAACAAGCTCAACTTTCAAAACCCAAGCATCTGCAGACTCACCACCACCAACCTAGCACACCCACCAAAAATCTTTTCAAAATTCAAAACTTGAATTCTTGCGGCTATTTCATCAAACACTTGGCAGACACAAATCAAACAAAATCCAAACACTATTGTGAGCAGTGATTGAAGCCTAACTTGTTCCCTCTCTGGTTACAACTAGGTTTTAGTAGATCATCTAGATCAATTGCACACCCTTAGCATCACTATAAGCTTGGCATTGCCATCAAAGGTGAGCAGGCCGAATGCACCCTTGTCACCCCCATGTCGACAGCAAGCTAGGAGGAGAAACCAGCCTAGCCAGCATGTCTGGGAGCAAGCCAACATCCCACCGCCACTCCCTGTCCAGCGCTCGAACGTTGCCAGCCACTGGACCACACGCACGAACCATGCCAACCTCGCCAGCAACCATGCTGAGAGCACGCCCCGTGCGCCACGCTCGACCGACGCCCACAGACCGCGCGCCGCCCTCGACGCGTGCATACGTGATCACCACCATCCCAGCAACCCCGTAGACACTCTCGTTCGCCGCCGCGCGGACCACGCGTGTAGTGCGTCATTAAATTCTCCGTCGGGCACGCGTAGAGCACCGTCACGTTCCCACCAAACCGCACCGCCCCACGTCTCGCCACCGTGTCGTTGAGCATCGCCAGGGAGCACCGCACCGCCCCTACCGTTGCCCACGTTGATAGCCGTCTGTACCGTCGACCACGACGAGCTCACCTTGCGCCCCGTCGGTCCCCTCTCGCCACTATAAATAGAGGCCACCCCCAGCCGAATTGAGCACACCATCTCACTCCCCTCTCCTCACTGATCGTGCCACACCGTTCCCGGAGCAAGGCGAGCAGCACTTCGCCGGAATTTCACTGGAGTCTGCCGCTGTTGGAGAAGAAGGGGGCCAGCGATTGGAGCCGCCCCAGGAGAAGCTGTCGGCACCAGGAGGTTCGCCATCGTCGACTTCGTCATTCGCCCACCTCGTCGACCCTCTCCTGAACCCCGGTGAGCCCCAAACGACCCCCACTGGCCGCGCTAGGTTTATGTCTCGCCGGTGTTGCCCAACGTCGACGATGACTCTCAGCTGTTGGATTAGAACCAGATCGAACGCACCACATCGCCCCATACCGCTTTGCACCCCCTCGTCTCACTGACGCGTGGGGACAGCCACTTACGCAGCCCGCGGAAGCGCCGTGCTTAGCAGGCCGGCCCGTTAACCTTTCCCGCGCAGCCCAGTTATTTGAATTAAACCTTTTCCATTTTATTTCAAACACACTTCTATACCCAGTTTCAAAAATCAACCCAGGTCGATTCAGTGAACCAAATTGAATGAAACCAATTTTGTTAGAAAGGTCTAGGAATGCTGAATCCAAGCCCATTGGATTCAAGTCATTTGGATCTGTAGATCACCCATGGTAAAAATAACAAGGCAGAAGCTTTTCTGCATTCAACCATTTTTCAAATTAAAACCATAATAGCTTTTGAGTTGGTTCCAACTCTCAAAAATCACATTTAACCATACCTTTCAGAATATATAAAAATATATAGGTTTACTTACAGAAATAATGTTCAAGTAATAAAAGAATGCCACATAGGCATTTCTAGCCACTTTATTTAATTAAAATAAAAGGGTAAAACCTTATTAAATTGTGACACCACTTTAAATCACATTCCCATGAACTAAAATATGTGGTGATGACATGTGTAAACATGATCCCATGTTTGGTTTGGAGAATATTAAATCTTAAGTAGTTTTTTTCAATGAGTAGAAATTACTTTTCTAAAAATAAAAGGAATTAAACCGAACTTTAATCTTGTAATATTAGTGATGATGCTAGATCATCTATAAGACCCTTTGGTGTGATGATTGCAAGTAGTTAAGTATTGTTTGGTGATTGTGTACATCGTATTTATTTATAGACGCTAGTACCGACCAAGGATACGAGGAGGAAGCAGGATTCTACGAAGAAGAAGCCGAGGAGAACTTCAACCACTGCTCTGCACAAGGCAAGTCAGTACTTGCAAGCTATTAACTTAGCAAGCTTTACTAATCAAGTGGACCTATGCAAGCTAACACTTGCAAGATACTCTACTTTAGCAAGCCTAATGCTACTAGTTGAATGTGCCAGCTAACACTTGCAATTTAGCAAGCTTATACTAATACTGTGCAAGCCAAGACTTGATTGTCACCATGCTAACTATATGCCTTAAACATAGATGATCCTACCCACTTGATAAACCCATCCTAGTTTTTACGTGCAAGCTTATTATTTTATTTCTTTATCAAAGCTATTACTTAGAGTTACTGGAATAAATTGTAGATACTAGAAGGATAATTGAAGGTTGCATAAAGAGCATAAAATTTGGCCTAATCTAGATAATCTTGATGTCATCCTAAGACATGAGATCAAACTTAGTTAAACTCCACTAGTTTACCACCCCTCATTAGTGCTTACCCCCACTTGTAGATGCTAGTGCCAAGCATAAAACTTGATCAACATTAGATGGGAATACTTGGTGAAAATGGTTATGAAAACCTTAGAATGATGGATCATTCTACTGAGATGTTTTGACATGTGTTTCCGAACACCGATGATTTTGGTGATGAAAATGTTGAGGTAGGAGCCTTAGCCCTTTTTAAAACTGATGGTTGTCTGGATGCGATACCATTCCAATTTTATCGTACAACCACAATACCCGAAGATTGGGTAGGGCTTGACTGGAAACTTATATACCTTAGTATTAGTTCCCTCTCGGCCAAGGTCGGAGCTGAGGCTACCTTGTGAAGATTGTCCACCTGTGCAGTACCCAAGATGACAGTTGGTCATGGTTGGGAGTCCAAACTCATAGGAGAGGTGCTTATACTAGGGCGTGTAATTGAAAGGTTAGGATTGATTATCCGCATACTGAGTATGGTGAATTCAGGATTTGTTCCTGGCGGATGTATCGAATGTTGTGGTGAAAGTGTACAATCTCTGCAGAGTGTCAAACTATTCGAATAGCCGCGTCCGCGGTTATGGACAATTGGAGTGGCCATACTGTTCCCCCGTCAGATGTTTTCAAAAGACTTGTGAAATGAATTGAGACTTTGACTTGACCACAACAGGGTTGTGGCATGAGATACAAGTTCCCACTTAGGTGTTATCAAACCGTAACTAGCATTCGTTGTTTCCAAACTTAGTAGAGATAAATCTGGCTTTTTCAAAACAACCCTAGAGCCTAGTGTCCTATTATCAAAAAACCCCTTTCACTTGTTAGTATTAGTTTGCGAGTACTTAAAGAGTACTCATGGCTTTGTCCCTGGATATTCCCGTGGCCAGACTATGAAGAGGAGTACCTGGAGGATGGACCCTAGGAAGGTTACGACAACTAGGATCATCTCCCATCGTCAGCATTGCCTGTGACCCCGAAGATAGAGCTTCGCCTATGCTACAGTTATTATTACGTATTCCGCTGCTTGAAGTTGTATTAAGAACTGGATCAATGAGATCACAATTTGTGTAAGACCTTATGTATGGTTTGTAATGGATGATGTACTGTGGTATCCAATTCTGTTATGTCTCGCAAAAATGGTAATCCTAGGATTGCGATGTATGGCATAACAGGCATCTAGGATTAAAAATCCGGGTGTTGACAAGTTGGTATCAGAGCCATCCTGACCCTAGGAGACCCTAGTTATACTGGACGTTTGAATAAAAAAATTAGTTTCAAAACCAAAGAAAACAAATATTTACAAAAACTTATTCTCATTCTTATCCCTTTGATTCTTTCATGAAAATTCATGTTCCTCAAAAACTCTTGCAAAATACATAAAATTTTGACACACTTGATCACTCTACTAACTTACTCATCCTATATTCTTATAGATGGACGTGAAGTACAGCAAGTTTTATCAGTTGGCGAATGGAGGATACCTTATCTTTGAGAGGGATTTGGACCAGCTTTCGGAACTTCTGGAGCGTCCGCACCCCGAGTTCTTCGGAGCTCAACTCAATGATCAAGGAGGAAAAGATCTGCAGTGGCTAATTGTTGCAAGTCTCCGAGGAAAGATTGAACCTCACACTGCTGAGGGAATTCAGTTTACATTGAGAGAGAACAACTGGCTCGACGGACTTGCCAGGGCCATGCAGGAAGCTCTTTCCCGTCTGTGTGGGCAGAGCATCAACCAGATCAAGGGTACTTGCTTTGAGTTTTGCCCAAGGCGTGATGCTAATGGACAACCACTGGAAGCACATTACCATCCTGAGCTGAAGACACATGTGGACCACCTTAGATTTATTATGTACGATCGTCAGCAGGAGTTGGATAACTGTCGTGACTACTCCAACCACAAGTCTGCCATCATCAAAACGAAGGATCAGACCATCGCCATGTTAGCAAAGGATCGCAAGTCTCGCCGTCGCCAGCTCGACAAGAAGGAGCGCATAATTGCCCGTCTTCGCCACCGTCTCTCATCTTTGTAGGAGACCATCCACGAGAGAGACATGCAGTTGGAGGAAACGGAGAATGCCGGAGAGGGTCTTCGTGGAGACCCCTACTCCTATCTCAGTGATGACGATGATTTTCTGGAGGATTAGGCTATGGATTTCTTCACCGATGAGGATGATTTCGCCTTACACGATGATGATGAGGATGATGAAGCCACAGATTCCGAGGAGTAGTACCACTTGATCACTAGTGTAGTGAGTAGTATTCGGTCCCACTGTATCGTAGTTTCCAGAATGGTTCTTAAAACCATCTGTTTTTCTTTGTTGTGGGGTGTGTTATATCGGGTGCTATGAATGAATGAAAAAGAAAGTTGCGAGAAAATCTGAGTCAAACTTTAAAAACTTTTCAAAGACCCAAAACCTTAGAAATTTCCCTCTTTTCTCACGATCTATCTCAATCTTCAGATGCCACGTGGAGGACGTGGTTCATCCCCGGACCCGATGTTGCAGATTCTGCAAATGTTGACTTCTGACCGCGAAGCTGAAAGAGCGGAACGTCAAGCCAACCTAGCCACCTTGCAACAGATAGCTCAGCTTGCCCACAACAACCAAGGCCATGGAAATCAGGACAACCATGGATCTAAGCTCAAAAATTTCCAGAACACCAACCCACCTGTTTTCACTAAATCGGAAGAGCCCCTAGACGCCGATGATTGGCTGCAAACCATGGAAAATAACCTAGAAGTCGCCTGAGTGGAAGCTAACGAGAAAGTTCTGTTCGCCACCCACTATCTAGCCGGAGATGCCAGGGCATGGTGGAACAGTGTTCGCTCAATGACCGGAGGCCGGATGATGACCTGGGAGGAATTCAAGGTCAAGTTTAGCAGAACCCATGTGCCACCAGGTTTGATCAAGAGAATGAGAGACGAGTTCAGAGAGCTGAAGCAAGGAAGGATGACCGTAGTGGAACACCATGACAAATTCTTGTCATTAGCTAGCTATGCCCCGGATCAGATCGACACTGAAGCCAAGAAGAAAGAAATATTCCTGAATGGTCTGCACGATGAGATTTAGTCAATATCCCCTTTGCTGATATTGAAGCCCTTGTCGACTCTGCTATCCAGATGTAAGGAAAGATCAACCAAGCCAATGAGAACCGCAAGCGTCGCATGATGCATCAGCCAGGAACCCATCAGACCCCAAAGTATCGCCCTAACCCATCTCCCGGATTTGCCTCAAGAACCAACAGACCCCCGATGAACCGTTCGACCTACCCCAACCGTGGAAACCCTAGGCCCGGAGGAAATCACAACAACCCCGGCAACGCAAGCAATTTCAACCGTGCCCCACCCAAGTTCAACAACAACAATGCTACCGCCAACACCAACACTGCCCCGTGGACTAGAAGCAATGTTGTGCCTGTAGCAGCAAAGGACAAGTTGCAAGTGATTTGTTATGACTGTGGAAATAAGGGTCACTATTCCAATGAGTACCCCAACAAGAAGAATGCCGCAACACCCAATGCCAATGCCCCAGCTCAGCAGCAGCGTCGTGTTCATCCCGGAAGAAGATTTTCCCCAGGGAATTCGCTCAACCGCAACGGTCGTCTTTTTCTCATGCATGTTGAAGAAGCTCAGGAAGCGCCAGACGTCGTGATGGTTATGTTTTTTGTTAATTCAGTACTTGCACGAGTGTTGTTTGATTCTGGTGCATCGCACTCATTTGTCACCGAAGAATTTGCCTGCACTATTAAAATTCAACCAACCAAACTGAAGCATGTTATGATTGTTCAAATTCCCGGATCAACCACCAAAGCTAGGCAAAATTGCAAAGCCGTCCCTATCCGAATCCATGGCATAGATTTTTATGCAAATATGATAGTACTCGGAACTAAAGGTTTGAAAGTAGTACTAGGAATGGATTGGATGTCCAAACATAAAGGATTGATTGTTGTGCCAAGAAAGCCATAACCACGACCAGTACCACCGGAATATCAGTCGAGCATATATCTGAAACCTTACCTCGCCAATTCAAGTGTAACAAGAGTATAGCCCAACCTACCATTGACCAAGTCCGGATAGTCTGTGAATACCCCGATGTATTTCCAGATGTTTTGCTCGGTATGCCCCCAGATCGGGATATAAAGTTTATCATTGAACTAATCCCCGGAACAGGACCCATAGCCCAGAGACCATATAGTATGAACCCGTCGGAACTAGAAGAACTGAAGAAGCAACTGGATTCCATGTTGGAAATTGGATTGATTCAACCAAGTGCGTCACCTTGGAGATCACCTGTCTTGTTTGTAGACAAGAAAGATGGAGGTAAACATTTGTGTACAGATTACCGAAAGTTGAATGATGTCACCATCAAGAAAAAGTACCCCTTGCCCAAGATAGAAGATCTGTTTGATCAGTTGACCGGTGCCAAAGTGTTTTCTAAGATTGATCTTAGAACAGGCTATCATCAACTCAAGATTCGTGCAGAGGATATTCCAAAGACTGCCTTTACCACCAGATATGGATTGTATGAGTATACAGTCATGTCTTTTGGATTGACCAATGCCCCCTCTTATTTCCTTTCTCTTGGCATCAGTGTCAACTTCATCCGGTGCATAACGCGCCAGATTGTTGAACTCCTCAATATATTCAGCCACGCTGCGGTGGCGCTGCTTCAAATTGTGGAACTCTTTCTTTTTCAGACTCATCACTCCAGATGAGATATGAGCAGTGCGAAATCCATCCTCAAAGATAGCCCATGTCACTTCATCTATGGGAGTGGTGATCTGGATGTTGTCCCACCAAGTGGCGGCTGGCCCTTCCAGCAGATGTGCTGCAAATCTGACCTTTTTAGCATCCATACAGCCCACGGTTACCAAGTCCTTGTTCACAGAACGTAGCCAATCATTGTCCACCATAGGATCAGTCGTCCCCGAAAACTTTGCTGGCCTCAACCTCAAGAACCTGGTGAGCATATCAAAACCCGGTGGGTTGTTGTTGTTGTTGTTGTTGTTATTGTTGTTATTGTTGTTGTTATTGCTTTGGTTCTGGATGAACGTTGTCATCATCTGCATCAGTTGTGTTTGAGCAGTCATCATTTGCTGCATTTCTGGAGTGATGTTGTTGTTGCTGTTGGGGTTGGGGTTTGCATGACGGGGAGGCATCTATGGTTTGTTCAAATAGAGATAAGAATGAGATACCCATAGATGCTTTCATGCACATTACATCACATAAGCAAACACAAGCATGCAACAGAAAGATAAAGGTTCAACAAGATAACAAGCTCACAAAGTAAAACACACAAGTAGCAAGCCATCCACATGTCGGATGGTCAAATAACAAGTTCTCAACAACAAGTATGATAATAAAAGATAAACGAGTAGTCAATCTACTCATCGGCATCAATCTCCTCCTCGACAAAGGTAAGACCTGCGTTCTCCATCGCGGTCTTGTTTTCCTCGATGCTAGTGGCCAAGGTCTCTATATTGGCCTTGAGAGCCCTCTTCTGGGAACGAAGCCTCTCTATCACTGCCTGCTGTTGCTCTAGCTCGAAGTCCTTGGACTGCAGTTCTTCAGTCATGTCCCTGATTTTCTTGTTCCTATCCTGGACACGCTTCTCCTGATTCTTGAACTTCCTGTCCTGGGTCTCGAACTTCGCCTCCATTTCCTTGACTATCTCGTCTTGCTGTGCGAAGAGCTTATCCTTCTCACGAAGCTGCACGTGGAGCTCGTCATTGCTGAGCATGAAATTGGTCCTGTCAGTGTCCACGTGCCTAATGAGAGACACTAAGTCCTGGAGGTACAGGCGTATCGTCTCTGTTGCGTCCCTCGAATCGTCCTCGAAGTCGATGGACTCTCCATCCTCATCACGTCTTCCGAAGACATGGAAGTGGGTACCTCTAACCTGTCGGGAGTGTCGCCCTAGCAGACGTCCTATCAGATCCTGCATAACTACCTCAAGGCCTCTCTCCCTGTCATCGTGCATGAGCTTGAAGACGATGGCCTCCGTAGTAGGCTTTGTCTGGCGTCCGGGCTGGTTCACCTTGAAGCCCCAGAGGTCCTTCCTCTCAAACTTGGTGAGGGTATGCACCATGATGGTGGGAAGAGGGAGATTGAGCAAGGTAGTAAGCTCAACGATACGAGGACCAAAGCGGGTAACCTGGAACTCCTCAACAGTGCTGATGGTAATAGGCATCTATTTATAAGATAGAAAAGTTAGAACAACACAATTTAAGTTACAACATAAGGCAAAACAACACATACATATCCTTGGGAATCAAAACACACAAGTCATGCATACATGAAACCATTACAACAACCAAGGTTCAAACTTATTTTAAAGCAACATTTTTGGAAAATAAGGTGATAGGTGGTGGTCCAACTAACTAAGTACGTTTACAATCCTATCTCACTAGATCTGTTGGCTAACACAATGTTTCTAGAAGCAATCAGCCTATCTTGCTCACATGACTCCATCACCAAGTCTATAATGTCTCCTCTTAAGGTTTGGTTGGTAGCTTCCAACTCTTGGGTATGTTCCTTCTCTTTCCTTAGATCATTTTGGAGGTTGAGCATTCTGCACTTGATTCTATCACCAAGTTCTTTGATGGTCTTCCAAGCTGCATCCCTTGCTGATTCAAAGAATGTAGGGTGCACCACTGAATTGGTGAACATGCAGAATCCTTTTTCCTGATGGTTGTCTTCCTTGTTTTTATACAAGTGAAGCTGCACCCACCACTATTCCACTCCTTCATCCATCACTGGAAAACCTTTGTACACAGCTGCACCTTGTATCTCTAATGCAACCATGAGGTCCTTGAGAGCCTTGGGGAATTCTGTCTCACACTCCAAAGTCATTGTCATGAGTGGTCCTTTCCTCACGGCTTCGTTGATGGAGTTCATCTACAAATAGAGATGAGAGAGAAGATTAGAAAAGTTTACGAGAAGAATAGACAAGTGTAGAAGTTGAAATTTTTTCCTTAGTGGTTTCCAATCCTAGGGTCATAATCCTACAGGCAACACAGTGCTCTGATACCATCTGTAAGATCCCTCCTTTGTAAAGGAAAAGGATCCCTGTGATTGCAATGCTAGTCCCTGGATCAATGCTAGCATCCTCAGTTCAAGATGAAGTACACAGATACAAAGGTCATTTATTACATCCATTCCAGAGATAAACATAGTCTTTACAACTCAAAGGCCACAGGCCTATTACAAGAGTCTGAATAAGTAAATAAATATAAGTCTTCATCTTCATGTGCCACAGGCAAACATGTTGAGTGTAGACTCATGACACCTAATCCTCATCAGAGTAACCTGCAACATCACAAGTTACAGCCACAGTGGGTCAATACTTTGGAATAGTATTGGCAAGTGATACCTTAGTATATTTTAAGTGGACTAGAAACTATATGCAAATTTGGCTAAGTGTAGCTTGGCTTGCTTTGCTTAAAATAGGTTTTGCCTATTAGTTGAAATCACTAAGTTTTTCTTTGTCAAAACTTTTCCCAAGGCACCACCAATAGACATTGAGGTCCTTCACCCTTGTTCACCCACAAGTTTTTACTTAGAAGTTGGAATGATGAGATTCTTGATAGCTTCCATGCCTTGATGCTCAAGTTATCCATTGCCATGCACTTGGCTAAGTACTTAGATTTTCCATCTGCAGAGGTTGTGCACTTTCCCCACCAGACTTGGTTTCCCAAGACAGGACCTTTCAGAATCCTTTCCTTAGACCAAATGGACGCGCTCAAACCTATCATTCCCACTACCACCAACTGTCCAAATGGCTAAGTTCTAGCGACTTATGTGATCCAGGAAGAGCCCATATTGCCAAGTGGCTGCACTAGAAGCTTCTCAACACTTGGCCTCTAAAATCTCTTTGTCCCTGGGTGGCTTACCACAAGTGAGATACACAAGGTAAAACATAGCCAAGGTCCTTGTGTAACCACTCAACCCAAAAACCACCAATCAAGTCCCTTTCCGCCCAGGTGATTCATTTACTTAGTTGTTTTATTAGGTAAAACAAGGCCAAAGACTTAGAAATATTTTCATCATAGCATGTATATTTCACCAACCCTTGTTTGCTACTAGCTAGGCTAAGCATGGCATAGGTAGTAACTTAACTTAGAAATTTCCTAGCAATTCTACAACTACTTAGGATTTCCCAACATGGCATATAGGCAAAAATAATAACATGCAAGACTTAGCAAAATATTTCTAATGCTTAGTATAAAATATAGGGATAGAAATATTCATGAATTACCACTTGCCTTGGTAGTTGGGAGAGTAGCACTCTTCACAATCACAATCACTAGCACCAAAGTCTACACAAATAATGGTAGCAACAAATTACACACAACATATACAAACAAACAAAAAAACATATGCATGCATGCAAAATGCTAAGTGATGATTTTTTTATAACTCAACCAAGCAAGTGCATAGTACTGAATCTTGAAAAAGTCAAAAACTTGCCAAACCAAGTTTATTTGACACTAAAAACAATTCCTAAACATTTCATATGCTCAAATAAGCCCTACACATGTTTCTGCAAATAAAACTATTTTAACAGAATCAAAACTTTAAACACATTGCATAAATGGAAAGGGCTTGCTCTCCTGATTCCAACGGTATAAAATTTTCCAAAATCTAACGTGGGAATCAAAAGTTATAGCTAAATCAAATTTGGATATAAATCAGATTTCAAATTCTGTTTTTAAACCAAACCCTAGCCACGCGGCGCTATCCTATTGGCCGATACCGTTTCACTCAGGATCACCCTTCCGCGCCGTCAGATCAAGTCAGATCCAACACGCCAAATTCAAAGAAAACGTTTCGCTCAGATCTAATCTGGTCCTTACGATACAGATCTAACGGCTACCGTTGCTCTGACCATAGCCTAGCGGCGCTAGCGGCGGCGACTGGCAGCGACGCGTCTGTCAGTGGCGGCGCTGGCGTTCTAGGTCGCCCGGGGAGGGGAGAGGATGCTTACCAGAGTCGCAGTGACAAGGTGAAGCTCAACGTGGCGATGGCTTGGCAAGGGGCGCACGGTATGGGCTGCTGGAGCTCGTCGGAGTCGTGCACGGCGTCAGGTGGTTGTTGTCGAAGTCGTTGCCGAGGTTCCGCATCGCCCTAGCACGAACCAGATGGTTTAGGAGATGCGCAAGACAGTGGCGAACAACCTCGTATGCAAGAGGGGGCAAGGGGCGCTCGGAACTTACCGCAATTGATCGCCGGAGTTGATGGGGTCGTCTGTCTCGTGTGGTCGCCGATGTTGCCGAGGCTCTGGATGTTCCTAGCATGCACCAGAGGGGTCAGGAGGTGCGCATGGTCGTGGAGATTGTACTGGCAAGTTTAGGCAGCAAGGGGCGACGGGGTCTTACCGAAATACCTCGCCGGAGTTAGCTCTGGCTGCGGCGGTGCAACGCGAATTAGGGGCAGCCTGGTGGCGAGAAGAGTGTGCAGCGTGAGGGGAAATGACCGCGGCGGGGTAGGGTTTAAATAGGCCGAAGCGCGACAGGAAACGCTCACGGTATCAAGGCTAATTACGCCGCGCCATTACCGGCATCAACGGCAGCGGCGACGTGGTCTGCGGGCGCGATTTGGGGAAGAAGGAGTCGATGTGGAGAGGGCCCGCTTGTCAGCGAATAGAACAGAGGGGGAGTGGGGTCCAGGCGTCAGCGGCTCTGTGGGTGCGTCTGCGCGTGAGAGAGAGAGAGGGGAACCCGGGTGGGCTAGTTGGGCTGGTTTCGCTGTTGGGCCCAAAGTCTGGCACCGGCCCTTTTCTTTTTCTTTAATCCTTTTCTATTTCTGATTTGATTTTCTGAATGAATTTCAAATGGTATCAAACTAAATTTGAAATCAAATATTTTCAGGAATTTTGTAGGGTGCAACATTCATAATTCTGGGCATAGAAACATGTGGTCTCTCTGTTCAAGCTTGGTTCTTTTTGGATAAACAAAATAAACAGTGCTATGGCACTTGATTTACAAATAATTTGAAAATGGTTTTGAAACCATATTTATTTTATATACTTTTGTCCAAACTTCACACTCAAACCAAACAACAAGGAAGCAAACAAACTTGGTTTAAAACACCAAGCTCTCAAATGAGGATGGTCATTTGATTTAAGTTTGCTCACATAAAATGATAGCACTATGTGCTTCTGTTTTCTTGAAATTGGTTTGAAATTGATCTCAAAACTATATGCATGCATGAATGTTATGCAATCTTTGAAATCATGAATTTAGGGATGTTACAAATCTAACCCCCTTAAGGTGAATCTTTCCCTCGAGATTCGGATTGGCTAGCAAATAGGTGAGGGTGGTCTTTCCGAAGATCATCTTATCTTTCCCATGTTGCTTCCTCTTCGGAATGATGATTCCACTACACTTTGCAGAACTTCATAGTCTTAGTCCTTGTGACTCTTTCTGCAGTCTCAAGAATTTTTATAGGTTTCTCTTCATAAGTGAGATCACTTTCTAGTTGAACCTCCTCCAAAGGTATAGTATCCTTCAAGGAACTTTCTTCCATTTCTGGATGACATTTCTTAAGTTGACTCACATGAAATACATTATGAACAGCTGACAGAGATTCTGGCAATTCAATTTCATAGGCAACTTCTCCTTTACGACTTAGAATCTTGAATGGTCCAACATATCTTGGTGCCAATTTTCCTTTGACTCCGAATCTCTTCACTCCACGAAGTGGTGATACTCTAAGATAAGCTCTATCACCAACTTCGTAGGTGACTTCTCTACGCTTAGGATCTGCGTAGCTTTTCTGTCGGGACTGTGCTATCTTCAACCTGTCCTTAACCAACTTGACCTTCTCCTCGGCTTCTTTGATAAGATCTGGCCCGAATAAACTTCTTTCTCCCACACCATTCCATAGCGATGGGGTGGTACACTTTCTTCCATAGAGAAATTCAAACGGTGTCATCTCAATGCTGGCTTGATAGCTGTTGTTAAAAGAAAATTCTGCGTCAGGCAGACTTTCATCCCAACTGGCTCCATAGTCTAGGGCACATGCCCTCAACATGTCTTCAAGAATTTGATTAGTCCTTTTTGTTTGTCCATCAGTTTGAGGATGAAAAGCAGTACTGAATTCCAACCTCATTCCCAATGACTCATGTAACTGTCTCCAAAAATGGGAAGTGAATTGAGTTCCCCTATCAGACACAATACTCTTGGGCACTCCATGTAGACATACAATTCTACTCATGTAGATTCTGGCTAACTTAGCACTTGTATAGGTTGTCTTCACGGGTATGAAATGAGACACTTTAGTTAGGCGATCTACTAGTACCCATATAGAATCGTATCCTGACCGGGTCCTTGGTAATCCGGTAATGAAATCCATACCAATCTTGTCCCACTTCCAATCAGGAATAGGTAGTGGCTGCAGTAAACCTGTTGGTTTCTGATGCTCCGCTTTCACTCTACTACATACATCACACAAAGCAATGTGTTCGGCGATGTCCTTCTTGAGATTATTCCACCAAAATCTTTCTTTCATGTCCATGTACATTTTGGTGTTACCCGGATGAATGGAATATGGTGAGTTGTGTGCTTCCTGCAAAATCAGTTTCCGCAACTCCGGGTCTTGTGGAACACAGATACGTTTCCCATGCCATAAAGCATCATGTTCGTCTTCATGGAATTCTTTGGCTTTTCCTTTGCCAATCTTTTCCTTAATCTCTTCAATTTCTTTATCAGTCTTCTGGGCTTCTCTGATCTTGTCCAACAAAGTGGGTTGAACATCCAAAGACATGAGATGTCCTTCAGGCATAATCTCCAACCTGAGTTTTATAAATTGGGCACACAAATCATCTGGCAATTCTCCTTTGGTAAGGCCATTCACAAAAACCTTACGACTTAGAGCATCTGCTACGACATTTGCTTTACCGGGGTGGTATTTCAAACTTAAGTCATAGTCCTTGATAAGTTCTAGCCACCTTCTTTGTCTCATATTAATTTCCTTCTGGGTGAAGATATACTTCAAACTTTTGTGATCTGTGAACACTTCACAACGCTTTCCCAAAAGATAGTGTCTCCATGTTTTGAGTGCATGGACAACAGAGGCTAACTCTAAATCATGATTAGGATAGTTCACTTCATGAGTTTTGAGTTGTCTCGAGGCATAAGCTACAACTTTACCGTCTTGCATAAGTACTGCACCCAAACCTTGATGAGATGCATCACAATATACTTGGAAATCTTTCTCCAAATCTGGCAGACACAAGACTGGTGCTGTCACAAGTCTCTTCTTCAATTCCTGAAAGCTGAGTTCACAACCTTCAGACCAAGAAAACTTCTTGTCCTTCTTTAACAATTCCGTCATAGGCTTAGAAACCTTTGAGAAATTCTCAATGAACCTTCTGTAGTAACCTGCTAGGCCAAGGAAACTACGAACTTCTTTCACGGACTTGGGAGATTCCCATTCATTCACAGCTGAAACTTTAGCAGGATCAACTGCTACACCATCCTTTGTCATAACATGACCAAGAAAACCAACTTCCTCCAACCAGAACTCACACTTGCTGAATTTGGCATAAAGTTTATGCTCTCTTAATTTCTCAAGTATCAAACGTAAATGTCCTTCATGCTCTTCTTTGCTCTTGGAGTAGACTAAGATGTCATCGATGAAAACGACAACAAACTTGTCAAGGAATTCCATGAACACCTTGTTCATCATATTCATGAAGTATGCTGGAGCATTTGTCAAACCAAAAGGCATTACGGTATACTCATACAATCCATACCTTGTAGTGAATGTTGTCTTAGGTATGTCTTGTTCTCTTATCTTGAGTTGAAAATAGCCTGACCTTAGATCAATCTTTGAGAACACACAAGCTCCTTCTAGCTGATCAAACAAGTCATTGATTCTAGGCAAAGGGTATTTATTCTTGATAGTTACCTCGTTAAGTGAACGGTAATCTATGCATAACCTTTGACTTCTATCTTTCTTCTCCATAAACAAGACCGAGGCTCCCCAAGATGAAGAACTTGGTTGAATAAATCCTTTCTGCAACTGTTCTCCAAGTTGTTTCTTGAGTTCTTTCAGTTCATCAACTGACATTTTATATGGTCTCTTTGCTATTGGTCCGGACCCTGGTACCAAATCTATAAGAAATTCCACACCTCTATCTGGTGGCATTCCTGGTAATTCTTCTGGAAACACATCCGGATACTCACTCACAATTGGCACACTGTCCATGCTAACCCCCTTAAGAGAATTTAGCTTACTTCCTTTAGATTCAAAGTTGGACTTGAATTTAATCCGCTTTCTTTCCGGGGTTGTGAGTGCAACAGTACGATTAGCACAATCTAGTACTCCTTCATACTTAGCCATCCAATCCATTCCCAATATTACGTCCAGTCCTTGGGAATCTAGGATTATCAAACTCACTAGAAATTTATGTTTTCCAAACCCTATTACTAGATCCCGGCATCCAAGACTTACTATCATATCTCCACCCGGAGAACTAACTTTTATTGGACACCCAATGTTTTCAGTTGGAAACCCATTTCTATCAACAAATGCTTTTGATATGAATGAATGCGATGCTCCAGTATCAAAAAGAACAAATGTTGGAATAGAATTGAGTCTGAACTTACCAGCAACAACATCAGGCTCCTCATAGACCTCCTCCACGCTTATGTGGTTCACCTATCCCTTATGGAAAGGATTGGGCTTGTTGGATCCTTCAACTTTCTTTTCAGGGCAGTCATTTGCATAATGCCCCATCTTCTTGCATTTGAAGCATTCAACCTGACTTATGTCTCTCTTAACAGGCTGGCTTCCACTTCCACTTCCATTACCACTGTGGTGGCTCTTATGTCCACTCTTGTGGTTCTTGTACTTGTCATTGTCAAGACTACGGTGATGTTTGTTGTCATGACGGTTGTGGTTGTGGTGCTTGTTGAATTTCCCATGCTTGTGGGATCCTGAGCTTCCGCTGTCATCATAATGAGATCGTTTGTGAGACGATCCCGAGTTGTGCTTGTCGGAGTGCTTCCTTTTTCTACTCTCAACTTGCTTCATTTTGTTCTCCAATATTGCAACCTTGTCACAGAGCGACTGATAAGTGGGAACATATGCCACAGCCAACTGCAGATTCAGCTCATCATTCAAACCCTCGAAAAAAATTTCCTTTCTCTTGGCATCGGTGTCAACTTCATCCGGTGCATAACGCGCCAGATTGTTGAACTCCTCAATATATTCAGCCACGCTGCGGTGGCGCTGCTTCAGATTGTGGAACTCTTTCTTTTTCAGACTCATCACTCCAGATGAGATATGAGCAGTGCGAAAGCCATCCTCAAAGATAGCCCATGTCACTTCATATATGGGAGTGGTGATCTGGATGTTGTCCCACCAAGTGGCGGCTGGCCCTTCCAGCAGATGTGCTGCAAATCTAACCATTTCAGCATCCGTACAGCCCACGGTTACCAAGTCCTTGTTCACAGAACGTAGCCAATCATTGGCCACCATGGGATCAGTCGTCCCCGAAAACTTTGCTGGCCTCAACCTCAAGAACCTGGTGAGCATATCAAAACCCGGTGGGTTGTTGTTGTTGTTATTGTTATTGTTGTTATTGTTGTTGTTATTGCTTTGGTTCTGGATGAACGTTGTCATCATCTGCATCAGTTGTGTTTGAGCAGTCATCATTTGCTGCATTTCTGGAGTGATGGTGTTGTTGCTGTTGGGGTTGGGGTTTGCACGACGGGGAGGCATCTGTGGTTTGTTCAAATAGAGATAAGAATGAGATACCCATAGATGCTTTCATGCACATTACATCACATAAGCAAACACAAGCATGCAACAGAAAGATAAAGGTTCAACAACAAGATAACAAGCTCACAAAGTAAAACACACAAGTAGCAAGCCATCCACATGTCGGATGGTCAAATAACAAGTTCTCAACAACAAGTATGATAATAAAAGATAAACGAGTAGTCAATCTACTCATCGGCATCAATCTCCTCCTCGACAAAGGTAAGACCTGTGTTCTCCATCACGGTCTTGTTTTCCTCGATGCTAGTGGTCAAGGTCTCTATCTTGGCCTTGAGAGCCCTCTTCTGGGAACAAAGCCTCTCTATCACTGCCTTCTGCTGCTCTAGCTCGAAGTCCTTGGACTGCAGTTCTTCAGTCATGTCCCTGATTTTCTTGTTCCTATCCTGGACACGCTTCTCCTGACTCTTGAACTTCCCGTCCTGGGTCTCGAACTTCGCCTCCATTTCCTTGACTATCTCGTCTTGCTGCGCGAAGAGCTTATCCTTCTCGCGAAGCTGCACCTGGAGCTCGTCATTGCTGAGCATGACATTGGTCCTGTCAGTGTCCACATGCCTAATGAGAGACTCTAAGTCCTGGAGGTACAGGCGTATCGGCTCTGCTGCGTCCCTCGAATCGTCCTCGAAGTCGATGGACTCTCCATCCTCATCACGTCTTCCGAAGACGTGGAAGTGGGTACCTCTAACCTGTCGGGAGTGTCGCCCTAGCAGACGTCCTATTAGATCCTGCATAACTACCTCAAGGCCTCTCTCCCTGTCATCGTGCATGAGCATGAAGACGATGGCCTCCGTAGTACGCTCTGTCTGGCGTCCGGGCTGGTTCACCTTGAAGCCCCAGAGGTCCTTCCTCTCAAATTTGGTGAGGGGATGCACCATGATGGTGGGAAGAGGGAGATTGAGCAAGGTAGTAAGCTCAACGATACGAGGACCAAAGCGGGTAACCTGGAACTCCTCAACAGTGCTGATGGTAATAGGCGTCTATTTATAAGATAGAAAAGTTAGAACAACACAATTTAAGTTACAACATAAGGCAAAACAACACATACACATCCTTGGGAATCAAAACACACAAGTCATGCATACATGAAACCATTACAACAACCAAGGTTCAAACTTATTTTAAAGCAACATTTTTGGAAAATAAGGTGATAGGTGGTGGTCCAACTAACGAAGTACGTTTACAATCCTATCTCACTGGATCTGTTGGCTAACACAATGTTTCTAGAAGCAATCAGCCTATCTTGCTCACATGACTCCATCACCAAGTCTATAATGTCTCATCTTAAGGTTTGGTTGGTAGCTTGCAACTCTTGGGTATGTTCCTTCTCTTTCCTTAGATCATTTTGGAGGTTGAGCATTCTACACTTGATTCTATCACCAAGTTCTTTGATGGTCTTCCAAGCTGCATCCCTTGCTGATTCAAAGAATGTAGGGTGCACCACTGAATTGGTGAACATGCAGAATCCTTTTTCCCGATGGTTGTCTTCCTTGTTTTTATACAAGTGAAGTTCCACCCACCAGTATTCCACTCCTTCATCCATCACTGGAAAACCTTTGTACACAGCTGCACCTTGTATCTCTAATGCAACCATGAGGTCCTTGAGAGCCTTGGGGAATTCTGTCTCACACTCCAAAGTCATTGTCATGAGTGGTCCTTTCCTCACGGCTTCGTTGATGGAGTTCATCTACAAATAGAGATGAGAGAGAAGATTAGAAAAGTTTACGAGAAGAATAGACAAGTGTAGAAGTTGAAATTTTTTCCTTAGTGGTTTCCAATCCTAGGGTCATAATCCTACAGGCAACACAGTGCTCTGATACCATCTGTAAGATCCCTCCTTTGTAAAGGAAAAGGATCCCTGTGATTGCAATGCTAGTCCCTGGATCAATGCTAGCATCCTCAGTTCAAGATGAAGTACACAGATACAAAGGTCATTTATTACATCCATTCCAGAGATAAACATAGTCTTTACAACTCAAAGGCCACAGGCCTATTACAAGAGTCTGAATAAGTAAATAAATATAAGTCTTCATCTTCATGTGCCACAGGCAAACATGTTGAGTGTAGACTCATGACACCTAATCCTCATCAGAGTAACCTGCAACATCACAAGTTACAGCCACAGTGGGTCAATACTTTGGAATAGTATTGGCAAGTGATACCTTAGTATATTTTAAGTGGACTAGAAACTATATGCAAATTTGGCTAAGTGTAGCTTGGCTTGCTTTGCTTAAAATAGGTTTTGCCTATTAGTTGAAATCACTAAGTTTTTCTTTGTCAAAACTTTTCCCAAGGCACCACCAATAGACATTGAGGTCCTTCACCCTTGTTCACCCACAAGTTTTTACTTAGAAGTTGGAATGATGAGATTCTTGATAGCTTCCATGCCTTGATGCTCAAGTTATCCATTGCCATGCACTTGGCTAAGTACTTAGATTTTCCATCTGCAGAGGTTGTGCACTTTCCCCACCAGACTTGGTTTCCCAAGACAGGACCTTTCAGAATCCTTTCCTTAGACCAAATGGACGCGCTCAAACCTATCATTCCCACTACCACCAACTGTCCAAATGGCTAAGTTCTAGCGACTTATGTGATCCAGGAAGAGCCCATATTGCCAAGTGGCTGCACTAGAAGCTTCTCAACACTTGGCCTCTAAAATCTCTTTGTCCCTGGGTGGCTTACCACAAGTGAGATACACAAGGTAAAACATAGCCAAGGTCCTTGTGTAACCACTCAACCCAAAAACCACCAATCAAGTCCCTTTCCGCCCAGGTGATTCATTTACTTAGTTGTTTTATTAGGTAAAACAAGGCCAAAGACTTAGAAATATTTTCATCATAGCATGTATATTTCACCAACCCTTGTTTGCTACTAGCTAGGCTAAGCATGGCATAGGTAGTAACTTAACTTAGAAATTTCCTAGCAATTCTACAACTACTTAGGATTTCCCAACATGGCATATAGGCAAAAATAATAACATGCAAGACTTAGCAAAATATTTCTAATGCTTAGTATAAAATATAGGGATAGAAATATTCATGAATTACCACTTGCCTTGGTAGTTGGGAGAGTAGCACTCTTCACAATCACAATCACTAGCACCAAAGTCTACACAAATAATGGTAGCAACAAATTACACACAACATATACAAACAAACAAAAAAACATATGCATGCATGCAAAATGCTAAGTGATGATTTTTTTATAACTCAACCAAGCAAGTGCATAGTACTGAATCTTGAAAAAGTCAAAAACTTGCCAAACCAAGTTTATTTGACACTAAAAACAATTCCTAAACATTTCATATGCTCAAATAAGCCCTACACATGTTTCTGCAAATAAAACTATTTTAACAGAATCAAAACTTTAAACACATTGCATAAATGGAAAGGGCTTGCTCTCCTGATTCCAACGGTATAAAATTTGCCAAAATCTAACGTGGGAATCAAAAGTTATAGCTAAATCAAATTTGGATATAAATCAGATTTCAAATTCTGTTTTTAAACCACCCTTCCGCGCCGTCAGATCAAGTCAGATCCAACGCGCCAGATTCAAAGAAAAAGTTTCGCTCAGATCTAATCTGGTCCTTACAATACAGATCTAACGGCTACCGTTGCTCTGACCATAGCCTAGCGGCGGCGACTGGCGGCGGCGCGTCTGTCAGTGGCGGCGCTGGCGTTCTAGGTCGCCTGGGGAGGGGAGAGGATGCTTACCAGAACCGCAGTGACGAGGTGAAGCTCAACGTGGCGGTGGCTTGGCAAGGGGCGCACGGTATGGGCTGCTGGAGCTCGTCGGAGTCGTGCACGGCGTCAGGTGGTTGCTATCGAAGTCGTTGCCGAGGTTCCGCGTCGCCCTAGCACGAACCAGATGGTTTAGGAGACGCGCAATACAGTGGAGAACAACCTCGTATGCAAGAGGGGGCAAGGGGCGCTCGGAGCTTACCGCAATTGATCGCCGGAGTTGATGGGGTCGTCTGTCTCGTGTGGTCGCCGACGTTGCCGAGGCTCTGGATGTTCCTAGCATGCACCAGAGGGGTCAGGAGGTGCGCATGGTCGCGGAGATTGTACTGGCAAGTTTAGGCAGCAAGGGGCGACGGGGTCTTACCGAAATACCTCGCCGGAGTTAGCTCTGGCTGCGGCGGTGCAACGCGAATTAGGGGCAGCCTGGTGGCGAGAAGAGTGTGCAGCGTGGGGGGAAATGACCGCAGCGGGGTGGGGTTTAAATAGGCCGAAGCGCGACAGGAAACGCTCGCGGTATCAAGGCTAATTACGTCGCGCCATTACCGGCATCAACGGCAGCGGCGACGTGGTCTGCGGGCGCGATTTGGGGAAGAAGGAGTCGACGTGGAGAGGGCCCGCTTGTCAGCGAATAGAACAGAGGGGGAGTGGGGTCCACGCGTCAGCGGCTCTGTGGGTGCGTCTGCGCGTGAGAGAGAGAGAGAGGGAGGGGAACCCGGGTGGGCTAGTTGGGCTGGTTTCGCTGTTGGGCCCAAAGTCTGGCGCCGGCCCTTTTCTTTTTCTTTAATCCTTTTCTATTTCTGATTTGATTTTCTGAATGAATTTCAAATGATATCAAACTAAATTTGAAATCAAATCTTTTCAGGAATTTTGTAGGGTGCAACATTCATAATTCTGGGCATAGAAACATGTGGTCTCTCTGTTCAAGCTTGGTTCTTTTTGGATAAACAAAATAAACAGTGCTATGGCACTTGATTTACAAATAATTTGAAAATGGTTTTGAAACCATATTTATTTTATATACTTTTATACAAACTTCACACTCAAACCAAACAACAAGGAAGCAAACAAACTTGGTTTAAAACACCAAGCTCTCAAATGAGGATGGTCATTTGATTTAAGTTTGCTCACATAAAATGATAGCACTATGTGCTTCTGTTTTCTTGAAATTGGTTTGAAATTGATCTCAAAACTATATGCATGCACGAATGTTATGCAATCTTTGAAATCATGAATTTAGGGATGTTACAATGCAAAGTTTAGAAAATGTGAATTCTGGTTACAGGAAGTAGGATTCCTCGGTCACATTGTATCAGCCGGAGGAATTGCCGTTGACCCTGCAAAAGTAAAGGATGTAGAAGATTGGCAAGCCCCAAGCACTCAAACCCAAGTTCGTGCATTTCTCGGATTGGCGGGATATTACCGCAAATTCGTAGAAGGATTCTCGAGTATCGCCAGACCCATGACCCAATTGCTGAAGAAGGACAAGAAGTTTGAATGGACCGACAGATGTGAAGCGAGTTTTTAGGAACTCAAGAGGAGATTGATTTCAGCCCCAATCTTGATCATGCCGGATATCACGAAGCCCTTCGATGTGTATTGTGATGCATCCAAGATCGGTCTCGGATGTGTGCTAATGCAAGAAGGCAAAGTTATATCTTATCTATCTCGACAACTGAAGCAACATGAGCAAAATTACCCAACCCATGACCTCGAACTCACAGCCGTAGTTCTAGCCCTGAAGACATGGAGGCATTACCTCATGGGAAACCGTTGTGAGATTTATACGGATCACAAGAGTCTAAAGTATATATTCACTCAGAAGGAGCTGAATATGAGACAGAGAAGATGGATTGAGCTAATCAAGGATTACGATCTGGACATTCACTATCACCCTGGTAAAGCCAATGTGGTAGCCGATGCCCTTAGCAGATTGTCGTTCCACTTAAACTCCATGATTTTGAAGGAGCAACCAAGCCTGCACAAGGAGATGGAAGATTTTCGAATGGAATTAGTAAGTGAAGGATTTTTGGCTAGCATAGAACTCCAGCCCACTTTGATCAGTCAGATTAAAGAGGCGCAGAAGGGAAATGCTAGTATCGATGGAATCAAGAGTCGTATCGGTACAGGCAAGGTACCTGGATTCACCGAAGACGAAGAAGGAGTTTTGTGGTACAAAGGACGCCTTTGTGTACTAGCAGATTCTAAGTTGAAAAAAAGTGATTCTGAAGGAGGCTCATGATACTCTTTATTCTATCCATCCCGGAGGAACTAAGATGTATCAAGATTTAAAAGAGAAATTTTGGTGTCATAAGATGAAGAGAGAAATCGGAAGCTATATCGCCAAGTGTGATATATGTCAGCGAGTCAAGGCAGGACATCAAAGACCCGCTGGATTGTTGCAACCATTGCAGATTCCGAAATGGAAATGGGATTCCGTTGGAATGGACTTTATCACTGGACTGCCTACTTCTAGTAGGGGAAATGACTCTATCTGGGTCATAGTGGACAGATTGTCCAAAGTCGCCCATTTCTTGCCCGTCAAGACCACATATCAGAGTTCGAAGCTAGCGGAGTTGTACATCGCTAGGATAGTTAGTTTGCATGGAGTCCCCAAGAACATCGTATCTGATCGAGGAACTCATTTTACCTCGAGATTCTGGAAGAAAGTCCAAGAAGGTTTAGGAACCCGCCTAGATTTCAGTACCGCGTATCACCCTCAGACCGATGGACAAACGGAGCGAGTAAACCAAATACTCGAAGATATGATGAGAGCATGTGTGTTAGAATATGGATCCAAGTGGGAAGACTATCTGCCGTCTGAAGAATTTTCTTACAACAATAGTTATCAAGCTAGTTTGCAAATGGCCCCATTTGAATTCATGAACGGAAGAAAGTGTCGCACCCCTTTGAACTGGTCGGAAGTAGGAGAGAGTCATATTTTCGGACCCGGCATCCTACGAGAAGCAGAAGAGAAGGTTCACAAGATTCGTGAGCACCTTAAGACCGCCCAGTCTAGACAGAAGAGTTACGCCGACAAGAGACGTAGAAACCTCGCCTTCAACATAGGAGATTTTGTTTATCTGAAAGTGTCACCATTGAAGGGAATGCAACGTTTCCAACTCAAAGGAAAGTTAGCCCCCTGATATATTGGACCTTTCAAGATTCTGAACCATCGAGGAGAAGTGTCGTATCAATTGGAACTACCTGAAGATATGTTAGCCGTGCACAATGTGTTCCATATCTCGTTACTTCGCAAGTGTCTCGAAGTCCCAGAGAAGACCGAAGTGTTCAAAAATATAGATCACCGGACCATAGAGATCAACGATGACCTGACCTATCCTGAAGTACCCATCCATATTTTGGAAGAAGCTTTTCGAACTACCCGCACCCGAAGCATCAAGTTTCTCAAGATTCAGTGGAGCAACCACATAGAAGAGGAAGCTACATGGGAGCGCGAAGATCACATCAGGACAGAGTTTCCCGATCTCTTCAAATCCTAGGTAATCTTTTTTCGTCCTTTTTCAAATCTTGGGACGAGATTTTGTTTAAGGGGGAAGGTTTGTAACATCCCAAAAATACTAAACTTGGATCATCAAACTCTAATCATCAAATTTAGGGTAAACAAAAAACTTTTCTAAATAAAAATATGAGAGCATGCATGGTGTATGCATTTCATTTGGAATTCTTTTCAACCACCTTGTTTGTGTGTTTCTTTTCTTGTAAATGGATGCTTAGGTGAAATAAACATCATCTAAACAATTCCCAAACTTTTCTCAAAGACAAATAAAGCAAAACAAAGCTAAATGAGTGAATGGTCATTTTGACCAATTTAACTCCCATGCCTACTTTGGCTGTCTCAAACTTTCAGAACTTAACAGAAACTTTTCTGGATCTTTGCACCCCTTGATTGTACTCATAACAAAGTATCAAGGCCCACTTTGTGATCATCCAGAAACTTTCAAATGCATAGTTTAAATGACAATTCAAAATTGAATCTTTATCATATGAGAAGATCCCACTTTTTCAAAAACCACTCAAACAGGCTCAACTTTCAAAACCCAAGCATCTGCAGACTCACCAGCACCAACCTAGCACACCCACCAAAAATCTTTTCAAAATCCAAAACTTGAATTCTTGCGGCTATTTCATCAAACACTTGGCAGACACAAATCAAACAAAATCCAAACACTATTGTGAGCAGTGATTGAAGCCTAACTTGTTCCCTCTCTGGTTACAACTAGGTTTTAGTAGATCATCTAGCTCAATTGCACACCCTTGGCATCACTGTAAGCTTGGCATTGCCATCAATGGTGAGCAGGCCGACTGCACCCTTGTCACCCCCATGTCGACAGCAAGCTAGGAGGAGAAACCAGCCTAGCCAGCATGTTTGGGAGCAAGCCAACATCCCAGCGCCACTCCCTGTCCAGCGCTCGAACGTTGCCAGCCACTAGACCACACGCACGAACCATGCCGAGAGCACGCCCCCTGCGCCACGCTCGACCAACGCCAACAGACAGCGCGCCACCCTCTCCGCGTGCATACGTGATCATCACCATCCCACCAACCCCGCAGACACGCTCGTTCGCCACCGCGCGGACCATGCGCGTTGTGCGCCATTAAATTCTCCGTCGAGCACGCGCAGAGCACCGTCGTGTTCCGACCAAACCGCACCACCCCACGTCTAGCCACCGTGTCGTTGAGCATCGCCAGGGAGCACCGCACCGCCCCCTACTGTCGCCCACGCCAATAGCCGTCTGTACCGTCGACCACGACGAGCTCACCTTGCGCCCCGTCGGTCCCCTCTCGCCACTATAAATAGAGGCCACCCCCAGCCTAATTGAGCACCATCTCACTCCCCTCTCCTCACTGATCGTGCCACACCGTTCCCGGAGCAAGGCAAGCAGCACTTCGCCAGAATTTCACCGGAGTCTGCCGCTGCTGGAGAAGAAGGGGGCCAGCGATTGGAGCCGCCCCAGGAGAAGCTGCCGGTACCAGGAGGTTCGCTGTCATCGACTTCGTCGTTCGCCCGCCTCGCCGACCCTCGCCTGAACCCCGGTGAGCCCCCAATGACCCCCACTGGCCATGCTAGGTTTCTCTCTCGCCGGCGTTGCCCAACGTCGACGTTGACTCTCAGCCGTTGGATTAGAACCAGATCGAACGCACCACATCGCCCCATACCGCTTCGCACCCCCTCGTCTCACTGACGCGTCGGGACAGCCACTTACGCAGCCCGCGAAAGCGCTGAGCTTAGCAGGCCGGCTCGTTAACCTTTCCCGCGCAGCCCAGTTATTTGAATTAAACCTTTTCCATTTTATTTCAAACACACTTGTGTACCCAGTTTCAAAAATCAACCCAGGTCGATTCAGTGAACCAAATTGAATGAAACCAATTTTGTTAGAAAGGTCTGGGAATGCTGAATCCAAGCCCGTTGGATTCAAGTCATTTGGATCTGTAGATCACCCATGGTAAAAATAACAAGGCAGAAGCTTTTCTGCATTCAAACATTATTCAAATTAAAACCATAATAGCTTTTGAGTTGATTCCAACTCTCAAAAATCTCATTTAACCATACCTTTCAGAATATATAAAAATATATAGGTTTACTTACAGAAATAATGTTCAAGTAATAAAAGAATGCCACATAGGCATTTCTAGCCACTTTATTTAATTAAAATAAAAGGGTAAAACCTTATTAAATTGTGACACCACTTTAAATCACATTCCCATTAACTAAAATATGTGGTGATGACATGTGTCAACGTGATCCCATGTTTGGTTTGAAAAATATTAAATCTTAAGTAGTTTTTTCAATGAGTAGAAATTACTTTTCTAAAAATAAAAGGAATTAAACCAAACTTTAATCTTGTAATATTAGTGATGATGCTAGATCATCTATAAGACCCTTTGGTGTGATGATTTCAAGTAGTTAAGTATTGTTTGGTGATTGTGTACATCGTATTTATTTATAGACGCTAGTACCGACCAAGGATACGAGGAGGAAGGAGGATTCTACGAAGAAGAAGCCGAGGAGAACTTCAACCACTGCTCTGCACAAGGCAAGCCAATACTTGCAAGCTATTAACTTAGAAAGCTTTACTAATCAAGTGGACCTATGCAAGCTAACACTTGCAAGATACTCTACTTTAGCAAGCCTAATTGAAAGAACATGTTGGGCCCCATGTGTGGTTTTGGTAATTAATGACAATCTTTATGGACTAATGTGTGTATTAAGTTATACTTGTAGGATTTGTCCATTGGCATCGTTTGGAGCATGTGTTGGCTTCAAGGTCGATGAAATGCAAAGAAGATATGTTGGGCAAGCTCAATATGCGAGGTCGATGATGAGGAATTAAGAAAGGCGTTCCATCTTGAGAAGGGCAAGATCGTCTACATCAAACTCAAGTGGAATGCTCAAGGCAAAGGTATAATCTTGATAGGTTTTCCATTTTGCCGGTCTCTTGTTGTGTGTAGGAGACCGGGTTTAGGATAGATAACCGTACTATCAAGAGGGGCTCTCGAATGAGTAATTCGGTCACATCGTTCGGAGAGAGCTCAAACCTTTGCATACTTGCATCATCATATTTGGTTGTTATTTGGTCTTGTCCATGTGAGGATATAGAGCTTGTGGTAATCTCCATAACAAACTCTTGTTCATCAAAATCGGATCTCCCATATATATCTTGTTGCGATTTTGATTTATGCGGCTTTTCGGTTTCTCACCAAGTGAGATATCTCACATTATTGGGAAGCCCTTGTCGTCCTTTATCCAACGCAATTGGAATCGGGTCAATCGGAGCTACCGTTTAAAAGTTATGACCGTTTGAATATTTGTCGTTTTAATTTTAAAAAGAAAAAAGAAAAACAGTGTTACTGGGCCGTCCGGTACTACCGGGCCCAGTACCGGACGCGCCTGACTCAGCCCGCTTGCCTTCAGTCTGACCCGGTACCGTTTTCCGGTCCTACCGGACCGGCCCGGTAGTACCGCCCGGGTGGGCCGGTACTACCGGCCGGGTCCAGTTTATTAGCCCAGTTTTCCCAGATCTGGATCCCGCGAACGCGCCGCGTTGACCGGCCGCTGCTCCCGCATACAGCTCGCGCGCGCAGGCTCGCTTCCCGCTGGCACGCTGCCCCATCGCCCGCGCGCGTTGACTTCGCTGCTACCGCCTCGCTCCCGCTCTGTCGCGCGCGCATGCTCGCTCGCAAGCCGCCGAATCTCCCCAGATTCGCCCGCGCGCTGCTAGGCCCTGCTGCTGTCGCTAATCGCGCGCATGCGCGCTGACCTGCTGCAACTGGCTCGCGTATGGCCGCCCAGCTCGCTCGCTAGCTGCATGCGTCGCGCGCGCGCTGCCTGCCTGTTGGCTGCCTAGCTGCCTAGCTGTGCTGCGCGCATGCATGCCAAGCTGCTGCTGCTGCTCGCATGAGCTGGCCCCACTCGCGTCCCCAGATCCCCTGCTGCCGCACGCGTTGTCTGTTTTGCTGGGCTTCTCAGGTTGCGAGCGGTAGTACCGGTCAAAACCGGTTCAGACAGAAAAATGCTCCAAACGGCTAGATTTTTTAAGCCACTATTTATACTCTTTGCCCGTTTTCAGTTTAGTTAACTCCTCTCTTATCTATTAGCTAAACTTTGTCCACACTTGCTTTAGATCTTAAAGCTTGCCTAATCTTTTCCCTCCGATGATTCTTGCCCATATTTGAGTGGAAGAGAGAGGAGATCTAGCCCCACGTTTTGACCTAACCGATTCATCTCTTTGTGAGTGCATCTTTGGGGATCTAGATTTTGGAGGATTTTGTGTCTCTCTTTGATTCCTCCTCTCTTGTTCCCCCAATAGCTTTAGTAGCTTTGTTGGAACTTGAGAGTGAGGGATTTGGGCATCTTTGTGGTGTTCTTGCCATTTGCATTTGTTGCATCGGTTTTAGTTCTCCTCAGAGGATTTGGTTTGAATTGCTCATTGGAGCTTGTCCCTCTTGGGTTCTTGGAACCCTAGACGGTTTTGTGGCCTTGGTGGCATTTGTTGAGGCCTTTTGTGGCGTTTGTTGGGAGCCTCCAATTAAGTTGTGGAGTTGTGCCCCGACCTTGTGAGAGGTTCCGGTTGCCACCGACAAGTGCACCGATAGTGGAAGCGTGGATCGATCCCATTGGGGTGAAATTCACCGGAGAATAAGGGAGGCCTTTTGTGGCGTTGGTGGTTTGATACCACCCCCTCTCCAAACGAGACGTACTCCATGTTGGGAGGAACTCGGTAAAATATCGGTGTCCCCGCGTGCCTCGGTTTTATCTATACCCGAGCTCTTTACTTATGCACTTTACATTGTGATAGCCTTCGTGCTTGAAGTAATATATATCTTGCTATCACTTTGTTGTTTGTATTGCTTAGCATAAGTTGTTGGTGCACATAGGTAAACCTTAGTTGTTTTTAGGTTGTGCTTTACAAAGTAAACACTAGTTTAATTCCGCCTTTGTTGATCCACTCTAGGAAAAGTTTTAATCGCCTATTCACCCCCCCCCCTCTAGGCGACATCTGTATCCTTTCACTAATGCTACTAGTTGAATGTGCCAGCTAACACTTGCAATTTAGCAAGCTTATACTGATATTGTGCAAGCCAAGACTTGATTGTCACCATGCCAACTATATGCCTTAAACATATATGATCCTACCCACTTGATAAACCCATCCTAGTTTTTACGTGCAAGCTTATTATTTTATTTCTTTATCAAAGCTATTACTTAGAGTTACTGGAATAAATGGTAGATACTAGAAGGATAATTGAAGGTTGCATAAAGAGCATAAAATTTGGCCTAAGCTAGATAATCTTGATGTCATCCTAAGACATGAGATTAAACTTAGTTAAACTCCACTAGTTTACCACCCCTCATTAGTGCTTACCCCCACTTGTAGATGCTAGTGCTAAGCATAAAACTTGATCAACATTAGATGGGAATACTTGGTGAAAATGGTTATGAAAACCTTAGAATGATGGATCATTCTACTGAGATGTTTTGACATGTGTTTCCGAACACCGATGATTTTGGTGATGAAAATGTTGAGGCAAGAACCTTAGCCCTTTTTAAAACTGATGGTTGTCTGGATGCGATACCATTCCAATTTTATCGTACAACCACAATACCCGAAGATTGGGTAGGGCTTGACTGGAAACTTATATACCTTAGTATTAGTTACCTCCCGGCCAAGGTCTAGGCTGAGGCTACCTTGTGAAGATTTTCCACCTGTGCAGTACCCAAGATGACAATTGGTCATGGTTGGGAGGCCAAACTCATAGGAGAGGTGCTTATACTAGGGAATGTAATTGAAAGGTTAGGATTGATTATCCGCATACTGAGTATGGTGAATTCAGGATTTGTTCCTAGCGGATGTATCGAATGTTGTGGTGAAAGTGTACAATCTCTGCAGAGTGTCAAACTATTCGAATATCCGCGTCCGCGGTTATGGACAGTTGGAGTGGCCATACTGTTCCCCCGTCAGATGTTTTCAAAAGACTTGTGAAATGAATTGAGACTTGAACTTGACCACAACAGGGTTGTGGCATGAGATACAAGTTCCCACTTAGGTGTTATCAAACTATAACTATCATTCGTTGTTTCCAAACTTAGTGGAGATAAATCTGGCTTTTGCAAAACAACCCTAGAGCCTAGTGTCCTATTATCAAAAAAACCCTTTCACTTGTTAGTATTAGTTTGCGAGTACTTAAAGAGTACTCATGGCTTTGTCCCTGGCTATTCCCGTGGCCAGACTATGAAGAGGAGTACCTGGAGGATGGACCCCAGGAAGGTTACGACAACTAGGATCATCTCCCATCGTCAGCATTGCCTGTGACCCCGGAGATGGAGCTTCGCCTACGCTACCGTTATTATTACGTATTCCGCTGCTTGAAGTTGTATTAAGAACTGGATCAATGAGATCCCTATTTGTGTAAGACCTTATGTATGGTTTGTAATGGATGATGTACTGTGGTATCCAATTCTGTTATGTCTCGCAAAAATGGTAATCCTGGAATTGCGATGTATGGCATAACAGGCATCTAGGATTAAAACTCCGGGTGTTGACAGCTTTGTGTTGGTAGATGGCCACAAAGGGGAGGAAATTGGGAAATCATTAGATAAACTACTAATGGAGTGAGGCATTGATAAGGTGTGCACTATTACCGTAGATAATGCTTCTTCCAATGATACTTGCTTAAATTACATGAAGGGTTCTTTGACAAATAGGGGTTGTACTATTGCAAAGGCTATACATCTTCACATGAGGTGTGTGGCTCATATTCTTAATCTTGTGGTTGGAGATGGGCTAAAGATAATGTGCCATCCCGTTAACAGAATTCGAAATGCTATCAAATACGTGAGAAGCTCTCCACCTATAATGACTTTATTTAAAAAGTGTGTGGTAAAAAGCAAGGTAGAGAGTAAAGGATTGCTTCATATTGATTGTTGCACTAGATGGAACTCCACTTATCTGATGTTAAATAGTGCTGAAAAGTTTGAGAGAGCATTTTGTCAGTATGCACTTGATGATCCCAACTTCAAGAGTGAGTTAGCAAAAATGGGTCCAGTTCTTACTGAACGTGGTGCTCCAACTCATGGTGATTGGGTATATGTTCGCGAGTTCAAGATGTTCCTCAAACACTTCTATGACCTCACCAATAAGGTTTATGGCACCAAGTATGTCACTTCTAACACCTTCTTTGAAGATATTGCTATTGTTAGCTATTTGTTGGGTGAATGGAGTGAACATGTGAATTGTGGTGATGATGAAATCTTTAAAAACATGGCTCTCAAGATGAAGGATAAGTATTAGAAGTATTGGGGTGATCCGGAGAAGATGAACAAGTATATATTCATTGCTGCCATCCTTGATCCTAGGTATTAAATTGTTAGCTCTTTGTCAATATATGGTTGTTTTTTATCTTTAGTTGTATGGCTGATTATATATTCTAACTTCTCTTTCTTCATTATTTATGCTAGGACCAAGGAATCTCATTTATTCAAGGACCTATTTCAAGACACATATGGCAGTACTAAAGGTAAGCGCAATATTGACTGCGACACACAAAGAATTTGTATCTCTTTTTGTAGAATACAAGCAATTGTATGGTGCTCCTTCTAGTGAATTAACATCACAGACTGAAACTAGTCAAAATGCTCCTGAGAATTCTCTTATTTGATAACAATACAGCAAGAGAATGCGACTTAATAATCTAGATGGTAGTGCAAATAGCAAAACTGAATTGGATAAGAACCTTGTCGAGGATCCAGAAGAGCAATCTTCTGATTTTGACACTCTATCTTGGTGAAAGTGCAACTCGGCTCGCTTTCCTGTCCTTTCAAAATGGCACGTGACATACTAGCAATCCCCATCTCGACAATTGCTTCTGAATCGGCTTTTAGTACTAGTGGTCATATTCTAGATGACTTCAGGAGCTCTTTGAACCCGATGACACTACAAGCCTTGATATGTGCACAAGACTGGTTGCGCCATAAGCATATCAATATTGAAGCTGATCTTGCTGAGTTAACCAAACTAGAGGAAGGTAAAAAATGTGTGCATTTCTCTTGTTTATGGATTATATAACCTTCCATACTAATTATCTTAATGTTGTTTCATAATGTAGAATTTGGAGGCCTCCAAGTGGATGATAATGAGATAATATCTCTTGATTGATCTTCATGTGTGGAGTGGGAATATATTATCTTACTAGTGGATCATGATGATGAGATAATATATGTTTATTTTGTTGTTAAATGTCATGTCATGTGATCGGAGGAACCATGTATTTTGGATGTTGTAAACTGGAGACTCTAGATGTTCTAGAATTTCATGTCATGCGTGACTATTTGTTGAAATATTCTGATGTATGATCAGTGATCACACTGATATGTGATGTGTCATGTACTGATGTACTCATGTGTCTGTGTGGGATATTCATCTTCTATATTATTTGCTATTTGTTGAACATTTCATTTCACAAACTTGTTCCAGATCGGACAGAATATATTATCCTGTGAATTTGTGATTTTTTGACTTGTAGCTCTCCTCCTATTTTTTAGATGAAACAAAAAGTTCATGCCAGAAATTTCTCTTGACCGAATGCACTACACAGCCAACAGGAAAGTCAAGCCAAATGTTATCTAGCTTTCAAAAAATCGCGTCAACTTTGGTTAGTTTGGTTACTACCGAAACCGAACCGAATATTATTGGTTATTACCAAAACCTAATCGTATTCTCGTACAAAACAGTATTTACCGAAGTATTGGAATCATATTTACCGAAAAACCGTATAAACCGAACCGATTTAACCGTTTTAATCGAACGCGCAGCCGGAGCTATACCACTCCTAGTTCTAATTCCACAAGCATGTTTATCTCCTGAGGCATTAACTAGCATATCCTTTTGTACCTTAGCAAGTTGATAAATTTAGGTTTGAACCATTTGAAAGTGTTTACAAAGCATTTTACCATCATTAGCAGTTCTTTCCACAATATCTTTCAACTCATTAATAGCTCTAGAGTTTTACAATAAATGATTCTGAACTTGTTTATTAAAATTACCTTGCTTGACAATAAAAGTATCAAGTTCCTCTAAACATTGATCAGGAGGTTTACCATAGGTAATATCACCTTCATTAAAGTGGAGAGAGTGTACCTCAATAGTAGATGAGTAGGGAATTGGCTTACATAATTCTTCTATAGGAGGTAGATTCTTCACATCTTCAGCTCTAATACCTTTCTCCTTAAGACATTTCTTTTCTTCTTTCATCACTTCATCATTTAATACAATCACTCCCCTCTTCCTTGGTGTTGGTGTTGGAAATGATTCAGGCATAATTGGTTCAGGAGTAATAGGCTCAGGTGTATTTAGATCAGTTGAAGTCCAATCATCATAATTCTTGCTTATTTTAGCCATTAATTCTTCAGCGTCTATAGGAGTTCTTTTCCTGAAAACACAATCAGCAAAACTATCTAGGTATGTCCTAGAATCATCAGTTAGTCCATTATAGTAAATATCAAGAAGCTCATTTTTAGGTAATGGCCATCCAGGATGTGCATGAATCAAGGCACAAAACCTTGTCCATGACTCAGGAAATTTCTCTTCTTCTCCCTGTTTAAAATCAAAAAGTTTCTGCAAAGCATCATGTCTAGCACTAGGAGGAAAATATTTCTGGAAGAAAGAAGCAATTAAACAATCAGGGCTATCAATGGAACCAGGAGGTAATCTATTAAACCAAGCTTTAGCTTCTCCTTTTTAGTGAAAAAGGGAAGATCTTTGTAACAAATTACTTGCGCATCTTAGAGTCATCAGAGAATAAGGCACTCATAGTGGAAAGCTCATTCATATGTGCCACAACACTCTCATTTTCAATCCCACAAAAAGGTTCTTTCTCAACAATATCTAAATATGATAAATCAAGAGAGAAATCATAATATTTATCTTTAATTTCTATGGGATAAGTGGCAAACTTAGGATCAGAAGACAATTTAGGAATAATGGTACGTCTCTTAAGGAGACTTCTAATAGCACTAGCACCATGTGTGTTTTTGTACTCTTCAATAAAATCATCAGTCATTTCAATGTAACAATCACTAATATCATATCTCTCTCTAGACCCAGGTGAGCTAACAGGTGTAACAGTGTATTCACTAGGACTTTCAGTGTTTCCCAAAATAGTTCTAGCAATAGTAGCATCTAGGAAAGGACCTAATGAACCACTCGCATCAAGCACAGTAGAAGTAACATCATGAGTATCAGAAGCAGTTTCAGATTCATAAGTAGTAGCAGTGTGTGTATCATGTGTATGTGGTGGTGGTGTAATGTCACATCCCAAAATTTTCCAAATTTTGAAATGTGAAAAATAAATAAACAAAATAAATAATTGTTGAAATTTAGGGTGAAAAGAAACTTTTTGATTCTAAATGGAAACATCAAAACCCTACTTGAACAAACTATGAATAAAAGGGAATTCAACAAAATTCAAATCAAGTGAAATGCATTCATCAATGAATGTATCTTGAAATTTAAACTTGGGAAAATAAATCAAAACTCTAAAACCCTAATGGAAGAAAATCATTTCCAAGATCTCTCTAAGACTATGGATTTGATACATATAAAAATTTGTCAACAAACATTTATAAATGATCAAGGATGATAAATAAAAATATTATAAAACCATAGAAATTGATTTCATTCAATTTGGAACCATGGATAAAAAAACTTATGAATTTAATAAGTTAAAGGAATTACTTTCCAAAGACTAATAAAAGCTCTTATATAAATCCATACCAAATTGTGAGCAAAACAATCCTAAAGGATTTAAAAAGATAAACAAATATTAAATAAAATTATACAAATTGGAATCACCAAGTTTGGATCCATAAATAAAAAGATATGGATTTTATAAGACAAAGAAAGAAATAAATAAAGAATATTTAAAAGCCAAATTAAATCTTGACCAAATCCATAAAGAAATGAAAGTTATTGAATAATAAAAAGGATTAAAATACTATTTAAATAAAATCATAAGGATTAAACAATATCCAATTTTATTTAAATAAAGACAATTTGCCTAAATAATAAATCCCAATAAAATTATTTGGAAGACAAATTAAATCTTGAATCAAATCTATAAGCAAATAAAATAAATATATTCCAATTAAAATAAAGGGATAAAGAATAAACAAATAAAAGTATATGGGATTAAACCCCATTCTGATTATATTTAATAAAGACAAAATCCCTAATGAAAATGATTAATTAAATCATGAGAAAATAATAAATTGGAATTTGCCAAGTGGGATAAAAGTAATTTAATTAACTTAAATAGAACAAAAGAATCATTTGAATAAATTTATATGGATTTAAAACCATATTTGATTTTGTTGAAATAAAGACAAATGCCCAATCTAAATGATTAATAAATCATATTAAAAATAGTTCAAATAATTCAAAGTGAATTATTTAACACCCTATTAAATAAATAAAACCTACGGAAAAAGGTTTGGTGAAATTTAGAATTCAAATAAGGGTTTGAAAATATAGTCAAAATTTTATTTGAATAAAAACAAGTGCCTAATTTAAATAAAGAATAAACCATAATTGAATAAAGGAATTATTCCAAAATGGTCTTTAAAAACACATTTATAACGTTACTAAAATATATTGAAAGTTTGGAAAAGTTTTGAATTAAAAAGGGGTTTGAAATCATTTGAACAAATTCAAAACAGAAAATGAAAACAGAAAAAGAAAAAGAAACAGGAAAGAAAATAATGAAATAGAAACAGCCCAGCCCATCCTGGCCCATCTATCCCAGCTAGCCCATTTATTCTCTCCCGCAGGAAAACGTTTCGCACTCAGCAACACACCCACTCAGTCGCTGATGAGTAGACCCCACCGCGAAACCTCCTCACTCGCTGACCAGCCTGCCCCACCTGCCAGTCGTCTTCCCCACCCAAGGACCCCTTCTTCCCAAAACTCTCATAGTGGAAAGCTCATTCATATGTGCCACAACACTCTCATTTTCAATCCCACAAAAAGGTTCTTTCTCAACAATATCTAAATAGGATAAATCAAGAGAGAAATCATAATCTTTATCTTTAATTTCTATGGGAGAAGTGGCAAACTTAGGATCAGAAGATAATTTAGGAATAATGGTACGTCTCTTAAGGAGACTTCTAATAGCACTAGCACCATGTGTGTTTTGGTACTCTTCAATAAAACCATCAGTCATTTCAATGTAACAATCACTAATATCATATCTCTCTCTAGACCCAGGTGAGCTAACAGGTGTAACAGTGTCTTCACTAGGAGTTTCAGTGTTTCCCAAAATAGTTCTAGCAATAGTAGAATCTAAGAAAGGACTTAATGAACCACTCGCATCAAGCACAGTAGAAGTAACATCATGAGTATCAGTATGTGTAGCATATGTATGTGGTGGTGGTGTAACAAGCTTACTTATAACAGACGGTGAATCAAGAGAAGCAGAGGTGTTTAGGAATGTACCTCTTCTTATAGTGGATGGTAAAATAGGAAAATTTCCATCATGAGACTTACCCATGATGAAAGGAATAGCAGTGAACAATAATAGATCCAAGTGAACTTACAAATAAAGCTATGCTCCCCGGCAACGGCGCCAGAAAATAGTCTTGATGACCCACAAGTATTGGGGATCGCAACAGTCTTCGAGGGTAGTATTACCCAATTTATTGATTCGACACAAGGGGAGCCAAAGAATACTAGCAAGCCTTAACAACTGAGTTGTCAATTTAGCTGCACCTGGAAATAGTCTTGCTCACAGGAGTTTATCAGTAGCAACAGTTTTGTATTAGCAAAAGCAAAGTGGCAGCAGCAGTGGAACAAGAGCAATAGTAACAATGGTAGAAAATAGTAGGATATGAGTGCGGTAGGCATAGGGATGAATGGACGGGCATTGCATGGACAAGTCTAAACATGTAACTTCAAGATCTAGGGAAATTGCAGATAAATAAGATAAAGCATCCAAGTACTAAAAAATCATAGGCATGTGCTCCATATATAGTCATGCGTGCTCGCAATGAGAATGTAACATCCCAAAAATACTAAACTTGGATCATCAAACTCTAATCATCAAATTTAGGGTTAATAAAAAACTTTTCTACATAAAAATATGAAAGCATGCATGTGTGTATGCATCCCATTTTGAATTCTTTTGAATGGCCTTGTTTATGTGTTTATTTGCTTGTAAATGGATTCTTAGGTGAATTAAACATCATCTAAACAATCCCCACACTTTTCCCAAAGACAAATAAATCAAAACAAACAAAATAAGGGAATGGTCATTTTGGCCAATTTCACTCCCATGCCTACTTTGGCTGTCTATAACTTTCAAAAATTAACAGAAACTTTTCTGGATCTTTGCACCCCTTGATTGTACTCATAACAAAGTATCAAGGCCCAGTTTGTGATCATCCAGAAACTTTCAAATGCATAGTTTAAAGGACAGTTCAAAATTGAATTTGTATCATATGAGAAGATCCCACTTTTTAAAAAACCACTCAAACAAGCTCAACTTTCAAAACCCAAGCATCTGCAGACTCACCATCACCAACCTAGCACACCCACCAAAAATCTTGTCAAAATTCAAAACTTGAATTCTTGCGGCCATTTCATCAAACGCATTGCAGACACAAATCATCAAAATCTTAAACACTATTGTGAGCAGTGATAGAAGCCTAACTTGTCCCCTCTCTAGCTCACAACCATCTCAGTAGATCATCTAGCAAGTTAAACCAAGCACTAGACTCACTGTAAGCTGGGCAATGACATCAATGGTGAACAGCCTAAGCTCACCATGCCACCCCAGTGGAGACAGCAAGCTAGGAGAGAAACTAGCCGTGCCAACCTTGTCTGAAAGATCACCCATGCCTCACCGCCCCCTCTCGACCATCCCTGTCTCGAGGACATCGACCAGAGCACCCAGGAACGCCGCGCCCGTGCCTCTGTCAACCATGCCAACCATGCGCCAAAGCGCCACACTCGACCAAAGCCCACAGACCGTGCGCCGCCCCCGCCGCATGCATACATGATCGCCACCAACCCAGGAGACCGCCAGACATCACCGTTCGCCGCCCCATGCCTCACACCCACTGCTCGCCGTCAAAGACGCCGCCTCTACCGCGCAGAGCATCGCGTGTTCCAGACCAAACCGCATCGCCCCTACGCGTGCATTAAAGCCGTAGAGCATCGCCAGGAGACCACCAAGCGATTGCCACCGCCGGCCATGCCTCTAGCCGCCCGTAGCTATGTCGTCACCGTCGCCTGTCCATCCCGTTCGGTCTCGCCGTCGCAACTATAAATAGAAGACACCCCCAGCCGAATTGAGCACACCATCTCACTCCCCTCTCCTCACTGATCGTGCCACCCCGTTCCCAGAGCAAGGCGAGCAGCACTTCACCGGAATTTCACCGGAGTCTGTCGCTGCTGGAGAAGAAGGGGGCCAGCGATTGGAGCTGCCCCAGGAGAAGTTGTCGGTACCAGGAGGTTCACCATCATCGACTTCGTCATTCGCCCGCCTCGCCGACCCTCGCCTGAACCACAGTGAGCCCCCAACGACCCCCACTGGCCGCGCTAGGTTTCTGTCTCGCCGGCGTTGCCCAACGTCGACGATGACCCTCAAATGTTGGATTAGAACTAGATCAAACGCACCACATCGCCCCATACCGCTTTGCACCCCCTGTCTCACTGACGCGTGGGGACAGCCACTTAACCAGCCCGCGTAAACACTGTGCTTAGCAGGCCGGCCCAGTATCGCTTCCCGCGCAGCCCAGTCATTTGAAATTAACCTTTTCCATTTTATTTCAAACACACTTCTGTACCTAGTTTCAAAAATCAACCCAGCTCGATTCAGTGAACCAAATTGAATGAAACCTATTTTGTTAGAAAGGTTTTGAAATGCTGAATCCAAGCCCATTGGATTCAAGTCATTTGGATCTGTAGATCATCCTTGGTAAAAATAACAAGGCACAAGCTTTTCTGCATTGAAACATTTTTCAAATTAAAATCATAATAGCTTTTGAGTTGATTCCAACTCTCAAAAATCACATTTAACCATACCTTTCAGAATATATAAAAATATATAGGTTTACTTGCAGAAATAATGTTCAAGTAATAAAAGAATGCTACATAGGCATTTCTAGCCACTTTAATTAATTAAAATAAAAGAGAAACACCTTATTAAATTGTGACACCACTTTAAATCACATTCCCATGGACTAACATATGTGGTGATGACATGTGTCAACATGATCCCATGTTTGGTTTGGAGAATATTAAATCTTAAGTAGTTTTTCAATGAGTAGAAATTAGTTTTCTAAAAATAAAAGGAATTAAACCAAGCTTTAATCTTGTAATGTTAGTGATGATGCTAGATCATCTATAGGACCCTTTGGTGTGATGATTGCAAGTAGTTAAGTATTGTTTGGTGATTGTGTATATCGTATTTATTTATAGATGCTAGTACTGACCAAGGATACGAGGAGGAAGGAGGATTCTACAAAGAAGAAGCCGAGGAGAACTTCAACCACTGCTCTGCACAAGGCAAGCCTTACTAACCAAGTGGACCAATCCAAGCTAACACTTGCAATTATGAGAGTTAAATAACCTATGCAATGCACTAAGCATGCTTGGTTAAATACAATTGATGATACCCAATCCTAGTTTTACTTGCAAGCTTATTAATTTATTTCTTTATCAAAGCTCTTACTTAGAGTTACTGGAATAAATGGTAGATACTAGAAGGATAATTGAAGGTTGCATAAAGAGCATAAAATTTGGCCTAAGCTAGATAATCTTGATGTCATCCTAAGGCATAAGATTAAACTTTGTTAAACTCCACTAGTTTACCACCCCTCATTAGTGCTTACCCCCACTTGTAGATGCTAGTGCTAAGCATAAAACTTGATCAATATTAGATGGGAATACTTGGTGAAAATGGTTATGAAAACCTTAGAATGATGGATCATTCTACTGAGAAGTTTTGACATGTGTTTCCGAACACCAGATGATTTTGGTGATGAAAATGTTGAGGCATGAGCCTTAGCCCTTTATAAAACTGATGGTTATCTGGATGCGATACCATTCCAATTTTATCGTACAACCACAATACCCGAAGATTGGGTAGGGCTTGACTGGAAACTTATATACCTTAGTATTGGTTCCCTCACGGCCAAGGTCTGAGCTGAGGCTACCTTGTGAAGATTGTCCACCTGTGCAGTACCCAAGATGACAGTTGGTCATGGTTGGGAGGACAAACTCACATGAGAGGTGCTTATACTAGGGCGTATAATTGAAAGGTTAGGATTGATTATCCGCATACTGAGTATGGTGAATTCGGGATTTGTTCCTGACGGATATATCGAATGTTGTGGTGAAAGTGTACAATCTCTGCAGAGTGTCAAACTATCCGAATATCCGCATCCGCAGTTATGGACAGTTGGAGTGGCCATACTGTTCCCCCGTCAGATTGTTTTCAAAATGACTTGAGACTTTGACTTGACCACAACAGAGTTGTGACATGAGATACAAGTTCCCACTTAGGTGTTATAAAACTTCAACTAGCATTCGTTGCGTCTAAACTTAGTAGATGTAAATCTGGCTTCTTGCAAAACAACCCTAGAGCCTAGTGTCCTATTATCGAAAACCCCTTTCACTTGTTAGTATTAGTTTGCGAGTACTTAAAGAGTACTCATGGCTTTGTCCCTGGCTATTACCGTGGCCAGACTATGAAGAGGAGTACCTGGAGGATGGACCCCGGGAAGGTTATGACAACTAGGATCATCTCCCATCGTTAGCATTGCCTGTGATCCCGAAGATGGAGCTTCGCCTACGCTACTTTTATTATTACGTATTCCGCTCCTTGAAGTTGTATTAAGAACTGGATCAATGAGATCCTTATTTGTGTAAGACCTTATAAATGGTTTGTAATGGATGATGTACTATGGTATCCAATTCTGTTATGTCTCGCAAAAATGGTAATCCTGGGATTGCGATGTATGGCATAACATGCATCTGGGATTAAAAATCCGGGTGTTGACAAGTTGGTATCAGAGCCATGCTGACCATAGGAGACCCTAGTTAGACTGGACGTTTGAATCAAAAACTTAGTTTCAAAACCAAAGAAAACAAATATTTACAAAAACTTATTCTCATTCTTATCCCTTTGATTCTTTCATGAAAATTCATGTTCCTCAAAAACTCTTGCAAAATACATTAAATTTTGACACACTTGATCACTCTACTAACTTCCCCATCCTATATTCTTATAGATGGACGTGAAGTACAGCAAGTTTTATCAGTTGGGGAATGGAGGAGACCTTATCTTTGAGAGGGATTTGGACCAGCTTTCGGAACTTCTGGAGCGTCTGCACCCCGAGTTCTTCGGAGCTCAGCTCAATGATCAAGGAGGAGAAGATCTGCAGTGGCTAATTGTTGCAAGTCTCCGAGGAAATATTGAACCTCCCACTGCTGAGGGAATTCAGTTTACCTTAAGAGAGAACAACTGGCTCGATGGACTTGCCAGGGCCATGCAGGAAGCTCTTTCCCGTCTGTGTGGGCAGAGCATCAATCAGATCAAGGGAACCCGCTTTGAGTTTTGCCCAAGGCGTGATGCAAATGGACAACCACTGGAAGCCCCATACCATCCTGAGCTGAAGACTCAATTGGACCACCTTAGCTTCATGATGTACGATCGTCAGCAGGAGTTGGATAACTGCCGTGACTACTCCAACCACAAGTCTGCCATCATCAAGACGAAGGATCAAACCATCGCCATGCTAGCAAAGTATCGCAAGTCTCGTCGCCGTTAGCTCGACAAGAAGGAGCGCATCATTGCCCGTCTTTGCCATCGTATCTCATCTTTGGAGGAGACCATCCATGAGAGAGACATGCAGTTGGAAGAAAGGGATAATGCCGGAGAGGATCTTCATGGAGACCCCTACTCCTATCTCAGTGATGATGATGATTTTCTGGAGGATCGGGCTATGGACTTCTTTACCGATGAGGATGATTTCGCCTTCATCGATGACGATGAAGATGCCGAAGCCACCGATTCCGAGGAGTAGTAGCACTTGAGCACTAGCATACTGAATAGTATTCGGTCCCACTGTACCGTAGTTTCCAGAATGGTTCTTAAAACCATCTGTTTTTCTTTGTTGTGGTGTGTGTTGTATCGTGTGTTATGAATGAATGAATGAAAATCGAGTTGCTAGAAAAATCTGAGTCAAACTTTAAAAACTTTTCAAAATCCCAGAACCTTAGAAATTTCCCTCTTTTCTCATGATATATCTCAATCTTCAGATGCCACGCGGAGGAAGTGGTTCATCCCCAGACCCGATGTTGCAGATCCTGCAAATGTTGACCTCTGACCGCGAAGCTGAAAGAGCGGAACGTCAAGCCAACCTAGCCACCCTGCAACAGATAGCCCAGCTAACCCACAAGAACCAAGGCCACGGAAATCAGGACAACCATGGATCTAAGCTCAAGAATTTCCAGAATACCAACCCACCTGTTTTCACTAAGTCAGAAGAACCCCTAGACGCCGATGATTGGCTGCAAACCATGGAAAATAACCTAGAAGTTGCCGGAGTGGAAGCCAACGAGAAAGTTCTGTTCGCCACCCACTATCTAGCCGGAGATGCCAGGGCATGGTGGAACAGTGTTCGCGCAATGACCGGAGGCCAGATGATGACCTGGGAGGAATTTAAGGTCAAGTTTAGCAGAACCCCTGTGCCACCGGGTTTGATCAAGAGGATGAGAGACGAGTTCAGAGAACTGAAGCAAGGAAGGATGACCGTAGTGGAATACCGTGACAAATTTTTGTCATTAGCTAGGTATGCCCCGGATGAGATCGACACCGAAGCCAAGAAGAAAGAAAGATTCCTGAATGGTCTGCACGATGAGATGCAGACAGTGTTAGTCAATATCCCCTTTGCTGATATTGAAGCCCTTGTCGACTCTGCTATCCACATGGAAGGAAAGATCAACCAAGCCAATGGGAACCGTAAGCGTCGCATGATGCATCAGCCAGGAACCCATCATACCCCAAAGTATCGCCCTAACCCATCTCCCGGATTTGCCCCAAGAACCAACAGACCCCCGATGAACCGTCCGACCTATCCCAACCGTGGAAACCCTAGGCCCGGAGGAAATCACAACAACCCCGGCAACGCTAGAAATTTCAACCGTGCCCCACCCAAGTTCAACAACAACAATGCTACCGCAAACACCAACACTGCCCCGAGTACTGGAAGCAATGTTGTGCCTGTAGCAGCAAAGGACAAGTCGCAAGTGACTTGTTATGACTGTGGAAATAAAGGTCGCTACTCCAACGAGTGCCCCAACAAGAAGAATGCCGCAGCACCCAATGCAAATGCCCCAGCTCAGCAACAGCGTCGTGTTCAGCCCGGAAGAAGGTTTGCCCCAGGGAATTCGCTCAACCGCAATGGCCGTCTTTTCCTCATGCATGCTGAAGAAGCTCAGGAAGCGCCAGACGTCGTGCTGGGTATGTTTTCTGTTAATTCGGTACTTGCACGAGTGTTGTTTGATTCGGGTGCATCGCACTCATTTGTCACCAAAGAATTTGCATGAACTAGTAAAATTCAACCAACCAAACTGAAGCATGTCATGATTGTTCAAATTCCCGGTTCAACCACCAAGGCTAGGAAAATTTGCAAAGTCATCGCTATCTGAATCCATGGCAATAGATTTTTATGCAAATCTGATAGTACTCGGAACTAAAGGTTTGGAAGTAGTACTAGGAATGGATTGGATGTCCAAACATAAAGGATTGATTGACTGTGCCAAGAAATCCATAACCATGACCAGTACAGCCGGAATGTCAGTCGCGCATATATCTGAAACCTTACCTCGCCAATTCAAGTGCAACAAGAGTATAGCCCAACCTACCATTGACCAAGTCCGGATAGTCTGTGAATACCCCGATGTATTTCCAGATTTTTTGCCCGGTATGCCCCCAGATCGGGATATCGAGTTTATCATTGAACTAATCCCCGGAACTGGACCCATAGCCCAGAGACCATATAGTATGAACCCGTCTGAGCTAGCAGAACTAAAGAAGCAACTGGATTCCATGTTGGAAATTGGATTGATTCAACCAAGTGCATCACCATGGAGGTCACCTGTCTTGTTTGTGGACAAGAAGGATGGAGGTAACCGTTTGTGTACGGATTATCGGAATTTGAATGATGTCACCATCAAGAACAAATACCCCTTGCCCAAGATAGAAGATCTGTTTGATCCGTTGACCGGTGACAAAGTGTTTTCTAAGATTGATCTTAGAACAGGCTATCATCAACTCAAGATTCGTGCATAGGATATCCCAAAGACTACCTTTACCACCAGATATGGATTGTATGAGTATATAGTCATGTCTTTTGGATTAACCAATGCCCCCGCTTATTTCATGAATCTCATGAATAAGATTTTTATGGACTTCCTGGATAAGTTTGTCGTTGTTTTCATCGATGACATTCTGATTTATTCCAAATCAGAAGAAGAACATGAGCTACACCTAAGGACCATTCTTGGAACCCTTAGAGAGCATCAGCTGTATGCAAAGTTTAGCAAATATGAATTCTGGTTACAGGAGGTAGGATTCCTCGGTCACATTGTATCAGCCGGAGGAATTGCCATTGATCCTGCAAAAGTAAAAGATGTCGAAGATTGGCAAGCCCCAACCACTCAAACCCAATTCGTGCATTTCTCGGATTGGCGGGATATTACCGCAAGTTCGTAGAAGGATTCTCGAGTATCGCCAGACCCATGACCCAATTGCTGAAGAAGGACAAGAAGTTTTAATGGACCGACAAATGTGAAGCGAGTTTTCAAAAACTCAAGAGGAGATTGATTTCATCCCCAATCTTGATCATGCCGGATATCACGAAGCCCTTCGATGTGTATTATGACGCATCCAAGATCGGTCTCGGATGTGTGCTAATGCAAGAAGGCAAAGTTATATCTTATCTATCTCGACAACTGAAGCAACATGAGAAAAATTACCGAACCCATGACCTCGAACTCGCAGCCGTAGTTCTAGACCTGAAGACATGGAGACATTACCTGATGGGAAATTGTTGTGAGATCTATACGGATCACAAGAGTCTGAAGTATATATTCACTCAGAAGGAACTAAATATGAGATAGAGAAGATGGATTGAGCTAATCAAGGATTACGATCTGGACATTCACTATCACCCTGGTAAAGCCAATGTGGTAGCAGATGCCCTTAGCAGATTGCCGTGCCGCTTGAACTCCATGATTTTGAAGGAGCAACCAAGCTTGCACAAAGAGATGGAAGATTTTCGAATGGAATTAGTGAGTGAAGGATTTTTGGCTAGCATAGAACTTCAACCCACTTTGATCAGCCAGATCAAAGAGGCGCAGAAGAGAAATGTTAGTATCGACGGAATCAAGCGTCGTATCGGTACAAGAAAAGTACCCGGATTCACCGAAGACGAAGAAGGAGCTCTGTGGTACAAAGGACGCTCATGATTCTGAGTTGAAAGAAGTGATTCTGAAGGAGGCTCATGATACACTTTATTCTATCCATCCCGGAGGAACTAAGATGTATCAAGATTTAAAAGAGCAATTTTGGTGTCATAAGATGAAGAGAGAAATCGGAAGCTATATCGCCAAGTGTGATATATGTCAGCGGGTCAAGGCAGGACATCAAAGACCCGCTGGATTGTTGCAACCCTTGCAGATTCCGGAATGGAAATGGGATTCAGTTGGAATGGACTTTATCATTGGACTGCCTACTTCTAGTAGGGGAAATGACTCTATCTGGGTCATAGTGGACCGATTGTCCAAAGTCGCCCATTTCTTGCCCGTCAAGACCACATATCAGAGTTCGAAACTAGCGGAGTTGTACATCGCTAGAATAGTTAGTTTGCATGGAGTCCCCAAGAACATCGTATTGGATCGAAGAACTCAGTTTACCTCGAGATTCTGGAAGAAAGCCCAAGAAGGATTAGGAACCCGCCTAGATTTCAGCACCGCGTATCACCCTCAGACCGATGGACAAACGGAGCGATTAAACCAAATACTCGAAGATATGCTGAGAGCATGTGTGCTAAAATATGGATCCAAGTGGGAAGACTGTCTGCCATTTGCAGAATTTTCATACAATAACAGTTATCAAGCTAGTTTACAAATGGCCCCATTTGAATTCATGTACGGAAGGAAGTGTCGCACCCCTTTGAACTGGTCGGAAGTAGGAGAGAGTCAGATTTTTGGACCCGACATCCTACGAGAAGCAGAAGAGAAGGTTCACAAGATTCGTGAACACCTCAAGACAGCCCAGTCCAGACAGAAGAGTTACACCGACAAGAGACATCGAGACCTCGCCTTCAACATAGGAGATTTTGTATATCTGAAAGTGTCGCCATTGAAGGGAATGCAGCGTTTACAACTCAAGGGAAACTTAGCCCTAGATATATCGGACCCTTCAAGATTCTGAGCCGTCGAGGAGAAGTGTCGTATCAATTGGAACTACCCGAAGAGATGCCAGTCGTGCATAATGTGTTCCATATCTCATTATTTCGCAAGTGTCTCGAAGTCCCGGAGAAGACCGAAGTGTTCAAGAATATCGATCACCGGACCATAGATCAACGATGACCTGACCTATCCCGAAGTACCCATCCGTATTTGGAAGAAGCTTTCAGAACTACCCAAACCCGAAGCATCAAGTTTCTCAAGATTCAGTGGAGCAACCACACAGAAGAGGAAGCTACCTGGGAGCGCGAAGATCACATCACGACGGAGTTTCCCGATCTCTTCAAATCCTAGGTAGTCTTTTCGTCCTTTTTCAAATCTCGGGACGAGATTTTGTTTAAGGGGGGAAGGTTTTTAACATCCCAAAAATACTAAACTTGGATCATCAAACTCTAATTATCAAATTTAGGGTTAACAAAAAACTTTTCTAAATAAAAATATGAAAGCATGCATGCGTGTATGCATCTCATTTTGAATTCTTTTGAATGGCCTTGTTTATGTGTTTATTGGCTTGTACATGGATTCTTAGGTGAATTAAACATCATCTAAACAATCCCCACACTTTTCCCAAAGACAAATAAAGCAAAACAAACAAAATAAGGGAATGGTCATTTTGGCCAATTTAACTCCCATGCCTACTTTGGCTGTCTCTAACTTTCAAAACTTAACAGAAACTTTTCTGGATCTTTGCACCCCTTGATTGTACTCATAACAAAGTATCAAGGCCCACTTTGTGATCATCCAGAAACTTTCAAATGCATAGTTTAAAGGACAGCTCAAAATTGAATCTGTATCATATGAGAAGATCCCACTTTTTCAAAAACCACTCAAACAAGCTCAACTTTCAAAACCCAAGCATCTGCAGACTCACTAGCACCAACCTAGCACACCCACCAAAAATCTTGTCAAAATTCAAAACTTGAATTCTTGCGGCCATTTCATCAAACACATTGCAGACACAAATCATCAAAATCTTAAACACTATTGTGAGCAGTAATTGAAGCCTAACTTGTCCCCTCTCTAGCTCACAACCATCTCAGTAGATCATCTAGAAAGTTAAAGCAAGCACTAGACTCACTGTAAGCTGGGCAATGACATCAATGGTGAACAGCCGAAGCTCACCATGCCACCCCAGTGGAGACAGCAAGCTAGGACACAAACTAGCCGTGCCAACCTTGTCTGGAAGATCACCCATGCCTCACCGCCCCCTCTCGACCAGCCCTGTCTCGAGGACATCGACCAGAGCACCCAGGAACGCCGCGCCCGTGCCTCTGTCAACCATGTTGAGCATGCGCCAGAGCGCCACACTCGACCGAAGCCCACAGACCGCGCGTCGCCCCCGCCGCGTGCATACATGATCGCCACCAACCCAGGAGACCGCCAGACATCACCGTTCACCGCCCCATGCCTCACAGCCACCGCTCGCCGTCAAAGACGTCGCCTCTGCCGCGCAGAGCATCGCGTGTTCCAGACCAACCGCACCGCCCCTACGCGTGCATTAAAGTCGTAGAGCATCGCCAGGAGACCACCAAGCGATCGCCACCGCCGGCCATGCCTCTAGCCGCCCGTAGCTATGTCGCCACCGTCGCTTGCCCATCCTGTTCGGTCTCGTCGTCACAACTATAAATAGAGGCCACCCCCAGCCGAATTGAGCACACCATCTCACTCCCCTCTCCTCATTGATCGTGCCACCCCGTTCCCGGAGCAAGGCGAGCAGCACTTCGCCGGAATTTCACCGGAGTCTGCCGCTGCTGGAGAAGAAGGGGGCCAGCGATTGGAGCCGCCCCAGGAGAAGCTGCCAGTACCAGGAGGTTTGCCGTCGTTGGCTTCGTCGTTCGCCAGCCTCGCCGACCCTCGCCTGAACCCCGATGAGCCCCCAACGACCCCCACTGGCCGCGCTAGGTTTCTGTCTCGCCGTCGTTGCCCAACATCAACGATGACCCTCAGCCGTTGGATTAGAACTAGATCGAACGCACCACATCGCCCCATACCGCTTTGCACCCCCCTGTCTCACTGACGCGTGGGGACAGCCACTTAACCAGCCCGCGTAAGCGCTGTGCTTAGCAGGCCGGCCCAGTATCGCTTCCCGCGCAGCCCAGTCATTTGAAATTAACCTTTTCCATTTTATTTCAAACACACTTCTATACCTAGTTTCAAAAATCAACCCAGCTCGATTCAGAGAACCAAATTGAATGAAACCTATTTTGTTAGAAAGGTTTTGAAATGTTGAATCCAAGCCCGTTGGATTCAAGTCATTTGGATATGTAGATCATCCTTGGTAAAAATAACAAGGCAGAAGCTTTTATGCATTGAAACATTTTTCAAATTAAAACCATACTAGCTTTTGAGTTGATTCCAACTCTCAAAAATCACATTTAACCATACCTTTCAGAATATATAAAAATATATAGGTTTACTTGCAGCAATAATGTTCAAGTAATAAAAGAATGCTACATAGGCATTTCTAGACACTTTAATTAATTAAAATAAAAGAGAAACACCTTATTAAATTGTGACACCACTTTAAATCACATTCCCATGGACTAACATATGTGGTGATGACATGTGTCAACATGATCCCATGTTTGGTTTGGAGAATATTAAATCTTAAGTAGTTTTTTAATGAGTAGAAATTACTTTTCTAAAAATAAAAGGAATTAAACCAAGCTTTAATCTTGTAATGTTAGTGATGATGCTAGATCATCTATAGGACCCTTTGGTGTGATGATTGCAAGTAGTTAAGTATTATTTGGTGATTGTGTACATCGTATTTATTTATAGACGCTAGTACCGACCAAGGATACGAGGAGGAAGGAGGATTCTACGAAGAAGAAGCCGAGGAGAACTTCAACCACTTCTCTGCACAAGGCAAGCCTTACTAACCAAGTGGACCAATCCAAGCTAACACTTGCAATTATGAGAGTTAAATAACCTATGCAATGCACTAAGCATGCTTGGTTAAATACAATTGATGATACCCAATCCTAGTTTTACTTGCAAGCTTATTACTTTATTTCTTTATCAAAGCTCTTACTTAGAGTTACTGGAATAAATGGTAGATACTAGAAGGATAATTGAAGGTTGCATAAAGAGCATAAAATTTGGCCTAAGCTAGATAATCTTGATGTCATCCTAAGGCATAAGATTAAACTTAGTTAAACTCCACTAGTTTACCACCCCTCATTAGTGCTTACCCCCACTTGTAGATGCTAGTGCTAAGCATAAAACTTGATCAACATTAGATGGGAATACTTGGTGAAATTGGTTATGAAAACCTTAGAATGATGGATCATTCTACTGAGATGTTTTGACATGTGTTTCCGAACACCAGATGATTTTGGTGATGAAAATGTTGAGGCATGAGCCTTAGCCCTTTATAAAACTGATGGTTGTCTGGATGCGATACCATTCCAATTTTATCGTACAACCACAATACCCGAAGATTGGGTAGGGCTTGACTGGAAACTTATATACCTTAGTATTAGTTCCCTCACGGCCAAGGTCTGAGCTGAGGCTACCTTGTGAAGATTGTCCACCTGTGTAGTACCCAAGATGACAGTTGGTCATGGTTGGGAGGCCAAACTCACAGGAGAGGTGCTTATACTAGGGCGTATAATTGAAAGGTTAGGATTGATTATCCGCATACTGAGTATGGTGAATTCAGGATTTGCTCCTGACGGATGTATCGAATGTTGTGGTGAAAGTGTACAATCTCTGCAGAGTGTCAAACTATTCGAATAGCCACGTCCGCGGTTATGGACAGTTGGAGTGGCCATATTGTTCCCCCGTCAGATTGTTTTCAAAATGACTTATGAAATGACTTGATACTTTGACTTGACCACAACAGAGTTGTGACGTGAGATACAAGTTCCCACTTAGGTGTTATAAAACTTCAACTAGCATTCGTTGCTTCTAAATTTAGTAGATGTAAATCTGGCTTCTTGCAAAACAACCCTAGAGCCTAGTGTCCTATTATCGAAAACCCCTTTCACTTGTTAGTATTAGTTTGCGAGTACTTAAAGAGTACTCATGGCTTTGTCCCTGGCTATTCCCGTGGCCAGACTATGAAGAGGAGTACCTTGAGGATGGACCCCAGGAAGGTTATGACAACTAGGATCATCTCCCATCATCAGCATAGCCTGTGATCCCGAAGATGGAGCTTCGCCTACGCTACTTTTATTATTACGTATTCCGCTGCTTGAAGTTGTATTAAGAACTGGATCAATGAGATCCTTATTTGTGTAAGACCTTATGAATGGTTTGTAATGGATGATGTACTATGGTATCCAATTCTGTTATGTCTCGCAAAAATGGTAATCCTAGGATTGCGATGTATGGCATAACAGGCATCTGGGATTAAAAATCCGGGTGTTGACAGAGAACTTACACAACATCTTTTGTCCTGCCAGCCCGTTGCAGCGGGGCCTCAAGGGAACTACTAGCAATTAAGGCACTCCTTTTAATAGAGCACCGGAGCAAAGCATTAACACTCCATGAACACATGTGATCATCATATTACAGCCATCCCCTCCGGTTGTCCCAATTTCTGTCACTTTGGGGCCTTTGGATCCATACAATGATATGTGTACATAACTTACAGATAAGATCACAAATAATACCATCATCATGAATCAATAATGAGTTCAGATCTGAGATCATGGCACTCGGGCCCTAGTGACAAGTGATACGTCCAAAACGTATCTACTTTCCCGAACACTTTTGCTATTGTTTCTCCTATAAACTTGTGTGATTTGGATACAACTAACATAGATTGACGCTGTTTTCAGCAAAATTACCTTGGTGTCTAGTTTTTGTTCAGAAAATCAACTATCAGGAAAAATCTCGGAAAATATGCCAAAAATCCTATTTCACCAGAAGATCCACGGAGCCAGAGTACGAGACGGAGGTGATCCCTGGGTGGCCCACACCCCCTGCCACACGGGTGGGCCCACCCCGCGCCTGGGAGGGGTGTGGCCAGCCTAGGCACCCCCTCGACCTCTCTCTTCTCCTATAAGATACCTTCTGACCTAAAAACTCAGGGGGGTCGACATTTTTCCAGAAAGAGTTCCGTTGCGCCACCACCACCAAAAACCGTGATTTCGATCAAGAAACTCCATTCTGGCACCCTGCCGGGACTGGGAATTTGGGGAGGATCATCGCCATCGTCATCACCAACGCCTCTCCATCAACCATCAATGTTTCCCTCATCCATGAGTGAGTAATCCACCACTATAGGCTATGGGGATGGTAGGGATTGGATGAGTTCTATCATGTAATCGAATAAGATTGTTAGGGCATGGTGCCTAGTATCTCTATTATTGCTATTTGACTTTGTTGCAACTTGTTGTGCTTAATGCTTGTCACTAGGACCCGAGTGCCGTGATCTCAGATCTGAACTTATTATGGAATCATTATGATAGTATTGTTTGTGATCTTATCTGCAAGTTGTGTACACATATCATTGTCCGGATCCAAAGTCCCCGAAGTGACAGAAATTGGGACAACCGGAAGGGATGGCTGTCATGTGAGGATCACATGTGTTCACGGAGTTTTAATACTTTGCTCTGGTGCTCTATTAAAAGGAGCATCTTAATTGCCAGTAGTTCCCTTGAGGCCCCGCTGCCACGGGCTGGCAGGACAAAAGATGTTGTGTAAGTTCTCATTGCGAGCACGCATGACTATATTTGGAGCACATGCCTATGATTGTTTAGTACTTGGATGCTTATTCTTATTTATCTGCAATTGCCCTAGATCTCGAAGTTACATGTTTAGACTCGTCCATGCAACGCTCGTCCATCCATACCTATGTCTACCGCACTCATATACTACTATTTTCTACTACTGTTACTATTGATCCTGTTTTACTGTTGCTGTTGCTACTATAAAACTGTTGCTACTGATAAACTTCTATGAGCAAGAACTATTTCCAGGTGCGGCTGAATTGACAACTCAGTTGTTAAGGCTTGCAAGAATCTTTGGCTCCCTTTGTGTCGAATCAATAAATTGGGTAATACTACCCTCGAAGATTGTTGCGATCCCCTATACTTGTGGGTCATCAACAAGCATTAAGCACAACAAGTTGCAACAAAGTCAAATAACACTAATAGAGATACTAGGCACCATGCCCTAATAATCTTATTCGATTACATGATAGAACTCATCCAATCCCTACCATCCCCATAGCCTACAGCGGGGGATTACTCACTCATGGATGAGGGAAACATGGATGGTTGATGGAGAGGCGTCGGTGATGATGATGGCGATGATCCTCTCCAAATTCCCTGTCTCGACAGGGTGCTAGAATGGATTTTCTGGTTCCGAATCGCGGTTTCTGGTGGTGGCAGCGCAGCGGAACTCTTTTTGGAAAAACGTCGAACCCCCTGAGTTTTTTGGTCAGAAGGCAACTTATAGGCGAAGAGGGAGGCCGAGGGGGTGCCTGGGGCGGCCACACCCCCTCCAAGCATGGCCTGGGCCCACCCGCACGGCAGGGGGTGTGGGCCTCTTAGGCCTCCACTCCGTCTCGTATTCTGGCTCCGTGAATCTTCTGGTGAAATAGGATTTTTGGCATATTTTCTGGGATCTTTCCCGATAGTTGATTTTCTGCACAAAAACTAGACACCAAAGGTAATTCTGCTGAAAACGGCATCAGTCCATGTTAGTTGTATCCAAATTACACAAGTTTAGAGGAGAAACAATAGCAAAAGTGTTTGGGAAAGTAGATACTTTTTGGACGTATCAATCTACAACCTCTGCTGCCTGCTGGAACAAGGGAGAGTAAGGTCTTCATCGAGTATCGTACGTGTGACCGACTGCGGAAGCGCTGCCGGAACATGGCGCCGGAAGGATCGTATACACGATCTTGAGATCGGCAAGTGATCGACTACATCAACCACGAAAATCCGATCTCGTTAAACTCTTTGGATCTACGAGGGTTAGTACTCTACAAACTCGTTGCACCAGTCTCGTAGATTAGATATTGGCTTGTGTTCATGCGATAGAATTTTTTTGTTTTCCATGCTATGAACCCCTACAGTGGTACCAAAGCCATGTTAAATGCACAAAAATTTCCAATACTAGAGTATTAACTCTAGTGCAAGTGGGAGACTGTTGGAGATATGCCCAAGAAGCAATAATAAAATGGTTATTATCATATCTTTATGTTTATGATAAATGTTTACATCTCATGCTATAATTGTATTAACCGGAAACATTAATACTTGTGTGTTTTGTAAACATAAAAGAGTCCCTAGTAAAGCCTCTTGTTAGAATAGCTTGTTGATTAATAGATGATCATGTTTTCCTGATCATGGACATTGGATGTTATAAATAACAAGATCATAGCATTAGGAGAATGATTTGATGGACATACACCTATAGTTAAGCGTAGATGCGAGACAAGATCTAATCTACGAGATCGGTGCAACGAGATTGAAGAGAACTAACCCCCATAGATCTAAAGCGTTTAATGAGATTGTATCTCGTGGTTGATGTATTCGATCACTTGCCGATCTCAAGATCGCAATGACGATCCTTCCGGCGCCACGTTCTGGCAGCGCTTCCGCACTCGGTCACACGTACGAAGTCGATGAAGATCTTCCTCTCCCTGTTCCAGCAGGCAACGGAGGTAGTAGATTCCCTCAGAATCCCAGCAGCATGGCGGCATGGTGGTGGTGGTGGAGGAGAACTTCCTGCAGGGCTTCGCCTAAGCCGGAGCAGGAATATGGAGGAGGGAGAGAGGTGGCGGCTATGGTTAGAGGATCAAGGGGCAAGGGACAAGGGGGGTGCGCCCCCACCCCTCTTTATATAGAGGTTGGTCTGCAACCAAGGGTTCCCATCCCTTGCCAAGTCCTCCCCCAACTCGGCACACAAGGGGTAAGAGGTGGGAACTTTCCCCCCAAGTCTCCCCTTTCCTAATTAGGATTTGACCCCAATTCCATTGGTGTCGGCCAGTTGGGCCCTTTGGGTCATGGTACGGCTAGACCATGGCCCCCATAACATACCCTCAGTCCATATGTCCCCTCCCAGGGTGGTGGGCCCACTGGTGGCCCCTTCTAGAACCTTTTGGAAGCTTCCGGTCAAAACACCGAAAATATTTCTGAACCCAGGAAAATGAATTTCCTTATATGAATCTTATTCTCCGGACCATTCTGGATCTCCTCGTGATGTCCTGGATCTAATCCGAAACTTCGAACAACATTCGGTCTCCATCTCATATTCCATATCTACTTAAACAATATCGAATCCTTAAGTGTGGTGAAAGTCGCCAAAAAGTGGCGGAATGCTCTCGAAACCAATTCACTTGAGTGATACAGAGGAGAGTGGAATTTCGTGTGTAGGGGTGAAATCCGTAGATCTACGAAGACCCTACGGTTCGTGAACTATGCAGACATGATCGAGACACCTCTCCGATCAATAACCAATAGCAGAACCTATAGATCCATTGTAACACCCCAGCATTTAGGAACCAACAAAGGGTAGAAATAGGAATCTGAGCATGTGCATGCATTCATCTGTAAAAAATTTGGGTAAAATTTTCGCCAAATAAAAACCTAAAGAGATGAGAGTTTCTTTCACTATATAAAGGTAGGAATAGCTCTTTATAGTGATTGCTATAAATTTTGTCATGACCTTTAGGAATTAATGAGTTTTGGGAGGAAATAATTTGAATTCCAATTTGAAATTCAAATCATTTGAAAAAAATTAAAATTAGAAGTTAGTAATATTAAGTTGTTTTCCAAAATGATTTAGTAACATTGTTTGATTATATTAAAGATATACTATTAAACAATAAGAAGAATTTAAGAAAAGGAAATTTATATAAGAAATGAATTCTTATTTCTTTTCTTTATTCCATAACAATATTACAAAGTGATATAGATACAATAAATAAAAAAACATTACAGGAAGTGAATTACAATGAAATGAAACTTTCTTAAAATATAAGAATATTATTACAAGATTCTTTACAAAATAATAAAAAAGATTATAATAAAGACCTAGACTACTTATCTATCTCTACACTAAATCTTGAGCATCCGGATCCTTGTTCCTATAAAATAAGAAAATCAACTCAAAAAGAAATAAGATGTTAGTTGGTTATTTTTACTCTCAGTGATGCACTGTTCTTATTACCTTATTGAGTAGTTAAAGGGGCAAATTTCACTAATATATAGCATCTGTTCTTTTAAGAAAATAGCTTCAGATCCACATCACTAGCACAATAAAAGGGGCAAGTTTCGCCCCATTCAGCAGACCACTATTGTTTATTGTAATAATATTTCAGCTATTTACATGTCCAGCAATCTAGTTTAGCATCGCAGGACCAAGCATATTGAGATTGATATTCAGTTTGTGAGAAGGTTGCATTGGAGAAAGTTCGAGTTCTTCATGTCCTGACTTCTGCGCAGTTTGCAGATATTTTTACCAAGGGGCTTGCTACCTCGCCATTCTCTGATATTCGGTTCAGTCTCAACGTTGTTAAACCCCACATCGACAATAGCGGGGGATGTTAGAATAAAATACTTGTACCCGAAGTTAGGGTTTAGACTGGTCGTCTATGGCTTGGTCTATATAAACACTTTGTAATCTTCTGAAGCAACAATTTCGCAAATCTACATTGAGACTGGACTACAATACGAAGATGACTTTCTCAGAGTGAACGCATCTAGGATTTACTAGGTGGCATTCATCCATCCTGTGACAATACGACAGTTGTTCGTTGATCAATAAATCCAATGGCAACATATTCGCTTTTTGTGCTAAAATCAGAACGTTTGCTCCATATAATTTTCCATAAGATTTGCTTGGAATATGTGTACTAGAAAATGAAAAAATGTTGGTTATAGACGGCTTGCATGACAAGAAGAATAATGCATTGGTCTCTGTTAGACTTCAGTTCTCCCTTGAAAGTCAACTAGTACTTGTTAGTAGGAACTTTTTTGCCGTCAACCGGCTGATGGATCAACATATTCCAACAACGCGGGTTAACCTCCTTGTATGTTTATCTCCAAGCAATTCACCGACCCTCTCTATCTCTTGGCCACTGCACACCTCCACACGAGGCCACCGTCGCCGAGCTCCTCCAGTCATGCTAGCCGCCGGTGATGACCTGGGCGTTGCTATTTCGTGAGCCAATTCCCCCGCAACTGATTCTCTACACGTCGGCGCATCAGCTGCTCGTGTGCACCAGTCGTCACCGCGGATCCACTGAGCAGTCGTGTGGCACATTGGGACAACCACGATGTTGGATCTCTCCATGGACGATGGCTTCGCCACACGGTGCCGACCATAGCAAAGATGAACCCATGAGCGGAATAGTAGTGGCATATCCGTTGTCGGCGAGCTCGAATCGGCTACGACGGTGTCTCCATGGTCGTTGCAAAAGGTCATTTTTTTGAAAAAAAAATACAGTGTTCAAATTTTCTACATATATCAATCGTTTTTGTTGTCTAAATATGAACAAAGTGCTATGATGATTTGTGTGATGAGTGCTACAGAAAGATTGCTCCAATGCTATATACGTGTTTTCTAGTGCTGGATGAGTTAGACAAAATTGTTGGGTGCATTTCATTTTTTTTTGTTGCAGAGACTGCGACATTATTCTTACTTTTTTGCAACAAAGGAATGTGATTTTGCTACATATGATATATATTTTTTGCTACGTGAGCATTCTCAAAATTGTGCACATTTTGACATATTTTAAAAAACAAAAGAGGATTTCCTAGATATGGTATTAGCTACATGGGCATGCTCGAAATGTTGCAATTTTTTTCATAGTTTTAGAGATTTACAACAATAAATAGAGTTTTGTTACACAGAATATTTATATTTATTTTTGCTACATGGGCATTCTTAAAGTGTTGCAAAAGTTTTTGCTAAACATCTTAGATTCGGTTCAAAACGGTGTCGTATATTTTAAAATGATATATATATATATATATATATATATATATATATATAATGTTACGTTCAGGATTTTTTACAAGACATTTTTTTCCCAGCAATTATATATGAAGAACCGCACGTGCCCTAGAAAGAGCTGTTTGCAGTCCGAAGCTACTATCATCCGGTTGAGGTAGATCACCTTGCAGTTGCAGATCTGCGCCACCAAGAACCTGGACCGGGCCAAAACTTCCTTCCAGGACGCAGATCACTTTGCAGTGGCAGCCCATCTCCGTTCTGCCCCTTCCCTCCCAGGCTCCCAGCGGCGACGGCGCGACGGCCACCCCGAAGAACTCCCGAACGGCTAAACCTCAGCAGACGCAACCGACCAATCGCCCTTCTCCGCCGCCTCCCGTGGAACCAGCGCGGCCGCGGCCGCGACCGCATTGGGAAGCATGCCGAGGCCTCCCCCGCCCGGCCGAGGGGCTCCGGGCGCCAGGCGGCCGATGCGGGACTTCTTCGCCGCCTGGCTCGCAACCCTCCGCTCGCCGCTCCTCCCGTTGCTCCGCCGCGCGCTCTCTTCCTCCTCGGGCTCCTGGAACGACCCGATCTCCTCGGCCGCCGCTGCCGTCGAGGCCCACTTCCAGGCGCACTGGTCCGCCCTGGAAGCGGCCGCCCGCCAGGACCCCGCCCAGGCCATCTGCGCCGGAGACTGGCGGTCGCCACTGGAGCTCCCCTTCCTCTGGCTCGGCGACCTCCACCCCTCCCTCCTCACATCCCTTCTCCGATCGTTATCGCCTTCTCCGCGGCTCCTCACCGCCGCCGACCGCGTCGACCGCCGAATCCGGGCCGCCGTCCCAACCGTCTCCGACCGCCTCCGCCACGCCCAGGAGGCATTCACCTCCGCGGAGATATCCGGTGCGGCCGATCTGGAGGCGTTTTTGGAGGAACTCAAGGCCGTCGCCCTCGAGGCCAATCGGCTTCGTCGAGGCGTTCTTACGGAGCTCGTCGCCGCCGCCGGGGGGCAACAGGCGGCGCTCTTCCTCGAGGCTCTGTCGCGCTTCGTGCTCTCCATGCACGACCCGGAGGTCCTCCGCCGCTTCGATCATTGCCGCCCCACGCCCGGTAGTTAGCCCCTCTTCTTGCCTCGCTGGTTCTAGCTGTTATACTACTTTTCTTCAAGTTCTCTGTGTTGTGCAAATCTTGGTTTCTTGGAGGAATAGATAATATGGAAGCTCCATGTACGAAAATTTCAAGACAATGTTAATACATATACAACGAGGAGGAAATTGTATGTTTGGCTGTCTGGGCTTCTTTTCTGTATGACTGTTCCTGTGTCTGACGGAAACTACAATACCTTGGAGAAGATGATAAGATATGCAAGGAAATTGCTGTGCAAATTCTTACTGTAATCGCGTTGCGTTGAATTTATTCTCTGTATTGTTAAGATGTATCACATTAGGAGGTTTTATTTTTTTTCTGAATTGCTTCCTGAAATTTTATCAGTAGCCCAGTTGGATTTTAATGAAGTATCAAGAAACAGTTTATGCTGCTTGTTGCAAGTTCTTTTAACGTCTAGCTGAAAAACTGTTTCTCATTTAACTCTTTCAGATTGGATACGTTTGCAAAATTAGTGCTTCCTGTTGTTCTTCCTCTGAAAAATATTTCTCATTACATTAGCAATGCTGGTATTTACTGTGTTCTTCACATTGTGTACAACTGTACATAGGGCCATAGGAATCAGTGTTACTTCGCATAGATCCTTTTAGTGATAAAAATGACTGGTTTATGCTAGATTTATAGTCATTGACCCATCAATTCATTTGCTGAGTGTTAACAGACTTCTACATCAGATTGCTTTCATGTGCAAGTTGTGCATGAAATGTACTTTGGCCTCACAAGTCATAACTATCATCTTTTGTGTCTGAAACTGAGATGCGACACACTTTGTTTATCTCATTTTCCAACACTTTTTTGTGCTTGTTGTAAGTACTGCTTGAGCAAAAGTAAAGTAGCCGAGATTAAGTGTTACTACATGACGCCTAATGTTCAATTGCCTTATGCTAGTTTCTTTTCATTTTGTTACCTATTTCCATTACGCTAGACAACATGGCAATTAAATGATTGCCATGATAGCTAGTTGAACACTACCAGAAGATGCCAATTCATTATATTTTAGGCAGCAGTCCCGCCAAGTTTAATTCGAATAAAAGTGACAATTCTTCCAATGATCTTCCTATGGGTAATTCAGTCATTAGTATTGCTGTAATCATGCATTAGCTATTGGAAAAAAATGTGTAACGACTGATTTGCCACAGTTCAATCAATTTGTACCTAAACACATGTGGTTTGTCCGAATTTCATTCTTCAAAGTCGTGATGTTGGGCTGGAACAAGTATTTATGGCTTTGATGGCAAAGAGACAAACTGGATTTATTATTACCTGGACTGAGCATAAGGTTAGAAATACAACAAACAATTATCAGGTAGTCACTTTTAGCTGTTATTACTAGTCAGAATGAGAACTTGGAGTAGGTTGGCTAAAGGATTTTTCTCTCTTCTGCGCCCATGATTATTTGATTTTAATAATTAACTATACATGTTGAACATAACCCGAGCCAAGTATCGTTTTGTGAATACAGTTTTATGGCATCTGTAATTTTTTTGGAGAAATAAGACTTTCTGAAAGAACAACTTTACTAGAATCTTGTCAACTGTCAAGTACGGGTGAAAACACACAGGGATGGCAATTTTACCCATGGCTACCTGACCCTCAGGATTAGGGCATCGATCATGTGTGTGTATGATTCATTGCCCATGGGTTACCAGATTTATATTAAAATAGTTAAGTAAATGTTTTTATTATGTATGACTTGTGAGTTCATCAAGGGGTACACAAAAAGTGTGAAATTATACTTGCCTTGATCAGTTCAATGCATAGTACCATTAACTTTGCTATATGGGGGTGAATAGTTCTGCGGGCTATTACCTCCCCTCGAAAGTTTATCTTTGGTATCAATCTGAATGGGAGCTAACCACTGGATACGATTCAGCATTCAACATTATTTTTCTTTGGATATGTACCAAACACTAGACTTATGTTTGTGAATTCTAAACCTTGTGGTAGTTGTAAGATGTATTTTAGATGCATAGATTCTTCAAAGCTTCCCTGACTAATATTATGCTCTTATTATTCTTTGCTTGAACTTATTAATTTTGTATTCTTGCTGTTGGGCACATATTTATCTGCATTAGCTTGGACAACTATTTCCCAAGAAACTGGACCAGATGCAGTGTGTAGAATTGGGTTCACACACACTAGTCATAACAGAAACCTAAGTTATGTGTGGTCCAAAGCAATAGGAATTCCTAGCTATGTAATGGAACTCAGAATAGTCAATGTTCTGGTGGTCCAGTTCAAAGAATCGAGAGCTCCACTTACAAGCTACAGTCATATATTAAGTAAATAAATGTGACTGGTTAGCATTGTAAACTCATCGTGGTCCTAAAGAACAGTATCTTTACAGTGCTTGCATGTGAGGATACCACTGTTGGGTTAGGTAATGGTCTCCAAATATGCATCCTAAGATCCAAATTTTTGCATAGTAGATCCACTATGTGTGGATGCTCCTCTTGACTTCTGATGAATGATGACCTCTAGGGTTCTTGTTGTTTCCAGGCTGGCAGTTGCACTTGTAGATGGCTATAAAAGATCTTGCAGAAGCCGTGTCCATATTGTTCTCTTCTTGTTTAACCTCAGGAAAATAGAAGCAAAATGATGATTCCACAGTTTCCTTGACATAGCTTCAAAATGAAATGTTCCTCCTTTTTTTAGTTGAGTTAAATGGTGTAGCAGTCTTTGGTCTTCCTTTTCATTCATCTGACAATTCCATAATTTCATTCTTTAGTATCACATTTTCTGAATTAGCATTTAGAGCTTGTACGCTTTGAAACTTCTAAAGTAATTATAATTATTTTTCTTGCTAGTAGTTTTTATGCAGTCTTCCATCTCAGGCCTAGCATAGCTGCAGTTGTCAGTGTTTATAATATCTTGCTACCCTGTTGCCCTGACATGTTTCCCATTAATTATACAAAAGAAAATACCAGGTTGTAACATTAGTTACCACAAACTAATAAAGATCTTGGATGTTTTTGTAATCTCTCGCTGGCTAAGGAGGGATACACTGCAAAAGGGCAAATTGAAGTTATTTTCCTCATCTGCCAAGTTGGGCTATTTTGGAATCATAAGCTTCCCTGGTATAAAGCCTTGATCTCTCGGCTTGATGCTGGTATAGTTCTAAGCTGTTGCCGCTTGCTGTGCTAGCTTGTTTGTTTGCATAATGACAAGAGGAAACTCCTGAAGCCTGTGCACATCATTTTGTTTTGTTATGCGACATGTGATTTAAGACGATAAGATCAACACCCTTTGTTGGCTGGCTTTGCACTTGTTTAACGTCTAGGCTTCATAGTTATCTAAAACACCTAAATAAGTACTGTAGATCTGAGGGTCGCACACAGCACATGCTTCTGAACAAAATGTACTTAGATTGTACGTTTTCCTTGTTGGCCAACCAGATCATCCATCAGAACTCCTTACTTATGGCATCCTTTGAAGTTTATAAAAGCACCCATTGTAATTGCAGTGATCATTGCAATGCATATTACAGTACCATTAATTTTACAACCCTATACGAAATGTCTGACCGAGCACACACTGTACTCGGCCACAACCTGGGAATAGGTCCATATACGACTGTCTTCCCTTGAAATTTATCTTTTGGTATCAATCTGAAGGGAAGTTAACCACTGGATACAATTCAGCATTTATCATTATTTTCTTTGCTTCTGTACCAAAGACTAGACTTTTGTTTGTGAATTCCACACTTGGTGGTAGTTGGGAGACGTAATTTAGACGCATAGATTCTTCAAAGCTTCCCTGACCAATATTGTACTTTTATTCTCCACTTGAACTTCTTAAAGTTTGTATTCTTGCCGTTGGGCACAAATTTACCTGCATTAGCTTTGACAACTATTTCCCAACAAACTGGACAAGATGCAGTGTGTAGAATTGGGTTCACACACACTAGTCAGAACACAAATCTAAGTTATGTGGTCCAAAGCAATAGGATTTCCTTGCTATTGTAATGGAACTCAGCATAGTATGTTGTATTCTGGTGGTCCAATCCAATGCATCAAAATTTCAGACTTACAGGCTACAGTCTTATACTAAGAAATTAAAAATGTGATTGGTTAGCATCGTAAACTCATCGTGGTCCTAAAGAACAGTATCTTTACGGTGCTTCCATATGCGAGGATAGAACTGTTAGGTTAGGTAATGGTCACCAAAAATGCATTCTAAGATCCAGATGTTTGCGTAGTAGATCCACTATGTGTAGGTGCCCTCTAGGGTTCTCGTGGTTTCCAGTCTGGCAGTTGCACTTGTAGATAGCTATCATAGATCTTCCAGAGTTCGTGTCCATATTGTTCTCTTCTTGTTTACCTCAAGAAAATACGGAGCTGAAATGGTGGAACAACGAATCCAACATTTTCCTTGTCATAGCATCAAGAGCTGAATGTTCATCTCATTGTTAGTTCAGTTAAATGGTGTAGCAGTCTTGGGCAGTCCTTGCCATTCATCTGACAATCCCATAAATTTATTTTCTTTACTATTACAGTTTATTAATAGCCTTTAAATCTTGTACACTTTGCAACTTCTGAAGTAATTATAATTAGTCTGCGTGACAGATTTTTGTGCGTTCTTCCATCTTTTACCTCTTTGGACCTAACATAGTTGCAGTTGTCAGTGTATATGATATCTTGCTGCCCTGTTGCCCTGACATGTTTCCATTAATATACAAAAGAACATACCAAGTTGTAACATTAGACACAACCAACTCTTTGATATCTTGGAAGTTTTTGCAATCTCTGGTTGCAGAAGTGCATCAAGAAAATAATAATAGTGTACTTTTTGAGACTAATACAGTAGACCTGCATGTGAGTTACATAAAGAAAAAAAAATCCTTGTGTTCATGTTGGCTCCATGAACCGCAAAAGTGCAAAATGGAAGTTGGTTTTCTCATCTGCCAAGTTGGTCGTACAGACTATTTATTTGAATTTTGGAATCATAAGCTTCCCTAGTAGGCATTTGACCTCTCGGGGTGAGACTGGTATAGTGAGAAAATTGCAAAGAACCACCACATTTCAGCCAGGTACGCCAAAATACCACCAGGATTCAGATTTTTGAAAAAACCCACCAGAATATAGGCAAGTGTGGAAAAAAAAACACCATATTCCGGAAATGTGTGGCAAAAAAACACCACTGATTCAGATTTTTGACAAAAAAACATTGAAATACAGGAAGATTTTTGACAAATAACCACCGGAATTCTAGGCTAACTAAATGGATTAGTGTTTTCTGCAACAACCTGACTCAAATGTGGTGGTTATTTATCAAAAAACCGAATCCCGGTGTTTTTTTGCCACACCTGCCCGAAGTGCGGTGGTTTCTTGCATTTTTCTCCGGTATAGTTGGGAGCTGAGTTGCCGCGTCCTATATTCGCTTGTTTGTCTGTTTGCGCTGTCACATCTTTTTGTTTCGTTAGACTGAACACTCCTTGCTGGCTGGCTTGCACTTGTTTAAAGTCCCAGGCTTCATGGTTATCCAAAAACACCTAATAAGTAGATCCGAGGGATGCACACAAGACATGCTTCTGAACTACCAAAATGTAATTGAGATTGTAGGCTCTTTTTTTGGTTTCCTTGGTTGTCCTGCCAGATCACCACCCATCTTGCTTGACTCTTTCAAGTGCTTAAAGGCGGCCATGTGTACGTATCGTGCGTGCTGTCGTATTGGTCCCGAACAATTTCCTTGGTACTTGCTCATCGATAGTAACGACGACTCATGTAGCTAGAGCATGATGAGTTCATCGATAGGTGAATCTGAGTTCAGGCATCAGCATCCTATTGAAATGACCACATTCGTGGCCTTGCTACTGCAGGCATCTTTGGCGAACACGAGACGCTGTAGCCGAGGCACAGGCAGCGAGGCGAGCAGAGGGAACCGAGAAGGCAGATCTGTTTTTTCCTGATTAGGTATGGTCTCGTTTTGCCACATCGGGCGGCCCCTCTCAGCTGGTTCGCACATGCGAAATCATCTGATGACGCTCGTGCGCCTCTCCCTGGCTCTGCCTTTTGGCGGCCGGCTAGAGGCGGCGTTAGGTGGACGGAGGGAGGGAGGTCGCGTCCGGCCGGTGCGGGGGGCGACTCGAAAACGTCAGCCGGCAACCGGCATCGAATCCAGCGCGGTCGATTGCATGCGCCGGTGGTGGTCGGGGAGCGCCAGCACGTAATCACGTTTCAGTGGTAACACCTGTTCAGATCGACATAATAATACCGTATCGTCAGTAGCTGGACTCGGTGTCATCGATCGGCGGCGTGAAGTAAGCTAGCCACCGACTGTTGGGTCTGTTCATGTATTGCATTGCAGCTACTAGTTACGTATGTGGCGGTAGAAGTTTCTCGTGGTCCGTTTGAGTCAGCGTATCTACCAAATCTTATTGCTTGCAATCTTGCATGGCCCCTCCGAGAGATGGTCGTATGACCATTCCTATGTAATTTCCCCTCTCCCCTCTCTCTTTTTTTTTTTTTTGCAATTTGCTTATTTTATTATCCATCCTTTTTTTACTACTAATTTTTTTAATAGTATTACATAGCAACACCCCGACATCCATACCCACACCCACACACACAAAACGGGCTATGGGGACGCCGGACATGAAAACCACGCCCAACCGTTTCCACATAGCCTTCTTTCATTCGGTGTGGTCCAATTGTCCGGCACCCCCAGGCCTCACTCGGTCCACATGGTGGCGAGCGGGGAAAACAGATGGAGCTGCCAAAGGGGTGATCCAGCGTTGTCATTGAGACAAAGAAAAGAAATATTCTCCCTATTTCGTCACTTGCCCTGGCATCCTTCATGTGTTCTGCCCCACCCCCACAGACCGCCACCCCTTTCCCCGCCCTCGTTTCCACGCCGATAGAAAGGTCGTGTCGCTGCATTGACCCCCCGAATATCTCCCCCGCTTCTCCGTTGTTTGGTGACCGCCAATAGTTGCGAGACCACCTTGCAGCAGCCTTGCATGCAAGGTGTTCGATGATTTGCCTAGGCCATGGATTCGATGGTCCTTGTTGTCACCGCCGATGAGGATGAGCATTTTCTCTCTTGTCTCCTAGGTTTGCAACCCTGGGATGGACAACCATTGCGTGGAGGATCGAAGGCTGGACGCCACAAGAGCAAGCCAAGGTAGAGGCTGGAGGCCCATTGCATGTTGCACGTTGCTACTTCGCCGATGATCCAATCCACACGACAAAGTGGCGTTTCGTCCGTGTTTCATGATGAACAAGAACTTGTTCATGATGCTAGTGGTTGGCGTTAGGAGGTCAACGATTACTTCATGTGCAAGAAAGAACTATCCATTCTTGGTAAGGAATGTATAAAGTTTATGAAGGATCATGTAGTGTGGTACTTGAGGCCTGGAAGATCACAAGATCTGTGGATTAGGTATGCTCTTTTAGGCTGACATGATCTCACAATAACATCAACGTGTTGCAATGTTTGAATACGTTCGCCAAACGTGTTGAAGGTCTTGCTCTGGCGTGCAACTATGAGATCAATGGTCACCAGTATGCTAAGGACACAACCTAGCGGATGAAATCTATTGAAGATGGTCGAACATTCGTAAAAACAATCTCACACCCTATTATAGGAAAAAGATCTTGGTTTGCTCAGGAGATAAAACCTTGTTAAAAACTAACATCTGTGGCTTCGGTAGTTCACCTTGCTGAGCCTTGAGGTGCCGTACCGGAGTTGCTCTTCTTCTGCGGCTTCGGTAGCTCACCTTGAGCCTTGACGTTCAGAGGCTCACCTTGAGCCTTGAGAACGGCGCCGTACATACGTTTTCTTTTCGGTTCAGACAGAGTTCAGAGGCTTCTCCGGGGGGATGCGCTAGTATTTATATATACATCGATGATAGCCCCATTAATTAAAGAAAAACATCGATGATAAATAGCCATTGGCTATGCTGTTGAGTGAGTGGCGCCTACTCCGTAGTTTATTTTGTACAAGGCCTGAACCGTCATTTGTTTATCTCATCTTCTTCGTCCGGTTCCAGCCACCAGGGCATGGGAATGGCCAACCGCTGTATTCTGTCCGTGGACAACGTTGAGAACCTCTCACTGTCCCACTGTCTCTAGCTTCCACCCGACTCCCGAGGGGAAAAATAAGAAGAAAATGATAGGGAGTAGATCTTCTGGTTGCGGCTCTTCTTGTCGCCCAAGAGCCAAAAGCCGGTCGGTCCTCGGCAAATTGGCAGAGTACGCACGGCCGCGGGCACACCAAGATAGATCGATCGCTGACCGGCGGCGACAGCTTTAATATCAGCAGGTTCTTCATAACCGACGGTGGCAGCGTACGTCGACGTTGTTGTTGTACAAGTTGGAGAAAAGCTATTGCTGCAAGTTGCTGCAGGAGGCGAGGGCGAGTCGAGAACGTGCAGCTGACAGCTACGGCGGCGAAAAAGGCCGTGCGTGTGGAGGCATCACCACCCTACCCAGTACCCAGACCAGCGAGCGCTTTTCGCGGCAATCACGACGGCGACGGCGACGGGGTACTCCGCCTCCAACGCTTGCCACTACGGCCGGTGGCACCAGCTGCGTTCGAAGGGGGTACCCCCCCGAAAGCGAGCGCACGCACCTGCACTGCAGTTCGACCGACCGACAGACCCGACCCTGGGTGAACTATCCGTCCTTCCGGACCCCGGGGACGCGCCAACGACTGGCTCCGATCGGTGCGCGTACGTCCCTGTCGTATCGTAGTAGTGGTAGTAGGTTGTTTCCTCGCGACGGCGGCCGGGCTGGACTGGACCACGAGGCGGCCGTGCCCGTGGTGAGTGACTACGGCGGGTCGCGGGTGTGGCATGGGGGCCCGACGCGTCGACGCTGATGCGAGTCCAGCTCCACGCTGACAAGGACGAGGCCGCCGCGAGACCGACGTGGACACGGGAGGGTGGACCGAGTGTCAGCGCGACCTCTGGGGCCCACGTGTGAGTGGGCGCTACGCGTCGGTCCGGTGGTTGAAGGCGTGCTGGTGCTGCGCGCGGTCGCTGGCGACCACTTCGGGGAGTGTGTATTTGCTAGGTGCACACACAGGGGTTTCACTGAACGATAATTAGGAGGTTTTCATGTCATGTCAGCAGCTAACACAAATTCATAGCGTTATATACTTACACGCTGTTTTGCGAGTATTGTTCCACACGGGTTGTCACGAGAGTATTGTCCTGCATGTGTTTCACACTAGTAGTAAATAGATCTCTTTAAAATGTTCATCCTTGCTCACGATACAAGATTGTACAATTACAAGAAAACGTGCTGCGTATGTATCCCCTACTCTAAACCCATCTCCATATGAACAATAAGCAATCTAGGTCTCACGTGCAGCCGCGGCCGGTTCCCTTTGCCTCTTGGTGTCTTCTGTCTTCTAGGAGGTAGCGGAACCTCGGTTCTGAGGGTAGCCCGCGGGTTTGCCTATAACTCGGTTTATGTGTTATATCGGCGGTGATAAAGTGGTGGCGTTGCTGAGGGGGGCTTGGAATAAGGTCTTCTCGTCATGTCTTCGCTCCCTTGGTGCTTTTTGGCGTCGTCGGAGGGTGTGTGGAGCTTTGGTCATGGATCAATCAGGGACCACTTTTTTCTTTGTTTCCTAGGGGCCAGGGTCTTAGATGACGCCATTTAGCAAAGAGTGGACAATAATGTTTCTTGTATTGTTCTACTAGTTTTTCTTTGTTCAACGACGCATGGCTAGCTTCATCTTCAGTAGGAAGCTAGTGAAGCAAGGCCTCCCGAGATCCGCCTGGCCGAACCTAGGGTCGTAGTATAGCCTTCTCCGCCTCCTTCTTCGCGAGAGGGGGGAGGGGGTATTATCCTCAGATCATTGTCGTCATCTTCTTCTGGCTTCGACCACAAACTCCTCGGTTGCTGCATCAACAACATTATCTAGGCTACGAGGGTCTTTCGGAAACACAAGGGCGACATCGAGTTTTGTTTATGGCGTTTCTGACAATGACTGCATGAGAAACACAACATCGATTTACCTACGGACATGTGTGTCTCATTTGTAAGGGTTGGATATCTTTAATATATTTTCTTGGGCTTCTCGTAAAAAGAGAAAGATGATATGATACAGAATATATATGTTATATGTCTTATCGGCTACGGATACAAGAAGTAATGAACTAATTGAGATTTTCTTTGGGCTAATGGACGATCAAAAAATCTTACTCCCTCCGATCCATATTACTTGTCGTTGAAATGGATGTATCTAGGACTAAAACATGTCTAGATACATCCATTTTAGTGACAAGTAATATGGATCGGAGGGAGTAGTAGTTTTCCTAGGCCTTCTGACTAAGATAGCCCCGCCATTGCCTATGTATGAACATAGAGGTTCACGCGGAAGATGTGGTCATGTATATACATATTGAAGTTTGGCACTTACGCGGATTCACATTGACATGAAATTTGTGTGATGTACTAAAGAAAGAAAAGCATGATCAACAAAATTTTCCCATACTTAGAAAAAATGTATAATCCATTTTTTTAATCAATAAATTATTAGATTTGATTATAATCTCCAAGGAGCAACTTTGCTCGTTGTTTTTATGAAATATGTTATACAATATATTTTCATGAATATATTAGTCTACGGTGTATCAATAATGATTCGTTATTATACCGGACAAAATTAGAGAAACTTGACCATTGCGTAAATGGACATACTAGTATTTTGCAACCGAGCCAATTTACCCAAGCATCAGAAGAATACTCAAACATGTGAAAATATGAATCCATTATTTTTCTTGTGCCATGTTTTATTTCCACAATAATAGAGTCTTCTAATCAAGCCGCCACAATTTCTTCGTCAACTGATGACATGGCGAGTCCTCGTTCGATGAATCTGTACACGAGACAAGGGATAGACAACTGTCTGGTCTTCTCCTGAGTGCGCCTAACAAATACTGCTCTAACAAAACATGTAGGCGCCATTGAATTCTTCAAGATTTTTCTCACACCCTTTCCTCCCCTCCGCCTCTATAAATTAGTCCTGGCATCGACGCCCATTCTCCTCCTCTCTCTCTTCTCTGCCTCTGTCTCACCGTGTATTGTCGGCTCACCTCGTTCAGTTCAAGCTTCTCTCATTTCATTAAGGTGTGCAGGTTCTTCTTCTTCTTCTCCTAGCCAATCTTCTATCTTTCTCTGTAGACAGAAGGCTCCTTCCTAATTTAGTTTTCCCTTGCAATGTTCAGTTAGTCCAACTTTTGTTCCTGTTTTCTCTTTCGAGAGGTATACTTTGAAATTCTCCCCCTCTTAAGAAAGAAAATGTGAAATTTTGCTTGACAATTGTCTCCTGGTTACAACTGAATCTCTTTCCTCCTAGTCTAATTTTTCAATGTCCTGCATATCTGTATGCTCAAGGTTCTATTTTGTTAATTCGTACAGAGCAATGTTGAATTACCAAACAAATTAGCCAAGTCTTCATACTGATTTCCACATTGACCTTGTCACAAGAACCTGTAACCAAACATTTTCAGGGTACTAGTTAGCTGACGTTCTCATGCTTCCGTCATGTCTCATACATAGCGAGCTGTACAAACGCAATTGCTCCTTTCAGATTGGTACCCGTCGCAATTGAATCGTGTTAACTTGCGTACAGAACGTAGATGCGTTAGGTTTACCTACCGTTTATTAAGTATGTTTACAAGTCCTCTCAAAGAACAGAAAAAAATAAAGAAATGAAGAAGAAGCAGAAACACTCACCAGGACATTAACACCTGGGCCCGAGCACACATGGCCTCACTGATTACGGCCGGCATATCATTGCAGATGTTAACATATTTTTGTGGGCAAATCTTACAACATTGCACCTACTAGATATTTTACTGTTAACCACAGTTAAGGCCAATCCTAACTGTGTGCAACTTTTTACTTGGACGATTCCTCTTTCTTCTCCTTCTGCCTTTTGGATGTTGTTTTCTCTATTTACTCATGATAAGGACACATATTTAACATGGTTTGACGCTTGATCATGTCAAAGAAGCTGTCGATGTCAAGGAATTAACTAGCCTACTACTATTCAATCTTTCCAGGTAACTGAAAAGAAAGTGCTGTTGATTTCCTGCAGCTAAAACTCCTGAATACTGTAGTGCAACTGAGTATATATATATATATATGGCTTTTGGTGTGAAGCAATCGGCTCTTCTGACGATATAGATGCTCCATCTCTCTCGACATGACAAGGTACAGATCTTCCTCAAGTCAGCCCTGTATTTTCGATCTCAAAGAGAAGAGCAACCCCTATTCTCTGACACCTTCTCTACTCTCAGCTTCAGTTCTCAGGTACTCTGCTGTTGATGAACTTCCTCCACACCTGCAGTGACAAGAAAACACTGAAGAAGTGGTTCTTCATCGACAAGACAGTAGGCTAACTGAACAAAAAATCAGCTGAAAGAGAGATCGCCTCCACACTTGACCCCACAGTTCGATCCGATGGATTTGAGCAACGGCTCGCCGGTCATCACCGATCCGATGGCAATGGGCCAGCAACTGATGGGTGTCCTGCCTTCGAACATGATGCCGTTTTCAGTCATGCCCGGAGGCTACTCCAGCGCCGGTGGTGCCGGCGTAAGCGTCAGCAGGCGCAAGATCGAGGAGGTTCTTGTCAACGGGCTGCTTGATGCGATGAGATCCTCGTCGCCACGTAAGAAGCACAACGTGGTCTTCGGCCAGGAAAACTTGCCTGAAGAAGATCCTGCCTACAGTGCATGGCTGGTAAGATTTTCAAGATCTTCTAATTTAGTGTGGCCTAGTAGAGTAAAGGTTCTGAAGAAAGACTTATATAGATATGTGTTTTTGTGCTGCAGGCAAAGTGCCCTTCTGCTCTGGCTTCCTTCAAGCAGATCGTCGCAAGCGCACAAGGCAGCAAGAAGATCGCCGTGTTCTTGGACTACGACGGCACCCTGTCGCCGATCGTCGACGATCCCGACAAAGCATTCATGTCCCCTGTGGTAAGTTGCTGTGTTCCTGGAGTACAGCACCATTTCTTGTTCATCAACAATGGAGTGTTAACGGTTGCTTACAGTTGGTCCGAAAACTTTTTTTTTCCTCAGATGAGAGCTGCCGTGAGAAACGTCGCCAAGCACTTCCCCGCTGCAATCGTCAGCGGAAGATCCCGCAAGAAGGTACTGGTTGCTGGCTTTCTCTTTGCGTGTATATTACTGTTCTCATGTCAGGATCCTGGTGATATGCAGGTATATATAGCTGATTAATTTGACAGATAGTATATTTTATATTCGCATTTATGCAGGTTCTTGAATTTGTAAAACTGAAGGAACTCTGCTACGCTGGAAGCCATGGGATGGACATAATGACGTCTTCAGCAAATTATGAACACAATACTGAAAAGGTGGGGATTTTCCGTTCACTGTTTTGTTTATATAACAAACAAACCGTACCCTGTCCCTGTTGTATAGGGGATGTAATACTCATGGTTCCTTGACTCTGCTTATACAGGGAAAAGAAGCCAATCTCTTCCAACCTGCGCGCGAGTTTCTTCCTATGATTGATGAGGTGCGTTTTCTTAGCTAACTATCAAGTTAACAAACTGTGTCACTTGGTAAACTGGACCACTGAAACTTCAGACACTTGGAGCGATTCATGTAAAGTTCAGTGATTGCTGTTCTGCAACAGGTTTCCAAGTCCCTATTGGAAGTCACGAGCGGAATCGAAGGGGCGAGCGTCGAGAACAACAAGTTCTGCGTGTCTGTTCATTACCGCAACGTAGACGAGAAGGTAAAAAATTCTGCCTATCAGTATCAGGCACTCGATGGTCCTGCCCCGTCTCTGCTTTTATGGACGACATGTACCTGCAGATTCACTTGACATTCTCGCCTGCTTGCTGCTCGCAGGACTGGAAGCTGGTCGCACGGCTCGTAAACGAAGTGCTGGAGGGTTTCCCCCGTTTGAAGGTGACCAATGGACGAATGGTTTTAGAAGTTCGTCCGGTGATCGACTGGGACAAGGGGAAGGCCGTCGAGTTCCTGCTCCAGTCTCTCGGGCTAAGCGACTCCGAGAACGTGATCCCTATCTACATCGGAGACGATCGAACCGACGAAGATGCATTCAAGGTTTCCATTCTTCTTCTCTGAAGAAATCTGCGCCGCAGTCCGTACTTCCCAGTGGTGTCTTTGGCTCGGTGTAAACTCATCATCCTCTTTCCGTTGGTTTGCTCAGGTGCTCCGGGAGAGAAACTGCGGATTCGGAATACTGGTGTCGCAGGTGCCCAAGGAAACCGAAGCCTTCTACTCTCTCAGAGACCCATCTGAAGTAAGACTCTTACTGCCTTTTTGTTCTCCCTTCTTCCCTGTTCATTTCGTCCAACAAAATGGATTCCTAACCGTTTGCTTCTCGTGCAGGTGATGGAGTTCCTGAATTCCTTGGTGAGATGGAAGAAGCACTTGATATGAAAATCGAAAAGAGACAGTAGTTTCTGATGCGACAGTTTTGCAGCGTTGGAAACCGTAGCTAGGGTCGAAATGTGTTGCTGTCCCCTTGTTAATTCGTTCTGATCTATTGATATCATTCTTGTACTGCTAGTCATGTTCTTTGCCACTGAGAAATATGATCAGTGGCTGCGTCGGTCCCTTGATTTTGTAGCTCGCAAGCAAGATAGGTCTCTATCCTTACATCCAATTCAGATGAATAAACTGGAACCTCACCTCGTTCCAAAAAAAAAACTGGAACTTCACTTTCCTGGAGATTACATGTCCGTACCGTACTTGTCAGGATATGTACCTCACAGGGTGTCATTATTTCAAGTATCGTTAAGAGAGGATTAATTATCTGTAAGTGAATTATGCATGCTTAAAAATGTAATGTTTGGGCGCTGTCCTTTTGATATAAAAGGGACGCGTGGGTGGCTGGGAGGCCAAGCATATGAAAACCCTAAATTTCTTTCCTGTTATTTTCCTTACCAAATTTTCTTAGATTGCAATTTATTTCTAAATTACCGATTTATTCCCCTTCTTCTCGGATTCTTCCCGTGCTCAGGCCACCGAGGCCCTCACGACAAGGTGGTATTAGAGCACACCGGTGCCTGACCCTTCTCCCTCCCTCCCGTTCTTCCCGTCGGCGGCACCTTGAGGTTGCCAGATCTCACGATCTGGTAGTAAAATCCCTCTGATTCGTTTGTGGTGCCTACTTCCATCATCCGTACCCGCTTGCAGAGCGCATGGAGGACGAGGCCGAGGAAGTGGCTACCCTGGCGGCGGCAGAAGAACAAGCTCGCAAAGCAGCGGTCAACGCTCGCCTCCCTCGCGAGGTCGTCAACCTCAACAAGCGCATGGAGCAGCAACACGCTTCTTCTAAAAAATCCCTGGCCAGTCTCCAAGGTGAAATTTCTCGCCTCTCTGCTTTGATGCCGTCTCTGGTCATGTCGCAGAACCCAGCTCCCAATCCTGAAGGGATTGGTGTTCCTGTGACCTCTCCTCCACAAACTCAAACCTTTGCATCGCCGCCACCACTACCAACCCACTCCCTCTCACCAATCATCAAAGTTTCCACCCCCGCAAATTCTGGACAGCCTAACCCTCCCACCGCCCGCCCACTCCAATTTGATCAGTTCACTCCTGATCAGCTTCCCCACCCTGCCTTCCCACCCCTACCCACTACCATGACAACTTTCACCTCTGCAAATCAACCCATCTACACCACAACTACGGTATCAACCTCAACACCGTCATCTTCCTCCATGACACAAATCACCCAAATGACCAACCCATACACTAATCCGTAGCTATATTAGCCTATTCCCTCCCAGCATTACCAATATCCACGACCCTACTACAATCAAATGCAACCTTTTACCCATTCCAAACTCCTTTCCTTCCACTCCAGTTCACACCACCGTACCAGATGCCATATCAACCAACCCATGTTGCCCACAAATCACACATTTTTCTCCACCAACCACTCAACAAAGCTCCCCACAACCCAATCAACCACCTTCGCAAAACAACCCAACCCTAGAAACAACACGCCAACCCACAACTCATTTCCACACTGAACCACAAATCCGTACCCCCCATGTCGAACTTCCCATATTCTCGGGCGACAATCCCACAGCTTGGCGTCAGGAGTGCGAAGGTATCTTTGACTTGGTCACTTTTCCATAAGATCAACAAGTGAAATAGGTCATCGCTCATGTCAGAGGAAGGGCTAAAACCTGGTTACACGGTGTCTTACCTGACATCCAAGACATTACCTGGGAACGACTGTGTTCCTTGCTCATACAAAGATTTCCAGAAGCTCCCAACACGAATTCAATGGAATAGCTCCAACAGCTCTGTCAGGTAACAACTGTCAATGCATACATTGATAGCTTTGAGGATTGGATGGACATCATGAAGCGTGACCGGCCCTATTTGCCACCCTCCTTCTTCTTGGAGCGTTTCATCAGTGGTCTCAAGGAAAACATACGCCATTTGGTTAAAATTCAGAAACCTGAATCTCCCCTCAGTGCGTATTGGTACGCCAGACAACACGAACATTCATACCTATCGAATGTCAGACACTCCACCTCGACACCGGCAACTCCCAGTCCACCGCTGTAACATCCCAAAAATATTAAACTAGAATCATCAAACTCTAATCACCAAAATTAGGATTAACAAAAACTTTTCTAAATAAAAATATGAAAGCATGCATGTGTGTATGCATCCCATTTTGAATTCTTTTGAATTACCTTGCTTATGTGTTTCTATGTTTGTAAAATGATTCTTGGGTGAAATAAACATCATCTAAACAATTCCCACACTTTCCCAAAGACAAATAAATCAAAACAATCAAAATAAAGGAATGGTCACTTTTGCCAAATTAACTTCCATGCCTACTTTGGTTGTCTCTAACTTTCAGAACTTAACAGAAACTTGTTTCGATCTTTGCACCCCTTGATAGTACTCATAACAAAGTATCAAGGCCCACCTTGTGATCATCCAGAAACATTCAAATGCATAGTTTAAATGACAGTTTAAAATTGAATCTATATCATATGGGAAGATCCCACTTTTTTAAAAACCACTCAAACAAGCTCAACTTTCAAAACCCAAGCATCTACAGACTCACCAGCACATGCCTAGCACACCCACCAAAAATCTTTTCAAAATTCAAAACTTGAATTCATGCGGCCATTTCATCAAACACCTTGCAGATTCAAATCAACAAATCACAAACACTATTTTGAGGAGTGATTCTGGCCTAACTTGTTCCCTCTCTGGACACCACTAGCCTTAGTAGATCATCTAACAATCTAAACTAATCTTAGCACCACTGTAAGCTAGCCATTGTCATCAATGGTGAGCAGGCCGAGTGCACCCTTGCCACCCACATGTCGACATCAAGCTAGGAGAAGCATCAAGCCTAGCCATCATGTCTAGGAGGTAGCCCATGCCTCATCGCCTCCTCTCGACCAGCCCTGCCTCGCAGACAATGCCCAGAACCGCCAGGAACGCCGTGCCCGTACCGCTGTCGACCATGCCGACGTGCGCCGCAGAGCACGCACTGTTCCCACGCAACCCGACCACCTCGAGCCCTCGCCGCCCGCCAACATGCTCCCCACCGTCCCAGGAGACCGCCAGACATGCCCATTTCACCGCCCGTTCCCCGTAGCCACCGCTCGCCGTCGAAGACGCCGCCTCTGCCTCGCAGAGCATCGAGCGTTCCTGACCGTTTGCCACCGCCCCTACACACGCATTAAAGCCATAGAGCATCGCCAGGAGACCACCGATCGATCGCCACCCTCGGCCATGCCTCTAGCAGCCCGTAGCCATGTCGCCACCGTCGCCTGCCCATCCCGTTCGGTCTCACCGTCGAGCCTATAAAAGGAGACGACCCCCAGCCGAATTGAGCACACCATCTCACTCCCCTCTCCTCACTGATTGTTCCACCCCGTTCCCGGAGTAAGGCGAGCAGCGCATCGCCGGAATTTGGCCGGAGCCCGCCACTGCTGGAGAAGAAGGGAGCCAGCGATTGGAGCCGCCCCAGGAGAAGCTACCGGTACCAGGAGGTTCGCCGTCGTCGACTTCGTCGTTCGCCCGCCTCGCCGACCCTCGCCTGAGCCCCGGTGAGCCCCCGATGACCCCCACCTGCCGCGTTAGGGTTCTGTCTCGCCGGCGCTGCCCGACGTGGACGATGAACCCGAGCCGTTGGATTAGAACTAGATCCAACACACCACGTTGCCCCGTACCGCTTTGCACCCCCCGTCTCACTGACGCGTGGGGACAACAACTTAACCAGCCCGCGTAAGCACTGTGCGTAGCAGGCCGGCCCATTAGCAGTTCCCGCGCAGCCCAGTCGTTTGAATTTAACTTTTTCTATTTTAATTCAAACACAGTTCTGTACCTAGTTTCAAAAATCAACCCAGCTCGATTCAGTGAACCAAATTGAATGAAACCAATTTTGTTAGAAAGGTTTTGAAATGCTTAATCCAAGCCCGTTGGATTCAAATCATTTGAATCTATAGATCAACCTTGGTAAAAATAACAAGGCAGAACCTTTTATGCATTCAAACATTTTTTTCAAATTTAAACCATAATAGCTTTTGAGTTGATTCCAACTCTCAAAAATCACATTTGATCATACCTTTCAGAATATATAAAAATATATGGGTTTACTTTCAGAAATAATGTTTAAGTAATAAAAGGATGCCACATAGGCATTTTAGTCACTTTATTTAATTAAAATAAAAGGTTAAACCTTATTAAATTGTGACACCACTTTAAATCACATTCCCATGTACTGAAATGTGTGGTGATGACATGTGTGAACATGATCCCATGTTTGGTTTGGAGAATATTAAATCTTAAGTAGTTTTTCAATGAGTATAAATTACTTTTCTAAAAATAAAATAAATTAAACCAAGGTTTAATCTTGTAATGTTAGTGATGATGCTAGATCATCTATAGGACCCTTTTGTGTGATGATTGAAAATAGTTAAGTATTGTTTGGTGATTGTATACCTCGTATTTATTTATAGACGCTAGTACCGACCAAGGATACGAGGAGGAAGGAGGATACTATGAAGAAGAAGCCGAGGAGAACTTCAACCACTGCTCTGCACAAGGCAATACTAATACTAATAGTTCATTGAGCAATCTAACACTTGCAAGATACTATACCTATGCAAGCAAATACTTGCTTGTTACCATGCCAACTATATTCCTTAAGCATATGTGATCATACCCACTTGATAACCCCAATCCTAGTTTTACTTGCAAGCTTTCTACTTTATTTCTTTATCAAAGCTATTAATTAGAGTTTACTTGAGTAAATTGTAGATATTATAAAGATAATTGAAGGTTGCATAAAGAGCATAAAACTTGGCCTAAGCTAGATAATCTTGATGTCATCCTAAGGCATGAGATTTGTGGCATCCCGCAAAACCACTACTAGAAAATCGCGTTGTTTTGTGCATTGCATCGTCATCATCTTGCATTTGCTTGCATAAAACTATTTCGGAAAAACCTATTTTTGTTTTCTAAACGACCCGTCTTTGTTCAAACGCAAAACCCGGGACACCGGATTATTTTGTTTTGTTTGCTATCGGTTTGCAAAAGTCGGTTTGAAACAAATAAAATTATTTAATTATTTTAGTGGGGGCAGTCGAACGGGCCGAATCGACCCAGTCGACCACCCCCGGTATAAATCGGTCCGCCTAAAATCCTAAAACTACTCAACCCTAGTCTACCCACCCTACCTCCACCTCACCCCAACCTATCCTATGTCGCCACCTCACCAACCCTCACCCCTAACCCTATCACACGCTGCTACCTCACCAGAAATCCCCTCTCTCACCCCCACTCCTCTCCACCTCACCCGCTGGCCCCACCCCTTGCCAGCCCCACTCCCTCCCCACCTGCCTCCCCTGGTCAAAACCTCCCCCAGCCGACCCACTCCCCCCCGTGGCCCCCACCTCCCCCTGGACCCGGTCCGCTCCCCCTCTCTCTTCCTTCCCCCTGGCCCCACTCCCTCACCACGCCACGCACCCGACCCCCACTCACCTCTCTCCCCACCCCGACCCAGTCCCCTGCCCCTCTGGCCCCACCCGACCCCACCTGCCCGAGTCACCCGCCCCTGTTCCTCTTCCTCTCTCCTCCTCCCTCGCGTTCCCTCTCCCTCCCCGCGTCTCCCCCAGGTTACCCCGTCCTCTCCCACCTCGCCCCCGTCCTCCTCCCGCGCACGCCACCGCCAGCTCGCCGCCGTCCTCCGCCTCCCATGGAAAGCTCGCCGCCCTTCGCTCGCCCCGCCGCCGGCCCTCCTCCTGCAGAGCCCCGGTCGCGCCGCCGCGGGACCCTGCCCGCCGCCGCCACGTCTTTCGTCAAGCCGGCGTGCTCCGGCCGCGACCGCGCCCCCTCGCCGGCCAGAGCCGCCCTCGCCCGGCCGGCCTCCTCTCCTCTCCGTCACCCGCCACCTCGCACCCCACCGCCTCCGCCGGCGTTCCCCCCCCCCCCCCCCCCCCCCCCCCGCTCGCCCTCTCGCCTCCGCGCTAGACAGCGCCCTCTGCCGCCGCGACGCCCCCTCTGCCCCGCCTGGGCCACGCCCCGTCGTTCGCCGACACGCCTCGGCCGCCTCGCCTCGGCCGTCCCCTCGCCCCCTCCCCGCCGCCGACGTGCGCAGCCAGCGGGCTTCCTCCCGGCTCAAGCCCGCCTCGCCGCCACCGCCGGCCTCTGTAGGGGTTCGTAGCATGGAAAACAAAAATTTTCTATCGCATACAAACAAACAAGCCAAGATCTATCTACTAGATTGTATCAACGAGTCGATGGAATAACTTACCCTCGAAGATTCCAAAGCGTTTAACGAGAGCGGATTCTCGTGGGTGATGTAGTCGTACTCTTCCCGATCTCAAGATCGTGTAGACGATCCTTCCGGCGCTGCGTTCCGGCAGCGCTCCCGCAGTCGGTCACACGTTCGGTACTCGACGAAGACCTTCCTCTCCCTTGTTCCAGCAGGCAGCGGAGGTTGTAGCACTCTCCTCGCGATTCCGGCAGCACAACGGCGTGGTACCGGAAGTAGAGGGGAAATCCCGCAGGGCTTCGCCTTAAGCCGGAGCGAGTATGGTGGATTATGAGAGAGGGCAATTAGAGGTCTAGAGATTAGACACACCAATTAGAAGGCTCTAAACCGCTGGCTAAAGCAATTAGAAGCTCTAAACCAAAACGGCTCTAAACCGGAGATTAGAGGTAGAAACTTGTGTGTATAGAGGAGGGGGCCTTGCCCCTCCTTTTATAGGTGGGGAGGCGCGGCCAGGGGAGGGGAGTCCCTCCCCAAGTCGGCCTTGGGTGGCGCGCCGGCTTGGGGAGGAGACTCCTCCCTCAAGTCGGTTCCCAACTCCTCTTGCTTGTTTCCCACGGTTTCTTGTTTTAGCCGTTTGACTTTCAAACTGGACATTTGACTTTTCTGTTTTAGGATTCAATTTAATCCTTTATTTGGGACAGCAAGAACACTTAGTACATGATGCAATCATTCCAATATGTAATGACACATTCATGTACCCCTCCCCCCCCCCCCGGAGTGCCGGACAATCCGGAACCTTCTAGAACATTCCCGATGAAAACACCGGAATCATTCCGCAACTCCGAAACGGGACTTTCCTTATATGAATCTTATTCTCCGGACCATTCCGGATCACCTCGTGATATCCCGGATCCCATCCGAGACTCCGAACAACATTCGGTCTCTTTCTCATAACACCATAACTACTCAAACAACGTCGAATCCTTAAGTGTGTCTCCCTACGGTTCGTGAATTATGCGGACATGATCGAGACACTTCTCCGAACAATAACCAATAGAGGAATCTGGAAATTCATATGGCTCCCACATATTTCTACGATTACTTTGCGATCGAATGAACCACTTACATACGATACCAATTTCCCTTTGTCTCACGATATGTTACTTATCCGAGGTTATGATCGTCGGTATCTCTGCATACCTAGTTCAACCTCGTTACTGATAAGTACTCTTTTCTCGTTCCCGTGATATGTGATCCCTTGTGACCAAGTCACATGCTTGCAAGCTAATTGGATGACATTCCACCGAGAGGGCCCAGAGTATATCTATCCGTCATGTGGATGGACAAATCCCACTCTTGATCCATGTGTCTCAACCAATACTTTCCGAACACTCAATGCCACCTTTATAACCACCCAGTTACGGTGCGGTGTTTGATGTCATCAAAGCATCCATCCGGTAAAGGTGATATGCATGATCTCATGGTCGAAGGAATTAGGTTACTATTTATCAGAAAGCATATAGCAATTGAACTATTGAAATGACTTGATCTTTATGCTACGCTTATCTATAGGAGTATGTCCACCATATCATTCTCCTAATGATATGATCTTGTTGTTGATAACATCTCAATGTTCATGATAGGGAAACCACAATCATTAATCAACCAACAAGCTAGTGAAGTATAGAGGCTATACTAGGGACTTCAAATTAAGTTTACAAATCACACAAGTATCAATGTTTCCTTGTTAATACTATTATAGCATGAATGTAAACATTTATCATAAACACAAAGATATAATAATAACTACATTTATTATTGCCTCTAGGGCATATCTCCAACAGCCTCTGCGTCGCCCACCTCTCCAGCAGCGCGCGCGCCAAGCCCACCTCAAGCTCTGGCTCCGTCTCCTCGCCGTCAGGGGCGTCCAGGAGCTCGTCCTCGTCAACCGCCCGTCAACACAGCGAGCTCCCCTCCTTTCCTCTCCGCAAGCCGTGAGCGCTGCCTCGACACTGCTCGCCGTCCGTCGCTACCTCTGCTCGCTCCGCTCGAGGGCCATAATCGCCCGGAATTCCTTCGGGGTGGTTGACCTCGTCCAAGCGCTTGGTGTTCCAAGGGTTGAGCCAGTGTGACCAAGGATGGCACCGACAAGATCTTCTCGAAGCCGGAATCATGAGACCGTCTTCCCGGAACCGGGAACCCCGAAGACCGATCATGGATCCGAAGCCCGAACCTAAACCCCTCCGAGCCACCAAGATCTCTTTTCCGGGCCCGTAGACGCACCGACGCCAAACCAAGTACATCATCGACAAGGAATCCGATGGCTAACACCGACAAGATCTTCGACATGCGTCGCCATACTCGAAGCCCACTTCACGAACCCGGCGTCCGCGCATGCGACAAGACCTTCGTCCCGGATCTGATGACCGCGGACCCTGACGCCAAGATCGCCACCGGAACGCCAAGTTCTCCACTTTGAATGCCATGACCGTCTACGCGGAACCGAATACCACAAATGCGACAAGATCGACACCGACCCGGAAGAATCCGATGCGCCCCCCGACACCGAACCCCAGATCCAACCCTATCGAACCCCGGAACCCCAAGTTCGTCGAGACCCCCTAATGTGTGCCCCTTTTTCCGAGCCCTATTTTATAAATGTTATATATATAAAACCTGTTGCATATTAATCATTCATCTCGCATGCATATTTGTGTGGTTTGGGAGCCTTAGGCCGATTCACCTCATAATTAACTATGGGGCCCATATGCGGGCAAATCTAGTCTTATATTGGCCTCATTTAAATTTGTGTAGCGAACCGGTGCTATCTTTTGCCATGCTAAGACAACATTTAAATTGGGGGCATCTAAACAACTTGAACCGTTTAATTAATTGTCGGGACCCCCGGTTCCGCTTAATATGACCTAATCGCATCGCATCTTTGCCATGTCATACATCAACCATGCATCATGCTGATCTTCTGACGTTGTATTAAATACTGCATCCGGTGTTTATTCTAGTGTTTTGCTTCTTCGCAGATAAGGCCGTTGAGTTGATGTGAGCTTCGCCCCGATCTTCGGATGAACCTTCGGCAATGTTTTCAGGCGAGCATCTCCCCCTTTCTACCTATCTTACTTTTATAGTATTTATTCCCTCCTGTTGATCTATTGCTATCTGTGTTGCGATGCTCTAGCTTTCGTACCCGTGATATTTCCTTGCAGCCTTATATTGCCTTGGACACCTCCTATTACCTGTTGTTTGGTAGATAGTTGGACCCGCGCGCCGTAGTCGCTCGCTCAAGTGCTGTTGCGTGTCGTCAAGTACCACAGTTGTTGGAGTATTGCCGCAGGTTGATGTTGGAGATGATCATGGCTTTACTTATTGTTCATTTTAACTACTGTTTAACAACTAAAATTGAAGTAGGTAAGCAGAGGCACCGGTGGGTGATAGATAATATCTGGTTTCCGACCGCCCACTTGTGTCCCGTAGGACCCCGAGTTCTTGACACCTGTTCCGAGATCGAGCGCGCTAACCACAGGTGGGGAGATATGGGCCCCCCATTGATTAGTACCTGATTTCAAAGTATTGTACTGGGGGCCACAACTAGTTTGAGGTTTTATTTACTATCCTGTACCTATGCCATGCTTTACTGCTTTATTTACGATTGTGTGAGGAGCACGCTGTACTGTTTTGGAAGCGGAGTGTTTTCGCGGTATCGACAGTCCTAGTTTTGGGATTTGCTGTCGTTTACAGCCACTATCGCAAACCCTGAGTCCGTCTCGGAGACCGGCCGACTTTGTTGCGAGTGTACTTAGTGGGGTGGCCCCCCGTGCTTGCTTTGGGTCTGGAAACGTCGTGACTTAGGCCCCGCCGACATACCGATGGGTGTATGTTAACTGATCTGGCAAAAAGGGTCGAAGTGCTTGTGGATACTTTGGTGCACCCCTGCAGGGTTAAATCTTTTTGAGAAGCCGTGTCCGCGGTTATGGACGACTTGGAGCACAGGTCTCGATCATAGACAACTATAACTAAAGTTTACTGTTATAATTTGACTTGTACCCGACATGACTAGTAATCAGCTTCACTACAACGGAATGGCTAAGTAAAAGTACCAACAACTGCTGGGTTTTTGGGTTTATCTCATGCTAATTGTATCTGACTAGTAAGTGTTGCAACTATCACGGAATGGTTAACTAAAAATGCCCACTGCTTATTATATCAGGATGATTATCTATACCTGACTAGTAATTACCGCAACGATAACTGAATAAATAAAACTGCCAACGGTGTGAGTTCCTCGGTTAACTTCCTCGTTTGGTCTCGAGGGGGAATACCAGGATGGGATTGTTGGTGTTAGTATCAGGTTGGTTCCGAATAGGTCTTCCTTACCCCTCTCCGATAGCCGCCAGTTGTATCGAGTCTCTATAGGTTGTTTAGTGCATGCTGCCGCTGCCGCTCAGCCCACCATAACTATGTAGGCGAGGACCGCCGAATTCTAGCCTCGCCGTGTACTGGCCTCAGTACTGACACTCCTCTTTTTCCTTTGCCCTTTGTCGGCACCCCTTTTGTTCTAGCAGGTTTCGATGTCGTTAGCAGGGTTACCCTTCCGGCTTGGCCTGGGCAGGTTTATGGACGCCATTGGTTATTCTTCAGGGCTCTTAGCCCCATTTGCATCTTGTCCGTAGTCGGACGCTCTATCATTTTCAAGGTGATTTGGATCTTTGTACTGTATATCTGTATTCTTGACTCACGGAGTCGTGTTGTATATATATCTGTTCTGTGGGTCCCATCGAGGACTGTTGTGTAATGTTATTACTTCGTTTTCCACCCGCACGAAAGTGCCTGGTGGGCACCTTTGAATCGTTTCTATGCGGGTTTGGCGGGTTTTCGCTAAAACTTGCATATGGCCGATTCTGAGGGTGTTACAAGATTAAACTTAGTTAAAGTCCACTAGTTTACCACCCCTCATTAGTACTTACCCCCACTTGTAGATGCTAGTGCTAAGGATAAAACTTGATCAACTTAGATGGGAATACTTGGTGGAAAAATGGTTATGAAAACCTTGGAATGATGGATCATTCTATTGAGATGTTTTGACATGTGTTTCCGAACACTAGATGATTTTGGTGATGAAAATGTTGAGGCATCAACCTTAGCCCTTTATAAAACTGATGGTTGTCTGGATGCGATACCATTCCAATTTTACTGTACAACCACAATACCCGAGAATTGGGTAGGGCTTGAATGGAAACTTATATACCTTAGTATTGGTTCCCTCACGTCCAAGGTCTGAGCTGAGGCTACCTTGTGAAGATTGTCCACCTGTGCAGTACCCAAGATGACAGTTGGTCATGGTTGGGAGGCCAAACTCACAGGAGAGGTGCTTATACTAGGGCGTGTAATTGAAAGGTTAGGATTGATTATCCGCATACTGAGTATGGTGAATTCAGGATTTGTTCCTGACGGATGTATCGAATGTTGTGGTCAAAGTGTACAATCTCTGCAGAGTGTCAAACTATTCGAATAGCCGTGTCCGCGGTTATGGACAGTTGGAGTGGCCATAATGTTCCCCTGTCAGGTGTTTTCAAAATGACTTGTGAAATAGAATGAGATTTTGACTTGACCACAACAAAGTTGTGATATGAAATACAAGTTCCCACTTAGGTGTTATAAAACTTCAACTAGCTTTCTTTGTTTCTTAACTTAGTAGATGTAAATCTGGCTTTTTGCAAAAAAAACCTAGAGCTTAGTGTCCTATTACAAAACCCCCCTTCACTTGTTAGTATTAGTTTGTGAGTACTTAAAGAGTACTCATGGCTTTGTCCCTGGCTATTCCCATGGCCAGACTATGAAGAGGAGTACCAGGAAGATGGACTCCAGGAAGGTTACGACAACTAGGATCATCTCCCACCGTCAGCATTGCCTATGACCCCGGAGATGGAGCTTCGCCTACGCTACCGTTATTATTACGTATTTCCGTTGCTTGAGTTGTATTAAGAACTGGATCATGAGATCCCTATTTGTGTAAGACCTTATATATGGTTTGTAATGGATGATGTACTATGGTATCCAAATCTGTTATGTCTCGCAAAAATGGTAATCCTGGGATTACGATGTATGGCATAACAGGCATCTGGGATTAAAATCCGGGTGTTGACAACCGCATCCTGCATCAATTCCACAAGGAACAAGTCCCAAGACTGGCCAGTGGAAGGAACGGCCAAAAACTTCTAAGTGAATCAGAGAGCCTCGCAAATGCTGGTATTGTGCTGATAACTAGGTCTACCGTCACAAGTGCCTATCCATGCAAAAGTAGTCAATGCAATTGAAATGCAAGGTCATTTAGAAGAAGAATATGAAGATGCAGTCTACTCACTAGAATAGTTTGCAATACATTCAGAGGCAGCACAAATGCAGTAACACCTCCTATGGTCAATCCACCTCATGATAGTGCCCAACCGGAACAAGCTATGAGCATATCGGCTGAAGCATACAATGGATTACATGGTCCCTCCACAATTTCAGGTATGGTTTCCATCCAAGGCCACCAGGCCCTTGCATTATTGGATACGGGTAGCATTAACACCTTCATCTCCAAGGATTTTGCTACTAAACACAAATTGCACCCGCTCCAATTGCTAGCAGACAAGTGAAGGTAGTTGGGGGAGGAGTACTCACTTCCAATGTTGTTCTGATCAACTGCCGGTTCTCTATCCAAAACAACACCTTCACTGCTGACCTCAGATCATTACCACTACAAGAAACTGACATTATCTTGGGAGTAAACTGGATGACAGTGTACAATCCAGCTTTATTCAATTTCATAGGAAGGAAAGTCACCCTCCATGATCACGACAAACCAATTATCTGTGTGGAACATATGGTGCCCCAATCTGACTACATCATTTCAACAAAAGAATGCAAGAAACTAATGGAGATAGGGGGCACTTGGTTTGTTGTTAACCTGACACTTATGGAATCAAAAACTTCTGCAACCATAGCCTCTATCAGTCAAACTGAATTTAACACTGTATTGGATCAATTTTAGGATGTTTTTGCTCCTCCATCTAGTTTACCCCCTCATAGATACATTGATCATAGTATTCCCCTGCTCCCAAATTCCAACCCTCCCAACATCTGGCCTTACAGACTATCCCACCACCAAAACAATACAGTGGAGACCATAATCAAAGAAATGCTTCTAAATTCAAAAATCAGACCAAGCTCTAGCCCATTCTCCTCTCCTGTGATTCTTGTAAGGAAGAAAGACAAATCTTGGAGACTCTGTGTTGATTACTAAATGACCTCACCATCAAGAAAAAATTCCCCATTCCAGTCATTGAGGTCCTACTTGATGAATTACATGGCTCCACAGTATTTTCCAAGTTGGATTTAAGATTTGGGTACCATCAAATCAAAATGAGGCCTGAAGATATACCAAAAACTACTTTCAGCACCCACCTTGGTCATTATGAATATCTAGTAATGCCATTTGGTCTGAGCAATGCTCTAGCAACCTTCCAAGAATTGATGAACACTATTTTCTCTAAATATTTGAGGAAATTTGTTCTAGTCTTCTTTGATGACATCCTGATCTATAGCTAGTCTATTTCAGAGCACAAAAGGCACCTCTAATTGGTCCTTAATATTCTCAGGAAACATGAGCTTAAGGCCAAACTCACCAAATGCATATTTGGACAGCCACAAGTGGAATATTTAGGCCATGTCATCTTAGCATCAGGAGTTTCCACTGATCCGTCAAAAATAGTGGATATCCTCAAATGGAAAGCTCCTCAAACCATCAAAAAACTGAGGGGTTTCCTAGGACTTACTTGATATTACAGGAAATACATAAAAAACTATGCCCAATTATGTCAAACTTTGCATGCAATGCTGAAAAAGGATTCTTTTGCTTGGGGAGAAGCTCAATCGGTTGCCTTTGAAAATTTGAAACTGGCTATGACATCACCTCTTACTCTTGCATTGCCTAATTTCTCAGCTCCATTCATATTAGAAACTGATACTTGTGCCACTGGACTAGGGGTTGTTTTGATGCAGAATGGTAAACCTCTAGCTTTCTACAACAAATATTTGGGTCCCAAAAATGATGCTCAGTCCATCTATGAGAAGGAAGCCATGGAAATACTGGAATCCCTCAAAAAACGGAGGCATTACTTCCTGGGTACTAAGCTCATAATCAGTACTGATAAAAAAGGTCTGAAATTCCTTGGTATCCAGAGGTTGCTAGAAGGCATTCAACATAAACTCATGTTGAAACTACTGGAATTTGACTACTTGATTGCAGGGGCGGACCCAGCCAAAAATTTTAGTGGGGGCAATTTAGATAAGCAGGGGCATTTCTAGTATAATTTTAATTTTTTAGAACCATTTTTTCTTGAAATATGAATAAATTACACTAGAATTCAAAAATTTGAGTGGGGGCCACTGCCCCCACTCGGCTCTGCATGGGTCCGCCCCTGCTTGATTGAGTACAAGAAGGGCCCTGAAAACATTGCTGATGATGCCTTATCTAGACAGTTCCAAATTAACACTGCAGATGCTTGTTCTGCTATTTTTGTTGCAGTCCCAGCCTGGCTCTTGGAGGTAACTGATTCTTACACTGTCTGTCTACAGTTACTACATGAACTTGCTATTGACAACTCTAGCAAGCAACATTACACTTTGCAATCTGGGATACTAAGGTACAAGGGCAGAATATACATTGGATACAACAAGGAACTTAAAGCAAAAAAATCCACTCCTTTCACTCCTCAATTTTTGGGGGCCATTCTGGTCACAAAGTAACTTTGAACAGAATCAAACAAGTATTTTTCTAGCCTCATATGAACTCCTTCATTGCTAGTATGGTATCTGAATGCCCAACTTGTCAAATTTCCAAGACAAAACAAGTGCAATACCCTGGTCTGTTGTATACTCTCAAAGTACCTAAGATGAAATGGTCTTCTATCAGCATGGACTTTATTGAGGGCCTCCCAAAATCCAAGGGCAAAGATGTCATCGTAGTGGTAGTAGACAGTTTGACAAAGTATGCTCACTTCATGATGACCCACAAGTATAGGGGGTGTATCGTAGTACTTTTGATAAATAGGAGTGTCGATCCCAACGAGGAGCAGAAGGTGCTGAACAGTGGTATGGAGCAGGAACTCTTTGCAAATACTTAGCAAACGGATTTTTAGTGGTTTTCTGATAAGGCAACAAAACAAAGTGCAAGTAACAAAGAACAAACACACAAGTGTCCCAATCCTTTCTTGGCAAAGGACAAGCCGGTGGAAATACTTATAAGGACCAAACGTTCTCGAGGACACATGGGAATTCTGTCAAGTGCTTTCGCTTCATATAGCTAAGTACTCTTCTCTGGTGTTGTAAGTGTTGTGTGGATGAACCTGTGCTAACATACCGACCTTACTTGGACTAATACATACTTGTGATTAAACCCCTTGCAAACATCCGTAACTATAGGAAAGTAATTAAGATATAAATCTAACCACAACCTTAAAATCTGAGATCCTACACTCCCTTGTGCAAAGGTGTCCTAACGGGGGTTCAGGTTTCTGTCACTCCGGCAACCCCAAAATTAGTAGCCAACTACGCAATGCATTCCCCTAGGCCCATAAATGGTGAAGTATCATGTAGTCGACGTTCACATGACACCACTAGAATAATAGCACCACAACTTAAATACTAAACCATTGAATAATAACTCAACACAAATCCACTACTAACAACATGACTTCTCCCATGTCCTCAAAAACTAAACGAACTAATCATAAGACATCATATGGATCAAGATCAAAGATGATATGATAATGGATAACAATCTGAACATAAACAATAATCCAATGGTTCCACTCACAAGCATCAACTACAATGGTAATTAACATCAGGAAAGTTTTCCCTAAGAACTAAAGCAATATCCAACACAATTGTTACAGCGGGACGGAGTGGTGATGATGGTGCTGGTGGATATGATGGTGTGGATGATGATGATGATCTCGATGAAGCCTAGCCTGATGACGGTGTTGATGGCAACGATCTTCCCTCTCCGGGAAGGAATTCCACTGGTAGAAATCTGTCTGCCAGAGAGATCTTTCTCTCTCGGTGTTTTTCGCCCCTAGAGGCGGCAGAAATTTATATGTGGTCGCTCCCTTGGCCTTAGGGTTCCGTAAGGAAGATATAGGCGAAGGGGCGGAGTCGGGAGCAGGGCAGGTGGGCCACACCTGCCCTAGGCGTGGCCCAGGGTGGGCCCGCGCCTAGGTCGTCCCTCCTTCTCGCTTCCTCAATCTTCTGGAAAAATAATATTTCCCATATTTTTCTGGTATTTTTCCGATCTTCGCGGAATTGCATCAAAACTCCTTCTTTTCCATCAGAATCCAAACTCCGGCAGTCCATCCTCCAAGAATCATCCAACATGCAAAAATAGTGGAAAAGACATAAGTAATACCTCATAATAAGACAAATATCAATGAATATAGGTAAATTATGATATAGAAAGGTGATGCAAATTGGGCGTATCAACTCCCCCAAGCTTAGACCTTCGCTTGTCCCCAAGCTAAAATTGAGCTCAGTAAACATGTCCACAGTTTATGGAGTGAAGTGTCGATAAAAAGAATACGAACAATAAGCATCACACTTACCATTACACAACTCATATAAGAAATCAACTCACCATTATATAACTTAGCTTGCAACCAAGTACAATAGTAACAATAGATATGCATAAAGATATATCATAATTGGAATTGGCAAACTTGTTCTTGGTCCGAGAACACCTGGCAAACAGTTTCACAAAAAGATTTTTGTAGAAGTTTTTCAATAGGAACACTCTTTGCTCAAAAAGGTTTTTCACAAGTGAAGGCTTTCAAAGTAATACTCAATAGATAAGAGTTTTGTGCAAACAAGTAAGATAAAGAACCTGATTGAATAAATCACCATATGAATGCTTGAAACACAACTACTCAGATGCTTGCTAGAGATAGAGAGGAAATTGGCTTTACTGACTCAACTTGGAAATGGGAGAAAGGTCCCTTCATAGAGGGAAGCAGGGATTACAAGTCATAAAGAGCTTCCAAAAGATTATGGTACTTACTAGCTTTGAGCCCTCATTGCCCCTATCATAGGCATCTTGATATGATTAAGGTTAAAGTGCACAAATATGGAGTATATGCTTGACGAAATATAAGTTGGAAATCTCATGTCCCTTGAATATGAGGGCCACTCCTCATGCTACTCAACTTTGGTCACAGGTAAGTTCTTGTCATTGTAAGTACGTGCGTATCATAGAGAACCGCCAACGGGGTACCCCTTGCACATGGTACAGGAGCTTTCCCATAACCAAAATGACAAGGCAAGCAGACAATGAGCACCTTAGCAATCTTTTTATTTACTATGTGCATAGCTTTTTATTGAGGATGCTTCATAGATAGCTCACTATGGTGATGCTGCAAGTTCCCACCATGATTATTCATGGCTTAGGCTAGCGGCCCAGGTGTTTCTCTAACACAAAATACAAACTCCATGGACTTACAAGTTCCCTCTTTATTTCACACTGTTGACATCCATAGACAAAAGATCATGATATCAACTAAGTACAAAGTACATGTGCAATGTCGAAAATGTTCCCCGTGACAGCATAGTTCTGCTAATTCCAACGTATAGATGCAATCATATACAACTTTGATGGCACAATGGTTCAAGTCTATTAGGGTCAAGGAAAACAAGTTGTGTCATCAAGTTCATGAGAGCTTTACTAACTAGTTTTCTCATAACAAAATACTTTTTAATTCGAAAGATAGATGAAGCTTGAGAATTTGCTTATAATAGCAAAAGTGCTACTAGGTAGATATGGTGGACACAAATGACACAGGTTTTGGTTCAAAGGATTTGGAAACATGAGAAGTATACCTTCTCAAAATAGGTTGTTGGCTAGCAAGGATAGGTAGAAAGCAAGAGAGTTGAAAGAAACAAGCAAACATACAAGTAATAAAGCCAAACATGCAATCTTCCTTGAAGACACAAAAGATCTTAAATAAAGAATACTAAGCTTATGAGCCAACAAGAAAGAAAACAAATGATACAAAATACCTGTAAGCTTTTTCTCTTTTTCTCTTTCAAAGTAATGCTACTGACCAGAACTCGGTTTCCAAAACTAATTTAGATCCACTTGATGATCCCAAAGTGATGCCCATACTGATCAACAAGATCCATCATATAATAGAGATTGCAAACTAAAATAAGAAGTGCAAAAGGTTAAAGATGAGACTTCTCATTAATATTCAATAAAGGCACTCACACCAAGGGATACATAGATAATCAACTAAAGGAGAGATACTTCACATGCAAACCAAACTATAAGATAACCTCTCTACCATAGATATGAATCCACTAAAAAGGTAAAAGATAATAGATGATGGTGATACCGCGACACTCGCCCAAGATTGGAACAAGCCAAGGGGATGCCAAACCTGATGATGAATTACTCCTTCGGTGGTGGTGTTGTTCTCTTGATAAGCTCTTCAATAAGTTTCTTCAAATCCTCAATATCAAAGGTCAGAGTACGAATCAACTTCGAATTATGCTCAATGCAGCTCATAATCAATTCAGACCGAGGATCCCAATCCTTATTATTCTTCCTCCACTCTTCCTTCTTAGAGTGTTCTTTTCCTGCATGGTTATAACGAGTAGTACAAGGAGGAAGTGTCCGCGGAGCGATAATATGACGTGGAGGTTTCCCTCCTGTAGACATTCGTGTTGTCCTCTTAAGCTTGGTCGGTTTTGCTACCAATCCAATGCTTGCTACTGTAGCGCGAATGTCCGGTTGCTTGTCCTCCTCCATGTCACTTTCATACCCTACCGAAATCTCCTCCTACTAGGGGACTTGAGGTTCTTCTTCCTCGGGCTTCTTGCCTTTGTCGTTGGCGGAGACCATGGTGTTCTAAACTTGAGAAGATTTCATGAAAGAAACAGATTAAATGAAAACATGACGAGAACACGATGCACGAACCTCGGGGATCCGAGGGGTTATATATTACGAAGTTTCAAGGCATAAGGAAGGTACTGACACAGAAACAAGGCGGAGACGGAGTTCGGGGGAGTCAAACCCCCTCCAGGCGCGGCTAGGCAGGGGCCCGCTCCTGGGGTGGGTTTGTCCACCCCGGACTCCGGTTCCTCCTCTGTTCCGTCTCGTAGTCTTCTTTATGTATTAAAAACATCAAAAATATAAAAAGATTGGATTTTCATGAACCTTCTGTTTTCACCACTTTTACCTATTCAAAGACGAACTCCACAGATTCATTTTCTCCTTCTCCTAAAAATTTCCTCCATACAAAACCCTTGCACAAACTCAATGACAACATTAGTGTAAGCAAAAACAATAAACCTTTGGGTACACACTTCAACTGAAAACCCATCAAAACAAAAGCTTCTGTAAGAGGCAAATGCAAATGATAGCAGAAATCCGTCAAAACGGACCAGTAGGTAAAGATTTATTTTTTCGAAAACCTTCTGCTGCTCAAATCAAAAAGTGCAGAACTTATGAAAGTTGGGTAACAACTTGGAGAACAAGCTAAGAAAAATGCAGCTCCATCCGAAGTACCGAGCTTCCTCTTGAATTTTTACAATACAACACAAAAATCTGTCCTAGGACAGTCACTTTACACAACTCCTCTACTTCACAAAAGTAGTTGAACTTGACACAAAAACCAAAACAAAAAGGATAAGGAGCGGTTATTACTGAGGTAATAACTTTCAAGACTCGACAAAACTCTTGGGTTATCTCCCAACAAGTACTTTTCTTTGCTGCCTTTAAGTTAGGCTTGAAACTTTCAAAGATGCTCACATAGGATATATATATTTGAAGTGAAAGAGAGCATCAAGAAGCAAATAACCAACACACTTGAGTCTAACCCACTTCCTATGCATGGGGGTATCATGAGAAAATGAATTGTTGAAACAAAAAGCCACTAGCATAGGAAGACAAAACAGATGCAACTTTAAAGCTTTCAACATAAAACAGGGAAACTTGACATTATTGGGATGCATAAAACCATGTTTCCCTCTCTCAAAATAACTTTCAGTAGCACTTTGAATAAAGTTGACAATATAACTGTCACTGGAAACAACTTTATCATCAGAATAAGCATACTTACAGTCACCAAAAAGAGGTCCAAGGTCATAAACTGAATCAATAGAAGCAAGTTGTTCCATCCTCAAATCTTTATTAGGCAAGCTGTTTTCACAAGGAGCTTTAGCAAATTTGGAAAAGTTAAACTCATAAGAATCTCCATAAAACTTAGTTAAAACTTTTTCCTTCTTACAATCAATAATAGCTCCACAAGTGTTCAAGAAAGGTCTACCAAAAATGATAGGACAAGTTTTGCTAGCTGCTGAATTAAGCACTAGAAAATCAGCAGGATACTTAATCTGACCACAAAGAACCTCCACATCTCTTATAATACCAATAGGGCAAATGGTTTCCTTATTTGCAAGGTGGATAACAACATCAATGTCCTCAAGCTCATAAGGATCAATTTCATGCATAATTTCCCGGTAATAAGGAATAGCACTAGAACTAGCACCAATATCACATAAACCATAGTATCAATGATCACCAATTTTAACAGAAAGCACAGGAACACTAGCTTTTCTAGCCTTACTAGGATGAGACATAATATTAGAAACGTCTTCACAGAAGACAATGTGCTCATCCTCTATATTTCTAGTGACAGTGTCTTTCACAATAGCTACCACAGGTTCAACATTCAATTGCTTATTAGGCTCCACAGTTTTCATTGTACCTTTGTTATTTGCACTAATAATCATAGAATACTCTTTTACCTTTGCTGGGAAAGGAACTTTCTCAACATGAGGTTCAGGCACAATATGATTAGTAGTACAAACTTGAGTACTTCTAACAGGAACATGACTAACAACATCTTTATAAGGAGCATGGTACTTATTCCACTTATTTTTGGGAATTTCTATGTAAGAGGCAAAGGCTTTAAAATAGTTGGCAATACTTTGGGAATCAAGACCAAACTCATTGCTAATATCACGAAAGTCATCAGTTCCCATAAAAGATTTAATGCATTCATAATCATAGTTTATACCTGACTTTCTTCCTTTGTCATTCTCCCAAGCTTCAGTGTTATCTTGAATTCGGTTAGGAGATCCCATTTAGCTACTTCCTTCATACGTGTGAATGATCCAGCACAAGAAGCATCTAGTAAATCTCTATCATGAAGAGAAAGCCTTTATTGAGAATAATATTGTTATAGAGTTCATGAATAGGACATTTAAGCATTAGTAACTTCAATCTCCCCCAAGCTTGAGCTATACTTTCTCCATCAAGAGGCCAAAAGTTATATATAAGATTTCTATCCTTATGAATCTCACTGGGAGGATAAAATTTAGAGTAAAAGAGAGATGTCATCTCCTCTCATTCCATGGATTATCCATTCTTCAGCAGCTTATACCATTCTTCAGCTCTCCCTTTCAAGGATATGCAGACTAACTTCTTCTTCACCTGTTCAGTTGTGATACCCGCACACTTAAACAACCCGCATAATTCATGTATAAAAAGCAAGTGATCACCGGGATGGACAGTTCCATCCCCTAAATAATAATTATCCATAACACGATTAACAATACTTGTAGGTATCTTAAAAGGATCTATCTCAACAGGTGGTGGTTCATCTACTACCCTAGCAGTGGTAGTAGTTTTCCCAAACAGAAAACCAAGTGGGTTATCCATATTGGAAACAAAGTAACAAGCAGTAACAAAAACAATACTCACAATAGAAGTTTCCTTTACCAGTTCCACTCTTCAATAGCGCTTCACTCCTCGACAACGGCGCCAGAAAATAGTCTTGATGACCCACAAGTATAGGGGGTCTATCGTAGTACTTTCTGTAAATAGGAGTGTCGATCCCAACGAGGAGCATAAGATGCTGAATAGTGGTATGGAGCAGGAACTCTCTGCAAATACTTAACAAACGGATTTTTAGTGGTTTTCTGATAAGGCAACAAAACAAAGTGCAAGTAACAAAGAACAAACACAGCAAGTGGCCCAATCCTTTCTTAGCAAAGGACAAGCCGGTGGAAATACTTATAAGGACCAAACGTTCTCGAGGACACATGAGAATTCTGTCAAGTGCTTTCGCTTCATATAGTTGAGTACTCTTCTCTGGTGTTGTAAGTGTTGTGTGGGTGAACTTGTGCTAACATACCGACCTTACTTGGACTAATACATACTTGTGATTAAACCCCCTGCAAATATCCGTAACTATAGGAAAGTAATTAAGATATAAATCTAAGCACAGCCTTAAACTCTAAGATCCTACACTCCCTTGTGCAAAGGTGTCCTAACGGGGGTTCAGGTTTCTGTCACTCCGGAAATCCCACAATTAGTAGCCAAATACACAATCATTCCCCTAGGACCATAAATGGTGAAGTATCATGTAGTCGATGTTCACATGACACCACTAGAAGAATAGCAGCACAACTTAAATACTAAACCATTGAATAATAACTCAACACAAATCCACTACTAACAACATGACTTCTCCCATGTCCTCAAGAACTAAACGAACTACTCACAAGACATCATATGGATCAAGATCAAATATGATATGATAATGGATAACAATCTGAACATAAACAATAATCCAATGGTTCCACTCACAAGCATCAACTACAATAGTAATTAACATCGGGAAAGTTTCCCCTAAGAACTAAAGCAATATCCAACACAATTGTTACAGCGGGACGAAGTGGTGATGATGGTGCTGGTGGATATGATGGTGTGGATGATGATGATGATACCGATGAAGCCTAGCTTGATGACGGTGTTGATGGCGATGATCTTCCCTCTCCGGGAAGGAATTTCTCCGGCAGAAATCTGTCTGCCGGAGAGATCTTTCTCTCTCGGTGTTTTCCGCCCCCTAGAGGCGGCGGAAATCTATCTGTGGTCGCTCCCTTGGCCTTAGGGTTCCGTAATTAAGATATATGCGAAGGGGCGGAGTCGGGAGCCGGGCAGGTGGGCCACACCTGCCCTAGGCGCGGCCCAGGGTGGGCCCGCGCCTAGGGGTTTGGGCCCCCTGTGGACCTTCTTCGTCCCTCCTTCTGGCTTCCTCAATCTTCTGGAAAAATAATATTTTCCCATATTTTTCTGGTATTTTTCTGATCTTCGCGAAATTGCATTAAAATGCCTTCTTTTTAATCAGAATCCAGACTCCGGCAGTCCATCCTCCAAGAATCATCCAACATGCAAAAAATAGTGGAAAATACATAAGTAATACCTCGTAATAAGACAAATTTCAATGAATAGAGGTTGATTTTGATATAGAAAGATGATGCAATGTTGGCGTATCACTTCATACCACTGCCACACCCTTATTCTATGCAGCTTGTCACCAAGACATTGTTGGGGATATGCTATATGGGTATCCTCATAGCATGTCTCCTATCCGGATAACCCGGGTGGCCCACAGTTGGTAGCATGGCCCATGGACTGCTGGGCGGCCTAGTTATATGGATCCATAAGGGAGGCCCATGCCGAATAAAGGAAGGCTACGGTTGGAGTCACCGACGTACCCGGAGCCTTGGAGTGCAAGATACACAAGACTAGTAATAGACGGTTGTAGGACTCTGTGACTTGTCCGGCTAGGACTTTTCCCTATAACCCTAGGACCTGGCGACTATATAAGTCGGGCCTATGGGAGCCTTTAGGGCACAATCTTAGACGTTCATAGACAACTTCAGACAACCTCGCACAGCGAACCCATCTCTGTAACTCGGCGTATTGCCCTTATAGTGATTTATAGCAGGAGTAGGATTCTGCCAACGTTGTGGGATCTGAACCTGGGTAGGCTGTGTTACCTCATACCCGTCAACCGTCCGCCTTACCCCACGTCTCTAAACACACACTGTGAGGACCCCTCCATGGCATACTCGCCGGCAATACCATGAAAGTTGGCGCCCACCGTGGGGCAAGAGGCGCTTCAGGCTCTTCAGTGGGCGAGGACCAAGATCTTCGCGGGAATCGGCGAAACTGTAGCCATCGGTCGTGTTCTCTTCTATGGCAACGTTCCGATCGTCCCTCCCGACGAGTTTTGGATCCTGGCGAAGACGAACCCTACACGGTTCTCGATCGTTCCTATCGGAGACATCCACCTCTTCATTGGCGAAACCGACTCGGGCACTAGTTCCCTGGGAGTCAGAGGAGCATCAAGGCCCGCACGGACCGCCTACGGGTAGGATACATTCGTGGAAGGATCAATGTCGGATCTCTCTTTGGAGTTTGCCGGCAAAGATTGGAAAAATTCAAGGCCCACCCAAACCGCCCTTGTGCAGGATATAAAGGTGAAAGATCACTGCAAGTCCGCCGGCTTCGCCCGTGCGTCTAGACAGCAGAGATCCAAGTTCGTCGGCATGGTTACCATCTTCGATCTGGCACGTTGCATTTAGAGAGAGGGCGAAAACCCCCGCGATTACCTTGCCAGGTGGCTCCGTATACGAGCCGATCTGGCCCACTACCCCGATGATAATGCTATGTATCACTTCATGGAAGGACTGGACCGTGGCACGCTTCTCCGGCATTCTCTAAGACGGCAGCAGGCGTCAGGACGCCGTACCCTTGAAGGCATGGTGAGCACCGTCAACAACTACACAGAGGCTGACACGGTAGCTCAGGCAGCGCTTGCGCTCACTCACGGAGACCCTCCGATTCAGCCACCACCACCACCGCCTCCGGTCGCCGTCGTCGCAGCCGCGCCACCACCTCCAGTCATCGTCGCTGCTATTGCACCTCCACCGCCCGTCATCGAGGAAGTCCTGGCACCCTCCGACTCTGTTATTGACGCGCTTTATGCTGACTTCAGTGCAGATTCAGAGGAGATAGATTTCAGTCCAGAGGAACTAGACTCCGCCATGCAGGAGATGGAGGAGGAATACACGCGCGACGAGCAAGCCAACAACGTCGTCACGTCTCGAGGGGTGTTCGTCACCATTGGGATGGCGATGGATGAAGATCAGCCCGGACGAGCTCCGCCTACAGCGCTGGAAAAGGGGAAGGGGCCACTTATTGCTGCTGACGATGATCGCGCAAAGGTCATGCCTCCTCCACCTAACCCAGTGCAGCAGCCGCAGGAACTCGGCATCGGCCCGAGCAACAACAACACCGCAAACATGCCACCTTCGGCATCTACGTCTGCAGCAGCCCAAGTTACTCCAGCTGATAGAGTGATGTACGACAATCTTCTCGTTGAACCACCGACTGTAGCTCATATCCGTAACGTGACTCAGCTTGACGAGAAACGTCAGCAGCTGCTGGAGGAAGCGCAGGCCATCGCGGAGCAATGCGCTTAGCTAGATCGAGATCTGGTCAACGCACAGAAGTTCATAGAGAAAGTTAGAGCAATGGAGGCCGAGTACAAGACCCTACTGCAGCAGCAGAAGGCCAAGAAAGCTCCGGCTCGCGTCATCAACGATCCTGGTGTATGGAAACCTAGGATGCGATCCCTCAAAGTTGGCACAAGCCAAGCCATACATTGATAGCGAATGCAAGCAGGTGATGCCCACCCCACTCCTTAACCTTGCCATCGCCAAGACCCTTCTGGAGCAGGATAGATCGACTGAGGCAGTGGAACAGGTTTATGACCTAGTGGCCAAGGCGGTGAAGCAGCAGGAAAAGGCCACCACTCAGAGGCTTGAGTCCGACCCAGCGCTTTGCCAGTCTAGCTAGTATAAGCCGCTAAGGGACAGATCTCCTCTTGATGTCGGGTCCTAGCCGGGTTCATCAGAACAAAGACGGAGGGATGCGCGCAAGAGGAAGGATGCCATCCCCATATCCTCCGATCATGGAGAAAAAGCCTGACCTCGTCGCCCATCGCCACCGCCCCGATCCCCCCGACATCGCGAAGATCACAAGGCTCATCATCGTACGGATATGCCCCCACCAAAGCAGTGCGGCATCATGATCCGCAACAATGCGGAGCAGACCCGTCATGACGGAGAGCGCAACCAAGGACACAGGAGCAGGTCACGCCATGACCCTCCACGTCCGACAAGCAACCATGACAGGCGTGAGGCGTCGCAGGAGGGTAAAAGTAAGAAGACTAACCCACCGCCACCTCCGCCTCTGTCGCCACCAAGCAGTCACCATGGCGGAGGAGGCCCGCCTTGTTCACGCAGCCCATCCCCTGTTGACAACAAGAAGAAGAACCCGGAGCCATACGATGCACGTTCACGGATCGATAGGATCCACGAGGCCCGGGAAGGACCATACCTGGGACCACGTTGCATTGGACCTGCAATACGGTCCGCAACTTACCCCAAAGGTTTCCGGATTGACAAGACCATCAAGCCCTATCACAGCACCGCCAAGCCAGCAACATGGTTGCATGACTATGACAACGCGGTGGAGATTGTCGGAGGCAACCCCAACGTCGCCGTCAAGTACCTCCCATTAATGTTGGCGGGCACGACCCGTCAATGGATCGACGACTTGCCGGAGAAATCCATTTACAATTGGTTGGACATGCAAGAAGCGTTCACCAAGAACTTTGAGGGTACATACAAGCGTCCCTGCACTGTTGGCGATCTACAGCGGTGCGTGCAAGAGAAAGACGAGACATCTCGCGCCTACCACTCCCGCTGGCTAGACATGAAGAATTCCTGCGCAGGAGTGCATGCTCAGACCGCCATGGCCGCCTTCATTGATGGGTTGGAAAGGGGCACGTTGCTCCAACATAAGCTGAAGCGCTTGCAGGACAATCACCAGCTTGACTTGAACCAGATGATTCAGTTGGCTAGTGAGTTCGTAGCTGCGGACGACGATGCTCGCGGCTCCTTGCCGGCAACAGCCGTTCCAACTCAAGCTCGGAGTAACAACAGTACAAAGCGGAAAACCGCTCCAGAAGAAAAGCAATCTACCAACATGGTCTCCATAACTTTTGCAGGACGAGGTGATGGCGGACAACGTGGCCGAGGACGGGGAGCCGGTCGTGGGCAGCAACGAGGAAGTGAAAGTACCTCGACGCCGCTCCACGTTCCCCAAACCTACGAGGAGTACCACGATATGTCGTGCCTCGTACACCTTGACGTCAACGACAAGGCCACCCATACCAATCGACACCGCAAGTTCGTCAACGACCTCAAGGAAGACCCAGAGTCCGGCTACAAGCAAAGTCAGAAGAACAGATCGCGAGGCAAGGGCAAGGGGAAGAAGAAGGAGGAGGATTCCAAGGATTCAAGTGACATGGATGAGGACGTTGACCCCAAGCACGCCGCCAAGAGCGACAACAAGGGCAAGAACCCCTTCGCGAAGAAGGCGCCAGTCTACCACACTTTCCTTGGGACCTCCACCGTCCGACAACAGAAGACCTCCCTGAGGATCCTGATGGCTACTCTCCCCCCAATTCCCCAGTACCTGCGCTGGTCGGAGGTTCCAATAACTTGGGACAAGACGGACCACCCAGACCTTATCGCTATGGAGAACCAGTACGGCATGGTCATCAACCCCTTGATTGACGGCGTGGAGTTCACCAAGTGTATGGTGGATAGTGCAAGCAGCATCAACGTCATGTACCTGGATACATTGCAGAAGATGAACTTGACAGAGGAAAACCTAAGGCGGACCAACACCATCTTCCATGGCGTAGTTCCTGGTCGGGAGGCTCGTTCCCTTGGGTGCATTACACTTCAGGTTTCCTTTGGCGATGTTAATAATTACCGCCAGGAGAGCATGACCTTCGAGGTGGTCCCCTTCAAAAGCATGTACCACGTCATATTCGGCCGCGACATATTCCACAAGTTCATGGCCAAGCCATGCTTCGTCTACAACAAACTCAACATACTCGGACCAAACGGTGTCATCACCGTATCCAGAAGCTTTAACTAGGCAAGGGACTGCGAGATCAATGAAGCAGCCGTTGCGGAAGCTGTCCTCTACAGCGAAGAATTCAAAGAGATCCAGAGCAAGGTCGATGACTCAGAGATGTCCGCGTCGAAGAAGCAGATCTCCGACTCCGCTCCTGCGTTCAAGGCCACCATCGAGACCAAGCCGGTGGAACTTGTGGTAGGCGATGCCTCCAAGGTCACCACCATTGGGACGAACCTGGATCCTAAATAGGAAAGCGCGCTCGTCTAGTTCCTCCGTGAGAATAGGGACATCTTTGCCTGGCAACCTGTCGACATGAAAGGTGTACCTAGGGAACTTGCCGAGCACAGCTTAAACACTGATCCAAAATCCAAACCAGTGAAACAACCTCTACGATGCTTTGGAGATGAGAAGAGACGCGCCATTGGCAAAGAGATAGCTAGGTTACTTAAGGCTAGATTTATCCGAGAAGTCCTTCACACCCAATGGGTGGCCAATCCTGTACTTGTCCCCAAAAAGGGAACCAATGAATTAAGAATGTGCGTTGATTACACCGGCTTGAATAAAGCATGTCCCAAAGATCTGTTTGCTTTGCCTTGCATTGACCAAGTCATTGACTCGATGGCTGGCTTGGAACTTTTGTGTTTTCTCGATGCATACTCAGGATACCACCAGATCAAGATGAGGAAGTCGGACCAATTGGCCACTTTGTTCACTACCCCATACGACACGTTTTGCTATGTTACGATGCCCTTTGGGCTGAAAAACGCAGGTGCTACGTACCAACAGACAATGCAACGTTGCCTTCACGACTAAATTGGTTAGAATGTTCACGCCTATGTGGACGATATCGCGGTTATGTCTAAAAAGTCAAACGACTTAATCTTCGACTTAAAAGAAACCTTTGATAATCTCCGGAAATATAACATGATGCTTAACCCTAAGAAGTGCGTCTTCGGGGTACCAGCCGGCAAATTGTTGGGTTTCATCGTTTCCCAGCACGGAATCGAGGTCAACCCGGAGAAAATCAAGGCCATCTTAAACATAAACCGTCCGACATGCCTAAAGGACATTCAACGACTAACAGGTTGTGTTGCAGCGGTTAGTCGGTTCGTCAGCAGACTTGGAGAGAAGGCTCTTCCGCTGTACATGTTGCTAAAGAAGGCAGACAAATTCACATGGACGGACGAAGCAGATGCAGCATTGAAGCAGCTCAAGGAGATTCTTTCCTCAGCGCCTATCCTTGCAGCACCCGAGCCTGGAGAACCCCTGTTAATCTACATGGCGGCAACCAATCGGGTAATCAGCATCGTCGTCATGGTAGAGCGGAAGGAACCAGGCTATGAGCACGGAGTTCAACGACCAGTTTACTATGTGAGCGAGGTCTTGACGGAGTCCAAGCAGCGTTACCCGCACTACCAGAAGATAGCTTATGGAGTATTCCTTGCTTCTCGGAAGCTGAGGCATTACTTTCAGGAGCACCCAATCACAATGGTGAGCAAGACTCCACTGTTCGACATAATCAACAATAGCGACGCTACGGGAAGGGTCGCGAAGTGGGGCATTGAAATTGCTGCCTTCGAGATCACCTACAAGCGACGCGGTGCTATCAAGTCACAAGCCTTGGCGGATTTTGTTGCAGATTGGACGGAGATACCAGATGCTACTCCGTTGCCGGAACCATAGTACTGGGTGATGCACTTTGATGGATCAAAGCTACTCAACGGCTCGGGGGCTGGTGTATTGATACAGTCACCAACAGGAGACAAGCTACACTACATTCTGCAGATCCACTTCGAGGCTACAAACAACATGGCGGAGTATGAAGCACTCATTCATGGACTACGTGTAGCCAAGGATATTGGCATCAAGCGCATAGTTTGCTGTGGAGATTCCGACTTGGTTGCCCAGCAGGTGGCTGGCACCTGGAATGCGCGGAACCCTATGATGGCGGCATATCGAGACGAAGTGGACGAGATAGCCAAGAGCTTCTTGGGCTACGAAGTCAAGTATGTACCTAGGGAGCAAAACGAGGCGGCTGATCTGCTATCTAAGCTTGGATCAGGGCGCAAGAAAATTCCGCCAGGAGTTTTCCTAGAGCATCTGCGCACACCATCCGTAAAGGGAGCCGACATCGACAACCCAGATAGAGTTGACTCTTTCGTCAACATGGTGACCAAGGTCCCTCCGGCTTGGACAAAACCGTTCATGGAATATCTCGATTGTGGCATCCCGCAAAAACCACTACTAGAAAATCGCGTTGTTTTTGTGCATTGCATCATCATGACCGCATGCTCATGTCATCATGCCACTTTGCATTTGAGCATCGTCATCATCATGCATGGTTTTTGTCTAAACTATTTTCGAAACGCCTAGTTTTGTTTTCTAAATACCCCGTCTTTAATTCAAATTAAAACCCGGGTCTCCGGATTATTTTGTTTTGTCTACCAACGGTTTTCAAAAGCCCCATTTTAAATATTAAAACTTTTAATTTTATTTTTAGGGGCAGCCGTACCGGGCCGATCCGACCCAGTCGGCCACCCCCAGTATAAAAATCCCAGCTACCTAAACCCTTTTTCCTACCTAGCTCTATCCTACCCAGCCCCCCTCCACATCACCCCGGCCAACCCCGTCTCGCCACCTCACTAACCCACACCCCTAACCCTATCATCACATGCCACGCACGCACCCACCCAGCCAGCCGCCCACCACGCCTGGTCAACCACCATCCCCCTGGCCACCCTGGACCCGCTCCCGACCAAGAACCCACCCCGACCCACACGCACGCAACCCCAGCCCCACCTCGCTCCTGGCCCCACTGCCACGTCCCAGTGACCCGCTCCCCACCACCCGCCTCCCCCGCTCTCTCTTCCCTCGCCCTCGTCTCCCATCGAGGCAGAGCCGCCTCCCTCCCGACCGGCGCCTCTCCTCTGCGTCACCGGCCCCGCCACCGAGCCGCGTCGCCGACGGTGCCCTCCTCTCCTTCCTCGTGCCCCGCCCGCCTCTGCTCCGGCGCCGGCCTCCTCCCCCACGCCGGCCACCCGCCTCCGTCGCCACGTCCCCTCACCTCCCTCTCCGGCCGTCCTCCCCGCGGCAGAGCTCCCCGACGGACGCCGCCGCCACCGCCCTCCAGCGCCGGCCCCGGCCGCGCGACCCTGCCGTCGGCATCGCCATGCCCTCCGCCGCCCGAGCTTCTCCTCGTGCCCCGCCGCCGACGCTCGTCTAGGCCCCGCAGTCGGCCTCGCCCCTCTGCCCCGCCGTGGTTTCCCCGCGTCGCCGGCCAACCTCTCTCCCCTCCTTCGGCCGCGTCCTCCTCCGCCATGGCACCGCCAGGCGGGCCATCTCCCTGTCCTCCGTGACCTCCACCCCTTCCCCTCGTCACGCCGCCGCCTGGAGCGCCCACCCTGCATCCCCTGGGCCGCTCCCTCGAGTCGGCCTCTGCCACAACCGCATCAAGCCCGCCGGCGCCCCCTGACTCTCCCCGCGCGCTCCGCGTCCTCAACCTCTTCCACTGCGGCCATCTCCTTCCTGAGCGCGCGCCCTCGCTCGCCGTCTTCTGGCCACGCGCCTGAGCCCCTCTCCGTCGCCTCCGGCCACGCCTTCCAGCAGTGGCGCTGTCCTCTGCGCTTCCCAGTCTCCAGCACCGCTAGGTACCCGTGATGGCACGGCCAAAACACAACTCCCCCGTGCGCCACTACCTGAAATCAACAACTTGACAGCAACACCCCTCCACAGTACAGGGGCACCTGTTGGTGCAGGATCGCGTGAAGCACGGCAAGATCTTCTGCCTGGAACTCGTGGAACCGACTCCGTTTCATGTCCTTCACCAACCGTCAAAGTTGGAACCCAAGTGCATCGACATGGATCCGAAGACGCCGAGACCCGGGACACCAAGATCTCCGCCGTGAAACGACAAGACTGACGACACGACCCGACGACCGCGGATGCGACAAGATCATCTCTCGGACGCCAAGTTCTTCTTCCCGAATGCCAAGACCGATCTCATCAAATCGAACCTCGCCGATCCCGTCGAACCCTGAACCCTGTCGAACCCCGAACCCCCGGAACCAAGATCTTCGGACCAATGTGTGACCCCTTTCTCGAGCCCTATTTTTATAAATGTAATATCAAATTGTTGCATATTAAATTGCTTGCATGCATATTCATGTGGGTTTGGGGGCGCCAATTCATCTCATAATTAAATATGGAGTCTATATGCGGGATATCTTTGTCTTATTCCGGACTTCATTTAAATTGGCATAGCGAACCGAAGCCATGTTTGGTCTTGCTAATCCAACATCTAATTTGCGGGGTAGATAAATAACTGGAACCGTTTAATTAAATGTCGGGACCCCGGTTCCGCTTAATATGATCTAATTGCATTGCACCTTTGCCATGTCATACATCATACATGCATCATGCCCGATCTTCTGCCGTTGTATTAAATAGTGCATCCGGTGTTTATTCTAGTGTTTTGCTTCTTCGCGGATAAGGTCGTTGAGTTGATGCGAGTGTCGGCCCGATCTTGGATGAACCTTCAGCAATGTTTTCCAGGCGAGCATCTCCCCCTTTCTACCTATCTTACTTTTATAGTATTTATTCCCTCCTGTTGATCTATTGCTATCTGTTCTGCGTTGCGATGCTCTAGTTTTCGTGCCCGTGATATCCCTTTCAGCCTTATATCGCCTTGGACACATCCTATTACATGTTGTTTGGTAGATAGTTGGACCTGCGCGTCGTAGTCGCTTGCTCAAGTGTTGTTGCGTGTCGTCAAGTACCACAGTTGTTGGAGTATTGCCGCATGTTTAATGTTGGATATGATCATGGCTTTAATTATTGTTTAATAACTAAAATTGAAGTAGGTAATGCAGAGGCACAGGTGGGCAATAGATGTTATTTGGTTATTAACCGTCCACTTGTGTCCCGTAGGACCCCGAGTTCTTGACACCTGTTCCGAGATCGAGCGCGCTAACCACATGTGGGATGTATGGGCACCCCCATCGATTAGTACCTGATTTCAAAGTACTGTACTGGGGGCCACAATTAGTTTGGGGCTTTATTACTATTCTGTACTTATGCCATGCTTTACTGCTTTATTTAAATTGTGCGAAGTACTGCACCTGTACTGTTTAGGATCGGGACACGATTTCGCGGTATCGACAAGCCCAGTCACACTTTCGGGTTCCCAGTCGTTTACAGCCGTCCACCCAAACCTTGAGTCCGTCTCGGAGCCGGACAGTTTCGTTGCGGGTAGCTTAATGGGGTGGCCCCCATGTACTTGCTTTGGGTCTGGGAAACGTCATGACTTAGGCCCCGCCGACATACCGATGGGTGTATGTTAATTGATCTGGCAAAAAGGGTCGAAGTGCGTGTGGATACTTTGGTGCACCCCTGCAGGGTTAAATCTTTTCGAAAAGCCGTGTCCGCGGTTATGGACGACTTGGAGAACAGTTCTCGATCATAGACAACTATAACTAAAGTTTACTGTTATAATTTGACTTGTATCCGATATGACTAGTAATCAGCTTCACTACAACGGAATGGCCAAATAAAAGTACCAACAACTGCTGGGTTTTGGGATATCTCACGCTAATCGTATATTTGACTAGTAAGTGTTGCAACTACAACGGAATGGTTAACTAAAACTGCCCACTGCTTATTATATCAGGATGACTCATGCTATTTATATTTGACTAGTAATTGCCGCAACTATAACGGAATGAGTAAAACTGCCAACGGTGTGAGTTCCTCGGTTGACTTCCTCGTTTGGTCTCGAGGGGGGAAACACCAGGATGGGTATGTTTGTTGGTAGTATCAGGTTGGTTCCGGACAGGTCTTTCTTACCCCTCTCTAATAGCCGACAGTTATACCGAGTCTCTATAGGTTGTTTAGTGCATGTCGCGCTGCCGCTTCAGTCCACCATACCTATGTAGGCGAGGACCGCCGAATTCTAGCCTCGTCGTGTACTGGCCTCAGTACTGACCGCTCTCTCTTTTTCCTTTGCCCTTCGTCGGCACCCCTTTTGTTTAAGCAGGTTTTGAGATCGACGTCGTTAGCAGGGTTACCCTTCCGGCTTGGCCTGGGCAGGGTTATGGACGCCATTGGTTATTCTTCAGGGCTCTTAGCCCCATTTGCATCTTGTCCGTAGTCGGACGCTCTATCGTTTTAAAGGTGATTTGGATCTTTGTATTGTATATCCGTAGTCTTGACTCTTTGAGTCGCTGTTGTATATATATGTTTTGTGGGTTCCATCGAGGACTATTGTGTAATGATATTACTTCGTTTTCCACCCGCACGAAAGTGCCTGGTGGGACCTTTGAATCGTTTCTATGCGGGTTTGGCGGGAAGCGCTAAAACTTGCATAGGGCCGATTCTGAGGGTGTTACAACGATGCACCAAGATTTGCCGCCTATGACGAAGATGATGCTGAAGAATCCAAACGCCTAGATGTGGAACTTCTCGAGGAGGAGCGCATTTTGGCATGCCAAAGATCCGCCATCTACCAGCAGAAGCTACACAGCTACCATAGTCGCCGCGATCGACATCGCTCGTTCAAAGAGGGGGATTTGGTGCTCCGACTTAAGCAGAAGAAGTCACACAAATTATCCTCGCCATGGGAAGGACCGTTCATCATAAGCAAGGCGCTACTCAATGGGTCTTACTACCTCGTTGACAATCGTGAACTGAAGGATAGACCCAACAAGGATCATAAGCGTAAGTGACGTGACCCGGATGATGACTACCCGGAGCTTGATCGGCCATGGAACATAGCACAACTACGTCCTTTTTACACTTAGAATTTTTATCTAATTGTGTACCTTTTATATGATCAATGAAATAAAGCTCTCTGGTTCACTCATATTTTTGAGTCTTTTACCTCCTTTAGTGTTCATTTTTGGGTCATGTAAAACCTTTATGCACAAGTTTTGCGATTGCACTTGTGAAAATTCCGCCTCCAGGCGTTAGCTTAAGTTTTCTGGTCTACACGTTCTTTGTCGTTTTTATGTGGATTCTGGAGTAGTGACTTTTGGCGCTTATTGTCGGCGATTTTGTGCTTAGGTTATTGACGATGCCATTGGGCATCATCACCTGAGCGCATGGTTCCGACAACGAGTCTTCCGACTCACGAAAAGTCAAGCATAAGAACCAAAGTAATGGATAAGCCTTAGAAGCAGCGTCATCACCAGCAGGAGAGACACCCTCGAAGTCGGTGGTGTGAAGAGACTCGGAGGAGCTTCAGTTTCCGCCATCGATGGTGTTCATCGGCATGACGACGTTGATATCGACCAAGTCGGCAACTCTGGTGTCATAACCCGCGAGCGACGACAAGATGGATTGATGGTTAATATCTTTGCCATCGTCGTCTACGTCGGGAATGCCAGAGGTCACCGTGTCGATGTCGGCATCTTCATAGTGTGCCTTCACCATTGACAGCGCCATCCTTGCGCCAACCCGTGCACATGAAGCCTTCCAGCTTGTGATACGCTCGGGGGCTCGGCGCAGAATCTCCGAGTACTTCGCCATGGAATCCGATGCCTTGATATTAATTTGGAGGGGCTTGGCGATCTCTTTGGCTTGCGTGATGGTGGTGTTGATAAAGTTGCCGGCAAGAACCATGCATTCCTTGGCTGGAGGAGGCGATCGGGTTAAACCCATAGGAGCTGCAAATTTCGACAAGGAGCGCATGAGTTCAACAATTCAGAGTACACAGACTACAGAAATCCAAGACGGAGAAAACTTACTGAAGATGCTGGCCTCAGCTTGCCAGAGGGTATCCGCCAAGGATTCTTTCTCTTGTTGTAGGAGCTTGTACGCCTCACTATGGCGTTGATTCTGCTCATCAACAGCTTGCTTCTGATCTCTTAAGATAGAGATCTCCTCCTTCAAGCGATTGATTTCCTCGGTGGTGGAGTCCTGCAGGACTTTCATTGACTCCTCATGCATTTTTAGCATGTCCTTCCTCTCCTGCTTAAGGATGTTGTTCTCGCTATCCAGCTCCTGAATGTGCTTGGATTGCTCGACAATATTCTTGGCCTTGGCGATGGTTTCTGCAGGTCGGAGAAAGCAAAGTACACAGTGAGTACTCGGAGAATATGGGCACAAAACCAAGTCAGAATGCGATAAAGAAAACATATGCTTGCTCTTGGTGATCTGTTCCTTCAAGAATCCCGTTTTACCCTTTTCAGCTTCCAAATTTGCGTGCATCTTCTGGTACTTGTCGTTGGCCATGCCTCTCCGAGCATTCTTGTTCTGTGGAAAAAGGGAAAAAAAGTTAAAACATTGTTTGGTCTGCTTGGAGCATCTAGCCGGAAATTTTTCACCTAGACGCTCGGGGTCTACAGCGGGAATTTTTGACTCAGCATTATGCTTAGCTTTCATCTAGTCGGAACTAATTCAGCTCTCGATTAGAAGCTTGGGGGCTACAGTATAAAGTTTTTTAACTCGGATATATGCTTAGCTTTTCTTTAAGAATCTAGACGGAACTAATTCAGTTACAACTAGAGGCTTGGGGGCTACAGTATTGAAATTTATAAACACTACGTATGCTACTCTTAAAAGCATCTAATCGGAATAATTCATTCCACCTACATGCTTGGGGGCTATAGTGAGAGGTTTTCTAACCTAGTCACTCTTAGAGCATGTAGATGCAAAGACCTATGGTTTTCCGTCTACATCCTCAGGGGATACATTGGGATACTCATATGAAATGTAAAAGGCAAATAAAACTTACAGGTGCAATAATCTTGAGGTTTGTAGCACTCTCGGCCAGCAGCTTGCTAAAGGATTCGCTGTTTCCTTGCAAGATTTTTGTCGGCGGAGCTCCTCTAGACCGCACGTCGGAGATGTCGGCACCGCACCAGGGACCAGAGCAGTGCTACCCGTTGTAAATACTGGATATACTATCTTTGGATAGGTTATGGTTTTCTTGGGTGCGGAGGCGCCACCAACGACAGAAGTACCTACTTCCATCACCGCCTTACCACCACTGATGGCATCCTTAGCTGGAGCTTCAGCCATTTGGTGGGCAGCACTCTCTTGCGTCGCCTGCTCGTCGACAACAACAACCTCGGTAGAGGCACCTGAGTCCAATTCCATGGAGGAAGGGCCAGATGCCTCCTTAGCTTGTGAGCTTGTCGGGGCAGACGAAGGCTTGACGGAGGGAGTGGCAGGGGCGATGGCGGGAGATGCGTCGCGATGCAGCATGTCCTTAATGGTTCTAGAAGCCCCCAATTTGGAGGTCTTCTTCAGCTGGTCGTGGCTTTCTTCCTGAAACGTGCAAAAATGCATAAGTACAGGAGCAAGATAGATAAATAGACAATTTCGGAAAGAAAGAAGCTTACACAAGTGGATGTGCTTTGGCAAAGGGGATCCCGGTAACTTTTCTCTTCTCCGCCTCCAGGGCGGCGGTAGTCTTCTTGGAGGCTCCACCCTCCGTCTTCTTCTTCTTGCCTCCGTCGGCAGCGTCAGAGGTGGAGCTCTTTTGCTTTCGCGCCGATGGAGCATCGTCGCTGGACACGACCGTGACTTCCTTCATCTTTGGATCATAGATTTGAGGAGCCATGCTATCCTCATCTATGTCGCTAAGCTGTAAGGTGAAGAACCACCGTGTTAGATGAGATGGTAATGGCTAGACGAAAGAACTAGAGTATATGTCATACACGGAAAATAAATAACTACCTTTGGGCACTTGCCGTCTACGAACATGTCGTAGGTGATGGTGAAGCCACGCTTCTTGTCCTTCACCTTGACGATGTCCTTAAGGCGGAGCTTGACGGAGTCACTCGAGAAGTTGTCCACGAAGATGCGGAGACTATCCCTTCTATCGCTGGTATACTCGTGCATGAGCTTCACGCGGTGCTGCAGAGGTTGGATTCGCCTGATGAACCAGCACATGGCTAGGTCCAAGCCGGTCACACCCGTCTCTACGAACCATTCTATCCGCCTTCGCGGGAAGCATCGAGGTCGGAGGGAAGGGAGGCCTGGGATCTCCATGACGAGGCTTCAGCGGCGGCTCCGTCAACGAAGTCCGGGTACGTTACTTGTCGACCGGCCAGAGGGATATCTGGGCCGTAGAAGTAAGTACGCTGCCAGTTTTTGCAGGACTCGTGACCGACGATGTCGAGGAACCGTCGGCCAGGACGGATCTTGAAGCTTATGGTGCCGCAATTCCTAAGTTCTTCCTTACTGGCTCCGGCTTCACGTTTGATGGTGAAGAAGTACACGAAGAGGTCTAGCCTAGGCTTTATCCCTAAGTAACCCTCGCAGAGCGCCGCGTAGTTGCTAAGTGCTAAAATACTGTTGGGAGAAAGGTTAGTTGTACTCTATAGTGATTTAAGACGGAGAGGAAGAAGTTGGAGATGGGCAGGGAGACGCCGCGTACCAGTTGGGCTTTGAGGTACACTTTTTCTCCGGCTTGGGGAGAAGGTGTCACCTCGCCGGCCGGCGCCGCCCGCCAGGCGAGTCCCTCCGTCACAGGGAGGTAGCCCTCGGTGATCAGCTCTTGGATATTACGGTCCGTGATATCTGAGCCGCGCCAGTCGCCCTTGTGCGAGTCAAGCTCCTCCTCCAACGGCTCTAGCGCCGCTAGATTATGGTCGCTGCCGGTGGATTCTACCACCGCCGTGACGGGGATGACCAAGCCCTCTAGGGGCACGATGACCGATCTCGCCGGCTTCTCCGCGGCTTCGCTCGATGCCGCCATGGAAGGGGAAGTGCTGCTGCTAGCCATGGAGTGAGTATGGAGATGACTGGTGCGGATTGAGGCTAGGGTTTTTCGTGAGTTTTACGCGGAGAGCTCGAGGAGGCACGTGCTGGAGGAAGAAGAAGATGCGAGGAGAGAATGAGGTAAAAGGTATAAATTCCACCATGGTTACTATTTATCATCTCCAGCGTCAAGATTCGTGCAGCTTGATCGGACGGTTGCCGCGTAGACGACGTGTTCGCGAACATGCGCAGAAATTTCGCCACGTCTCCAACCATCGCCGCCAACGGTTCATATCGCTCGCGCGGGAAAATCGGGCATGATTGCGTTCTCTGCATGTGTGAGTTACGATGCATCGCAGACCTAAGCCTACGTCGCCCTAGCTGACATAGGAAGATGAGCCGTCACATCATAAGATTCCGGCATGGACGGATCCAGTCCGACTACGGAAGAGTACGATGGAAGATTCAACATTTCTCTGACTTACAAGTTGAAGACGGAGAAAACCTTGCAGGGTTCTTTGGGAGGACTACAAGATATTGCTTGACGATTTGCCGACATCCATCTAGACGGAGCATTCCACACGAACAGGCAAGACGGCGCAAGATCTCGAAGTTCTCCGAGGGCTACTGTTGGGGATATGCTATATGGGTATCCTCATAGCATGTCTCCTATCCGGATAACCCGGGTGGCCCACAGTTGGTAGCATGGCCCATGGCCTGCTGGGCGGCCCAGTTAGATGGATCCAGAAGGGAGGCCCATGCCAGATAAAGGAAGGCTATGGTTGGAGTCACCGACGTACCCGGAGCCTTGGAGTGTAAGATACACAAGACTAGTAATAGACGGTGTAGGACTCTGTGACTTGTCCGGCTAGGACTTTTCCCTGTAACCCTAGGACCTGGCGACTATATAAGTCGGGCCTATGTGTAACACCCTCAGAATCGGCCCTATGCAAGTTTCAGCGCTTCCCGCCAAACCCGCATAGAAACGATTCAAAGGTGCCCACCAGGCACTTGCGTGCGGGTGGAAAACGAAGTAATATCATTACACAATAGTCCTCGATGGAACCCACAAAACATATATCCAACAACGACTCAATGAGTCAAGAATACAGAGGTACAATACAAAGATCCAAATCACCTTTAAAACGATATAGTGTCCGAGTACGGACAAGATGCAAATTGAGCTAAGAGCCCTGAAGAATAACCACTGGCGTCCATAACCCTGCCCAGGCCAAGCCGGAAGGGTAACCCTGCTAACGACGTCGATCTCAAAACCTGCTTAACAAAAGGGGTGCCGACAAAGGGCAAAGGAAAAAGAGAGAGCGGTCAGTACTGAGGCCAGTACACGGCGAGGCTAGAATTCGGCGGTCCTCGCCTACATAGGTATGGTGGACTGAGCGGCAGCGCAGCATGCACTAAACAACCTATAGAGACTCGATATAACTGTCGGCTACCAGAGAGGGATAAGAAAGACCTATTCGGAACCAACCTGATACTACCACCAAACATACCCATCCTGGTGTTTGCCCCTCGAGACCAAACGAGGAAGTCAACTGAGGAACTCACACTGTTGGCAGTTTTATTTATTCAGTTATCGTTGCAGCAATTACTAGTCAGGTATAGATAGTCATCCTGATAGAATAAGCAGTGGGCACTTTTAGTTAACCATTCCGTTGTAGTTGCAACACTTACTAGTCAGATACAATTAGCATGAGATATCCCCAAACCCAGCAGTTGTTGGTACTTTTATTTAGCCATTCCGTTGCAGTGAAGCTGATTACTAGTCATATCGGATACAAGTCAAATTATAGCAGTAAACTTTAGTTATAGTTGTCTATGATCGAGAACTGTGCTCCAAGTCGTCCATAACCGCGGACACGGATTCTCGAAAAGATTTAACCCTGCAGGGGTGCACCAAAGTTTCCACACGCACCTACACCCTTGTTGTCAGATCAGGTAGGTACAAGATCACAAAACATACACCCAACGGTATGTCGACGGGGTTTCGGACACGACGTTTCCCAGACCCAAAGCAGTACGGGGGCCACCCCACTAAGCTACCCGCAACGAAGTCGGCCGATCTCCGAGACGGACTCAGGGTTTGCGTCAGTGGCTGTAAACGACCGGGAACCCGAAAATGTGACTGGGCTTGTCGATACCGCGAAAACACCCCGCTTCCAAAACAGTACAGGTGCATTCCTCGCCAATCTTAAATTAAGCAGTAAAACATGGCATAAGTACATGATAGTAATAAATCCCCAAACTACTTGTGGCCCCCAGTACAGTACTTGGAATCGGGTACTAAATCGATGGGGGTGCCCATACACCCCACCTGTGGTTAGCGCGCTCGATCTCGGAACAGGTGTCAAGAACTCAGGGTCCTACGGGACACCAGTGAGCGGTTAAAATCCAAATATTGTCTATTACCCACCGGTGCCTCTACATTTACCTACTTCAATTTTAGTTATTAAACAGTATTTAAATCCATGATCATCTCCAACATTAAACATGCGGCAACACTCCAACAACTGTGGTACTGGACGACACGCAACAACACTTGAGTAAGCGACTACGACGCGCAAGTCCAACTATCTACCAAACAACAGGTAATAGGATGTGTCCAAGGCAATATAAGGCTGCAAGGGATATCACGGGTACGAAAACTAGAGCAACGCAACACAGATAGCAATATATCAACATGAGGGAATAAATACTATAAAAGTAAGATAGGTAGAAAGGGGGAGGTGCTCGCCTGAAAACATTGCCGAAGTTTCATCCGAAGATCGGGTCGACACTTGCATCAACTCATCGGCCTAATCCGTGAAGAAGCAAAGCACTAGCAGAAACACCGGATGCACTATTTGATACTACGGCAAAAGATCCGGCATGATGCATGTATGATGTATGATATGACAAAGATGCGATGCAATTAGGCCATATTAAGCGGAACCGGGGTTCCGACAATTAATTATTAAGTTCATGTTGTTTAGATACCCCGCAATTTAAATGTTGTCTTAACATGGCAAAATATATCACAGGTTCGCTACACAAATTCAGATGGGGCCAATATTAGACTAGATTCGCTCGCATATGGCCCCATATTTAATTATGAGATGAATTGGCATAATGCCCCCAAACCACAGACAAGTATGCATGCATGAACAATTTAATATGCATCAGTTGGTAATGTCATATTATAAAAAAATAATGGGGTCTCGGCTAGGGAATCACACATGGGTTCGGCGATCTTGGATCAGGGGTTCGACGGGGATCGATCTCGGCGGGAATGTTCTCGGACAACGGAGTAGATCTTGGCGTTCCGGGAAGAAGGACTTGGCGGTTAACTTCAATTATCGGTGTCGAGGATGGACTTGTGTTTTCACTAGGTTCAGTGTGGTGAAGACTTGTTCAACACCGATGGTCTTGTCCGACTTGTCGCGCTTGTCAAATGGAAGAACTTGGCCTTGGTCTGGACGGGTCATCGACACAAGTACACCTGAGCAGGGTCACTAGTACAACACGATACCCATCAAACAGCAACAACGTGGTAACCACATGGTCAACCGATCACGCTCAGAGGTCGCAGGCGCGCATGGAGACCTGCAGGAAGGCGACAGCGCCAGAGAGACAGGGAGCGCGAACTCCAGCCCACGGTCGAGGCTCCAAGGGGGTGTCGTCCTTGACGGGAGTTGTCGGTGCCACAGGGGATCGTGGGGTCGAGGGCAAGGGGCAGGCAGAAGGCAACGAGGAGGCCGACAGAGGAGGAGGTCGCTCGCGGTGGCAGGAAGGTCGGCCGAGAGGGCAGCAGCGTCCACACGGGGCCAGGAGATGACGAGGTGAGGGGGGCTCGGTGGTGCTCGCGTGCTGGTGGGGTCGCGGTGACTCGGAGCCGAAGGGCACGGCGCTGGGCGATGCAGGGGAGGCGCTGGAGAGGAGGGCCTCGACGACGGTGGCGCATGCGGCCAGCAGACGCGAGGAGGAGGACCGCAGTGGCGGGCATGGCGGCCGGGGAGGAGGAACGAGGGGGAACCGACGGTCAGGAGGTCGAGGAGAAGGCGGCGTGGCCGGCGTCGCGGGCGGCCAGAGGCGGAGCTCGCGTCGACTGGGAGGCGGACGAGCGGAGCTCGGCCGGTGGCGACCATGGCTCGCGCGCGAGGGAGGGTAGCCGGGGACAGCAGGCGTCGACGGAGAGGAGGCCTCCCTACAGTGCAGAGGCGAGGAGGAGGGACCTCGTTGGCGCCGTCGAGGAAGGCGCAGGGGCTTGCCGCGGCGACGAGGCGCGACCGGAAGTGCCTGGCGGCGGGGGATGTGGGACGCAGGAGTTGGTCCTCGCGATGGGGAAGGAGAGAGCGGGGTCGGGGTGGGGATCGTGAGCGGGCTGGGCGAGATGAGGGAGGCGTGGGGTGTGGGTGGGGCCGGGTGGCTGGCGGCAGGTGGAGTGGTTGGCGGGGCAGGGGCCAGGGGTGAGGTGGCGCGTGGTGGTTGGCTGGAGGATTGGGCCAGGGTGAGGTGGCGACATGGGGTTGGAGGGGGTGAGGTGGAGGGGCTGGGTAGGGAAAATATGGTAGGGTTTTTGGTAGAAAAGGTTAGGGTAGATTCTGGTTAGGTAGGATTAGGACTAGATATTTTTAGACTAGGGTTTGGAGGTGGCCGGCCGGGTTTTCGGGCTGGCGGGCTGCCTCTCAAAAATAATTTAAAATATTTTATTATTCAAAACGGGGCTTTTGAAAACCATTGGTAGACGAAACAAAATAATCCAGAGACCCGGGTTTTGTATTTGAAATAAAGACGGGGCGTTTAGAAAACAAAAACAGGCTTTTCGAAAATAGTTTTATGCAAACAAATGCAAGATGACATGACGATGCTCAATGCAAGGTGGCATGATGACATGAGCATGCAGTCATGATGATGCAATGCACAAAAACACAGCGATTTTCTAGTAGTGGTTTTGCGGGATGCCACACTATGGGAGCCTTTAGGGCACAATCTCAGACGTTCATAGACAACTTCAGACAACCTCGCACAACGAACCCATCTCTGTAACTCGGCATATTCCCCTTATAGTGATTTATAGCAGGAGTAGGATTCTACCACCATTGTGGGATCTGAACCTGGGTAAGCTGTGTTACCTCGTACCCGTCAACCGTCCGCCTTACCCCACGTCTCTAAACACGCACTGTGAGGACACCTCCATGACGTACTCGTCGGCAATACCATGACAGCATTCATGGAGAACATTGTGAAATTGCATGGACCTTCTGATAACATCATAACTGACAGGGATAGTATTTTTACAAAGCAAACTTTGGCAAGAAATATTTCATGCTCTGAAAATTGACCTGAAATTCTCCTCTCCTTACCATCCACAGTCCAATGTGTTGAACAATACCTTCGCTGCATGGTTTTCCAAGAACCAAAGAAATGGGCTAATTGGCTTGGGGCTGTATAATGGTGGTACATTACTTCTTACCACACCACCATCAAAATGTCCCCTTTTGAGGATTTATATGAGTGCAAACCTCCTCATTTCACCAGTATTTTAGTACCTTGCAATATCTCAGCAGAAGCACAAGTCACCTTGGCTGAAAGGAACATGACTCTGGCTCAAGAAAGAATGAAGAGGTATGCCGATGCAAACAGAACAGGATGTTAGTTTGATGAAGGGGACCTTGTCTACCTCAAAATGCAGCCCTATCGGGAAACAACACTCGGTCTTAGGAATTCTTTGAAGCTCACATCCAAATGGTATGGTCCATTCAAGATCCTGCAGAAGATCGTACGAGTTGCTTACAAACTTTAACTTCCAACTAGTGCAAAAATCCACAATGTCTTTCAGCGTCAGCCAGCTAAAGAATCACTTGAGACCACGGGCAATTCCTAACCCTCTCCTTCCACTGGTGACTGAAGATGGGAAGGTAAAAATTGCGCCCCTGGTAGTCTTGCAATACCGACAGATTCCTCGCAATGCTGGCGATTATGACATTGCAATCCCTCATTGGTTGGTTCACTAGGAGAACATGACACCAGAGGAGGCCACCTGGGAAGACACAATATTCAAGCAAGCTACTTTTACTTCTTTCAAACCCTGAGGTTTTGTCTCAAGGAGGGGGCAATGTCAGGATATGTCCCAAAAAAAGTGTCATTATCGTTGAGTGTCATTAAGAGAGGATTAATTATCTGTAAGTGAATTAAGCACGCTTAAAACTATAATGCTTGGACGCTGTCCTTTCGATATAAAAGGGGCACATGGGTGGTTGGGAGGCCAAGCATATGAAAACCCTAAATTCTTTCCTGTTATTTCCCTTACCAAATTTCCTTAGATTGCAATTTATTCCCAAATTACCTATTTATTCCCCTTCTTCTCGGATTCTTCACGTGCTTAGGCCACCGAGGCCCTGACAGTACTAGTACTCTGTCAAAGCAAAGCAAGTACTTCTTATAGTGTTTGCCTGTAGATTCTAAAGCTATGCTTATAGTGTATCGCTAATGAATGCTTTGACACGAACTGGCGATTAGAGCATCCACAATCGTGAGATTTCTATAAGAGTTGCCACATTTTTCGAACCACCAGCCTACACACAACCCTGTTTTATTAGATCAATCGATAAATTCTTACAAGATCAAAACAAAGATCAACCCAAATGCACCATTCTAGAGACAGTTGTCGCTGCACCTGCTAAATTGATAAAGTATTTAGCATGTCGGGCTATGTGTCCTGATCTCCCACCTACGCACATCATCTAAAAACTGAAGGTCTCACCAAGTCTCATCGACGAGTTAGGAGCACAACCTCTCCAACAAACCACCAATAGGGCGCACCACATGTGACGAAGGCCTTTTTTGGGTTATCGATGGCATGCCATAGGATGATCTGCAATCTGTGTAGCCTGACATGTGCGACACATGATTCCTTCGGATGGCATGTGCTCCCATGATATGTGGCCATATTCACTTCATGTACTCGTGAGCTTCTGTCTGCAGGCTTTATACTATGTCCGACATTGTCAAGGCTAGGAGGAAAGGTTGTGTTTGGCAAAGAGGAGACGGCAACACAAGTTCACTTCAGTTTGGTGGTGCTCTTTGAGTACCATGTCTCAAGTTATGGGGTTAAAACCTTAAGGTCTAGCCTTTGTTGGTTGTACCTTGCAGCGTAGGTGTCTATGCACCGTTTTCCTGTTGAAGGCGTTCTATGATTGCTCGGACTTGCTTTTTAGGGTGAAATCCCATGATCTGACTTCAGTAGTTGGACCGGGCAATGACAACAATGATACGTTGTTACCTCTCGGGAGGCTTATGGAGAACTTTTCTTGCGGTTCATGTGTTGCTCGGGCTGTGGTTGATGGAGGCTTGCTTCTACATGTCGTTGACCGTGAAAGATCGGTATAAGCGACTAGAGGGGGGTGAATAGGCGCTACTCAATTTTTTACTTCTTTTCAATTTTAAGAATTGACACAAAGTAGGTTCTCTAGATATGCATCTAGGTGAGAGAACCTATATGACAAACAAGCAAGCAAGCAACAATAAGGGAGTAAAGGATAGAAGTCACCAAAAGTTGACACGGAGATGTTTTCCCGAAGTTCCTTCCTTCTGAGGGGAAGTACGTCTCCGTTGGAGGGGTGGGAGGTACTAAAACCACCAGCGCCATAAGAGGCCTCAACCTATTCTCCCGAGCACCCACCACACAACAAGCACCCGATCAATTATACGGTGGCCTTCAAGGTGGCGACCGGAACCTTTACAAACTTCTTGAGAAGACCTCCACAATACTCGGAGTCTCCCAACACGATCTCGAAGCTTTACAACCAATGTCCGAGCTTCGAGAGCGACCTCTTCCTTCTAGGATTTAAAGAATCCAAGAGTAACAAGATCCATAAGGGAAAACGAGGGGGAATCAACTTTGCTTTGGTGAAACCCTAGATCTAGACCTCCTCCACCAAATCCCAAACTATCAAGGAGGTTGGAGCACTTTCGGGGGAGATCTAGTGAAATTAAAGCTCAAGAACAATAGAGGAGAGAGATGAAAGAGGCAAGCTTCTCGTTGGAGAAGAAAGGCCTATTTATACCCCTTGCAGAGAATCTTCCTGTTGCATCTCGACCGAATCGGTACTACCGATACATGAGCGGTAGTACTGGATTCAACCAGTACTACAGGTCAGCTACCGGATGAGGTACCGAAAACGCTCAGGTTGAGCGACCAGGCTACTGCCTCCCCCGGTGGTAGTACTCAATAGGAGCGGTGCTACCACACAACGGTAGTACCGGACAATAGGAGCGGTACTACCGGTCCGGGCGGTAGTGCTGGCTTCGATGTACCGGGTGAGCCATAAGGGGAGGGCAGGCTCGTCAGCCCTCACTGGCATGCCCGACACCGCCGAGCGGTACTACCGGTGGTGAGCGGTAGTACCAGATGGATTTTCCGGTACTACCGGCTGACACAGAGGAGTAGGCAAGGGCAACTATTGATGATTCTCTTTGAGGCCTCAACCATTGGGGAAACTTGCCATGTTTGCAAAATGGAGTTGATTTCACCCAAACTTTCCAACGTGGACCCCTCTTGATAGTACGGTGTTCCTACGATTCAAGTAAAAGCCCTAGGAAAGACTATGTCCTGCTAGTGTCCTTTTTGAAGAAAACGACGGCCTTCTCCTAAATAAAAACTTGAGATATACTTTGCAAACGATTAGTCCGACATGTATATTATCATCAAATATCAAAACCACTTAGGATAGGAAATGCCTTTCGGACCATTTGATCTGACATCATGTATTTTTCTTTTTCTTTTTTAGTTGTGTGCATCCTCAATATCTCGATTAGATCTTGATATGATATAGTTGCAAAGCTAGTGTATACTTGATATCACTCTGATATTAATATATTTGTGGGAGACTCCTTGATCAGACCGAGCTCAACTGAATCATAAAAGTACGATCCACACTAGGATTTACGCTGGCAACCAAACGTATGCAAACTGTGTACAGTTCAAGGATGACGATTCGACGTAACTGTATATGTATATGGTTCCAACGATGACGATCCGACGGCTGAGATTGCGAAGGCTATCCTTGCTAGTCGGAGAAGGGGATTCATTGCCGGCCGTGTTCCTGACGACTACCTTGCCTCTCCTGCCCGCCTCCTCCTCCTCGCGTTCCTTTTAACTCGCAAACCCCAAGCGCAATTCCCACACGAGAGGACCAACCCCCGAATCCGGAGCCCCCCAATCAGCCAAGGCTTTCCGAGGCGCGGCGTTCCATGGCTTCCTCCTCTAACCCCAGCTCCGGCCCCGCCGCCGGCGACGACCTCGACCAGCTCCTCGACAGCGCCCTCGACGACTTCACCAGCCTCGATCTCGCCGCCGCACCCAAAAGGTCCACCTCGAGTCCCCGCTGATTCCAAACTGTTTCGCTAGGATTTTGTACTGAATCTGTGATTATGTCCTCCCCTCTCTGCAGCAACGGCGAGGCATCGGCGTCGTCGTCTTCCGGGAACGCGAGGCCCGTGAGGGGGCTGGGGATGTCGCTGCCTGACCCCAGGGCGCCGAGGCGGCGCGCGGCGAGGCAGCCCCCGCCGCCGCCGAGGGGCGCGCACGCGTCGGAGGCGCTCGAGAAGCTGACTCAGGAGACGCGGGAGGCGGTGCGGGGGCTCGAGACGGCCACCGGGGGGATCGGGGGGCTAGACGACGAGGCGATGATGGAGGACTTCGTGAAGCAGTTTCAGGAGTTCGCTGGTGCGCAGGTATGATTTGCTTTACCTTGCTTGTTCAACGCAAATTAGAAAAGAACATGGGAGGCTTCAGATCCTTATGCTGGTAAAGGGTGTGACATGCTGAAATCCAATGGATGAAACCACACAAGTGCGGACATTTGAAACTAGGATGTAACGGTGAACTGGCATATGGAGATTCGTTAGCTTAAGATTCTTTGCCTGGGAAAGCTAATGCAGTTGCCTGCAAAAAGGTGTGGGATTTTCTTTTGAACAGTTGTGTCAGGCGATAAATAGGGTACTAGTCAATCGAACTCCCAGGATAAGTTTGAAGGAAGCCATTGCTGTAATTTGATTCTGTATTGCAGACTCCTTAATTTTATAGCAATTCAGCTGGTGTCGCAAATAAGATCCAATCTTATGTGTAATGCGTTCATTTGTGCAACGAAATCGCCAATGTTGGGCTCGCGTGATTATTTCTGAGAAGTTCTAAAGATAGAACAGGTTAGAGGAGTATGTATGCCCAGTATCCTACCATATTTGTTTTCTACACACGGGATCTGAAGGAATTCCTGGTGCAGCGCCCCTAGTTAATTTGGGACATGGTCACATATGTTGGTTATTATTCTACTACTATTTATATGGATCAACCATGGGGAATTTCTTGGGCGGAAGCTGTTAAATTAATGTTTGATGTTAGAAAGTTAAAAAGCAAGTTCAAATGCAGTTGAAATTATGTTGTATTCGTACAATATTGAACTAAATGCTTTACACTGCTTGTCTTCCACAGGATATGGACTCTATTGTTGAAACAATGATGAAGCAACTTCTGTCCAAGGAGATTCTTCATGAACCCATGAAGGACATTGTAGAGAAGTACCCACAATGGTTGGAAGATAACAAAAGCAAGATAAGCAAAGAAGAACATGAGCGTTACAGTAATCAGCTTGAACTCATGCTGAAGCTTAATGAGGTGTATGAACATGAGCCTGAGAACATGTCTAAGATTTTTGAGATCATGCAAAACATGCAAGAATGTGGTCAGCCCCCCAGTGATCTTGTTCAAGATATTGTTCCAGATCTGGATCTGAGCAAGCTCGGACAACTGTAAGTCTTGCAGAAGTTCCTAGTTTTAACCATAATGCTGTCATTTCTTCTTTTATTTGCATGTTCATATAAGCTGAAGTTCATATTCTCTGGGGCTACTGACATTTGAAATTTGAAGTTAATACACTACCACTAGGCACAGATTTATAGTTGTTACTTATATCTTGTGATCAATAATGGTTAAACTCTATTACTGAAGATTCTGAATATTTGTTTTGATTGGTGGGAAATGATTTTGTTTACCTTCTATGTGTTTTGGGGATGGTTGTTTATCTTCTATATGTTGTGAAACATACTTAGCTGCTTTCCTCTTTTATGTGGATCGTGCCCTCAAAATGTCTATACTATTGAATACACATCTGTGTGCTAGTATGAGCGTAAATACAGACTTTCCATTTGTTTGAAGAAAAGTGGAGGTTATTCTTAGCCATTTCCTCGTTAAATATTGTTTTGCTTGTTTTTAGCTGTGATTAAGTGCTAGTACATCTTTCCTTGATGGTAATTAGTCATGTCAATGATTTGTGAAGGCTACACCTCATGGTAAATTGAGTTGGTGATCAGCTGATTATGGAACCAAATTGACAAGTTGATACAGTTTCACTGACCATAAATTACATTTTAATGTCTGTAAGACAAAGAAATTTTATTGTACTTCCTCTGTTTTAAATTATAAGACATTTTGGTAGGCTGTACTAAAACGTCTTATAATTTGGAATGGAGGTAGTACTTTAAGTACTAGTGAGTTTGTTTAGCTGTGGAGTATGCTGATAGTTCATTATTTGTCTGATGTCATATTGTTGTTCATACTGTAATACATATGACCTCATTTACACTGGAGGACCGACTAACTAGGTATTTTCACTGTATTACAGTTCTCCCGAGATGCTCGAATCAGGAGAAAACTGCTGCATCATGTGATGAGCAAAGCATTCCATACTGGGCTGCAAAAATTCCATGAAGTTCATTACCTGTACGATCTCCCCCTTTTTTAGTTCAAAGTTACTCCCGTTGGATCAGTTGTAAAGCTCTACAGATATAAAATTAGTTCGGTGTTTACTTGATGGATGTTACGTTCGCTTCAGTTGATGTACACTGATAATGGAAAAAATAAGTCCATTTGCCTTATGCGATATGCAGAATTTCAGCACGCTCAAGTATTAAGGGTTCCTGCGTGCTGTAACGCAGAGCAAAGACATGTATTTTTCTTTCATGACCTCCTTGTCTGGCCATGATTTAGAGCTGATGTTGAGTTTAGCCTTGAATTATGTTGAAACATTTTGCCACGCTGATACTGAACTGCTGACGAGGGAGCGGATGAGATGAGATGGTTGTTGATATGGAGCTTACAACTAATCAACCAGGTCAGAATCCGCTGGGCTCCAAGCCTCCAACGCCGTCTTTAAGGCCGCCAACTACATGAGAATCGTGGTTAGTGGTTAGAGATGAATTACAAAGTTATGCATGGTACTCTGACTACTCCAGCTCACGAAACATACAATAACGAGATGAGGCACGATTACGTCATCGGGCAGACCGAAGAATCATCTTTCACAAAACTCGTTCCTAACACCAAGCACCCACCTTCCTTGGTCAGTGCTTGGGGTCTAAGGGCATCTTCAGCGGTATGACTTTTTTCGGATAGTCAAGTGTCTAAAATAGTCCGTTTAAGTCAGCCCACAGACTAGAAATGGGTTGTTTTCATGCCTACCGGCCAGACCCATTTGATCCACGATGGCCAATGTGGCCACTCCGCCGACGACATAGTTTTCAACGAGTTCCTGCCACATACCTGCCGTCTATAAAAGGAGAGACGAGTCACGGTGGAAACAAGCCGTCATCTTACCACCACTCGATCTCCCAACCCAGGCAGAGGAGAGTCGGAGACGTTGCCGGTTGTGGCGAGCGCCACCACCGCCGTCGTCGAGGATGACGATGACGACATCTCCGACTTCGACTACGAGCCGAAGGTGCCATTCGACCAACGGGTGATCCTCGCGTCCATCCAATCGGCACGGGCGGGAGCAGCAACACGGGAGCTCCCGGGTGCTGGAGAACCAGGGCTTGTGGAGACCGGAGGAGGGTCCCTCCCAAAGGCCGACTCAGGGATATCAAGTGCCAGTCAACCAGACCACCGTCCAACATTTTGGGTGGGATGTCCTCAACAATATCATGTTGATGCAACACCTCTAATGACAAGAACTCATCGAGGCTCACTCGGAGTTCCTCAATGCGGTGCGCGCCTACCACAACGACGCAGCCTCTCGTGCCCGCCTCGACCAAGCTCGGGAGGAGCTCGACACGTAGAGAGCGATCTATTGCTCCCTCGAAGAGGAGTCGGGCCTCGTTTGACCATCATGCCCGAATAACGAGGAGGGCCGCTCTCGAGGGCCATAGCTAGCGCCACCTGCGCTTGTAGTTGTATTCCGTTCAACCACTCTAAAAATTGCCTAAGGGCATGTTTGATTCAAAGGATTTTAAAAGCATAGGAATAGGAAAACCATAGGAATGGTATGTCATGACATGTGAAATCCTACATGAATAAAAACACAGGAATTAGCTGCAGAAGTCGTTTGATTGAGCCACAAGAAAAACGCAGGAAATTTGTATATAGATTAAGTACATGGCATAGTTGTCGTAGACACATAGGAAATTTTCCAAGAGGTCTAACCTCTTGTTAGAAATCCTATGAAAATGTAGTATAGGGAAGGAATTCATAGGAATTTTAAAGGGTTCAATCCTTTGAATCAAATGGCCTCTATAGGTAAGAATCCTACAAAATTCCTTTGTGAATCCTTTGAATCAAACATGCACTAAATACATGAATGCAACTAGTTTTATACTCCCTTCATCATCCTAAAATAATTGATTTATGTTTGTCTAGATTCGCATGTATCTATATACTAAAACATGTCTAGATACATGCTGAATGTAGACAAACCCAAATCACTTAATTTTGGATGTTGTAAAATATTTGGGTCCAATGTGCCACTTCAACACGGGCCTCAACCGTCGGGCGGTCCGTGGCGCGTCCGGCCTGATGCATTCACGGACCAAATTTGGTGTGGGAACGAGTCATGCCGGACATGTCGGTCCGTTTAGATCGCGCCGCTGGAGTGTAAGTGACCTGTGCTCATCTCCTCGTGGCCCAGAACACACCGGCTCGAACCGTTTGAGGCATGCGGCTGGAGATGCCTAGGGTGTGTTTGGTTGCTCGGCCTCAAATTTCTCGTTTTTGCTACTAGGCCGGCTAGATGCTGCATGTGGAGAGATTGGCCTCAAGTCTGGATGGTCATTTTATTTGGTTACGTATATTTTCGTTTCCCGACCAGTGAAGCACTTTTGGCTACTTTGTTTGTTACGTGCTTTTAGTCTTCTGAGAAAAAGTTAGGCTGTTTAGTTGCGATACAAAAGGATAATTTCTCACCTCTAATCTTACATTAGTAACTTAACTGCTACGAGGAGTAATAACATGTCGATGATGTTATATGTTGATCCAAATTCTATAAAGTATAGGCCAACTTCTGACGAGTGGAGCGAGACCCCTCGCTGGAGTCTTGGGCCGAGTGGATTAGAGGTGGGATCGTTGAAGACCTAGGTTTCTGCCGCTATATAAACCTCCTGTAAGCTGCCGGTTGGGATGAGTTGCATCTGTGAAATCCCCGGCATTTGTAAACACTCCTCGATATAGTGAAGTTTCACTGGATGGCGTCCATGGTTTTTGCTCTCTTTGTTAGAGAGGTTTTTCCATGTTAAATTTGTGTCCCTTTGCTGTGATTTCGTTTTTATTCTTTGTTATCTTCTTGTCGCAATAATAACAAGTGGTATCAGAGCCTCAGGTTCGAATCTAAAGTTTGCGACATGTTGTCATTGAAGTTCGATCTACCACAAATGGACTACACCACAAGATTCTCCTTGTGGCAGGTGAATATGCGGACGATTCTCGCCCAAACTTCTGATCTGGATAAAGTGCTGGATGAATTCGGCAAAAAGGATGCTAAGACCTAGTCCGCCAAAGAAAAGCCGAAGGATCGTAAGGCTTTGTCTTTGATTCAACTTCATCTATCCAATAATATTTTGCAGGAAGTACTGGAGGTGAAATCTGTTGCTGCCATGTGGGCAAAACTGAAAATGATCTGTGTGTCAAAGGATCTAACCAGTAAGATGAATATGAAGATGAAGTTGTTCTCGCATAGGCTGCAAGAAGGTGGACCGGTAATGAATCACATATCTGTTTTTAAAGAGATTGTTTCAGACTTGCAGTTTATGAAGATAAAATATGATGATGAGGATTTAGCTCTTCTACTCTTATGCTCGTTGCCTAGTTCCTATACACATTTTCATGATACAATATTGTTGAGACGTGAGGAACTAACCCTTGCCGAAGTACATGATGCCCTCAAACAAAGGGAAAAGATGAAAACTACGGTAGGTGCAGATGGGACGTCATCCAAGGATGAGGCTCTACGTGGCAGGACCGAGGAGAGGAATAACAACTATGACATCAAAAATAAGAGCAAGGACGATAGAAGTCGTTCAAAGTCCAAAGGAAAGGACAAATTCTGCAGGTATTGTAAGAAATCTAATCACGTTATTGATGATTGTTGGAAGTTGTAGAATAAGGAGAAAAGGAACGGAACATACCAACCGAAAGATAGGTCTGAAGGTACTGGCAAGGCTGTTGTTGTTTCTGATAGTTATGATGGTGAATGCTTAGCCGTTTTTGCTGCTTGTGCTTCTCGTGATGATGAATGAATACTTGATACTGCATGTTCATTTCATATTTGCTGTAACAAAGATTGGTTCAGTTCATATGAGTTTGTGCATACTGGAGATGTTGTGCGTGTGGGGAATGACAACCCATGCCATATTATTGGTGTTGGATCGGTTAAGATCAGGACACATGATGGCGTGACACGCACGTTGAGTGAGGTGAAGCACATACCATGCATGGACAGAAATTTGATCTCCCTGAGTACCATGGACGTTGATGGATACAAGTATGCCGGTGGACATAGAGTTCTGAAGGTATCAAAAGGTTCTCTTATTCACATGATAGGTGATATGAATTCTGCTAAATTATATGTTCTTAGAGGTAGCACTTTTCCTAGTATTGCTGCTGCTGTTACTTCTAATGATTTTGATGATTGTGGTAAAACACATCTGTGGTATATGCATCTTGGGCATATAAGCGAACAAGGTATGACAGAGTTGGTCAAGAGAGAGCTGACTGATGGTTGCAACTGGAGTAAGTTTGAGTTCTGTGAGCACTGCATTTTTGGTAAGCATAAAAGAGTTAAATTCAATGCTTCCGTTCATACCACCAAAGGCATATTATATTATGTGCATGCTGATGTATGGGGTCTGTCCCGTAAGACTTCTATTGGTGGTGCTAATTACATGCTTACTATTATTGATGACTACTCAAGAAAAGTGTGGCCTTATTTTCTGAAGCATAAATCTGATGTTTTTGATGCTTTTAAGAAGTGGAAAGTTATGCTTGAAAAGCAAACTGAGAAAAAGGTAAAGGTACTACGTACTGACAATGGTATAGAATTTTGTTCTAATGAGTTTGAGGAGTTTTGCAGTAACGATGGCATGATCAGACATCACACCATCCCCTATACTCCTCAGCAGAATGACGTGGATGAGCGCATGAACAGGACCATCATCTCGAGGGCTCGTTATATGTTGTGTATGCATAAGCGTTTCTGGACTGAAACAGCCAACACAACGTGTTGCCTCATCAACAGGTCACCTTCTATTTCACTTGAGAAGAAAACTCCCATTGAGGTATGGTCAGGTTCGCCTGCTGATTATTCATAGTTGAGAGTTTTTGGCTGCACTGCATATGCTCACGTTGATAATGGAAAGTTATAGCCTAGGGCTGTTAAGTGCATATTCCTTGGTTATGGTTCAGGAGTTGAGGCATATAAACTATGGAATCCTGAAACTAAAAATATTTTGCTAAGTAGAAATATTGTTTTCAATAAGTCTGTTATGTATCATGATAGCTTGCTATCAGATACCTCTCCCGTTGCTGTTGGAGAGGAGGGAGTTAGTGTGCAGGTGGAGAACCTGCAGAAAACTGTTGATAATGATGCTATCGTTGAAGATAGACATGAGGAAAATATTGATGATGTTGTTGTTCAGCACTCACCTACTGTTTTGCAGCAGCCACATGAGTCCATTGCTACTGATAGACCTAGGCGTAACTGTGGTCCTCGTCCTCATTTAATTGAAGAGTGTAATATTGTTCATTATGCTTTGAGTTGTGCTGAACAGGTGGAGAACGATACTGAACCTGCTACATATAATGCAGCCATTGCATCTGTTGATTGCGAGAAGTGGATTTCTTCTATGCAAGAAGAGATGCAATCGTTTGAGAAAAATGGCACATGGGATGTTGTGCGTTTGCCCAAACAAAAGAAGGCGGTCCGCTGTAAGTGGATCTTTAAGAAAAAAAGGTTTGTCTCCCAAAGAGCCTTCAAGGTACAAGGCAAGGTTAGTAGCAAAAGTGTTTAGCCAGATTTCAGGTATTGATTACAATGACGTGTTCTCCCCAGTTGTAAAGCATAGTTTCATTCGCACTTTCTTTAGTATTGTGGCTATGCGTGATCTTGAGCTTAAGCAGTGGGTGTCAAGACTGCTTTTTTGCATGGAGAGCTTGATGAAGAAATATACATGGACTAACCTGAAGGGTTCATAGTGCCTGGTAAAGAGGATTTTGTGTGCAAATTAAAGAAGTCTCTCTATGGCTTAAAGCAATATCCAAGACAGTGGTATAAAAGATTTGATTCATTTATGATCTCACATGGCTTTGAGAGGTCTAAATATGATAGTTGTGTTTATATTAAGTTTGTTGATGGATCATCTATATACCTGCTACTATAAGTTAATGATATGTTAATTGCTGCCAAGAGCATGAAAAAAATCACTACTTTGAAGGCACACCTAAGTAGTGAGTTTGAGATGAAGGATCTTGGAGCTGCTAAGAAGATCTTAGGTATGGAAACTACCCGAGATAGAAAATCTGGTTTGTTATTTCTTAGTAAGCAAAGTTACATGAAGAAAGTTCTTCATCGTTTTAATACGGATGGTGCCAAGTCAGTTAGTACTCCTATTGCTCCTCATTTTAAATTGTCAGTTTCTCCATGTCCTACTACCAATGAAGAGTTTGAGTACATGTCAAAGGTGCCATATTCTAATGTTGTTGGCTCTTTGATGTATGCCATGGTTTGTACTCGTCCTGATTTCACATATGCTATGAGTTTGATAAGTAGATACATGGCTAATCCTGGTAAAGAATATTGGATGGCTGTTTAGTGGGTTTTCAGGTACCTTCGTGGCACTTTCAATGCCTTTTTGAAGTTTGGCAGGACCGGTAAGAGACTCGTTGGCTACGTGGATTCGTATTTTGCTGTCGATTTAGATAATTGAAGATCCCTCATAGGTTATGTGTTTAATGTTGGTGGTTGTGCTGTTAGCTGGAAGGCTACGTTGCAGGATGTTGTTGCACAATCTACTACTAAGACCGAATGCATGGCTATAACTGAAACTTGCAAAGAATCTGTTTGGTTGAAAGGTTTATTTGCTAAGCTTTATAGAGACGATTCTTGTATTACTTTGTTTTGTAACAGTCAAAGTGCCATATACCTTACAAAAGATTAAATGTTTCATGAGAGAGCTAAGAACATTGATGTCAAATACCAGTTTGTTAGAGACATTGTTGCTCAAGGTAAATTAAAGATATGCAAGATCAGCACTCATAATAATCCTGCTGATACGACGACTAAACATGTTTCTATTGCTAGCTCGAACTTAGTTGGTTTAACTAATTAGCCCAAGTGGCTATTGGCGCCGAAAGTATTTGCTTTTTTGTTCAGAGAGATGGTTGTTGTTGATGCTACGAGAAAGAATTTGTCTCAAGATGAAATTTATTATATATTGATCTAAATTCTATAAAATATAGGCCAACTTCTGACGAATATAGCGAGGCTTAGGCCAAGTGAAGGAAGACTGGAGTTACTCATAGCATGCCCGCAATCAGTGGCGGAGCTAGGGGATAAGCATGAGCATTGTAATTGTATATATGGTCTAACTCTGCACTATTAGCCGGCCCCCCTAACGGAAAAAAGTAGCTTCACCGGCCCCTTGATTGCCCATCCTGGCTCCGCCCATGCCCACAATTACAGAGTTATTATGCATGACACTCTGAGTAGTCCATGTCACTATACGAGCTCACGAAACATGCAGAAACTAGACGAAATGCACGATTTACTTCATCAGCCAGACAGGAGAATCATCATCTTTCACGTGGCGAGAGTTGATGGAAAATAGGCGCGCGCTCCTCCCGGACGGTCGTATAAAGCGGGCAGGGCACGCATGCATTTATACACCACTCACAGGAGACGGCCACCATGCATCCTCACATACCAATACCATGCATGAAGCAACCTAGCACTAAACTCGTTCCTAACACCAAACACCCACCTTCGTCCCTGGTCAGTGCTTGGTCCGAACATTCGTCTCGCTCCGGCCACCTCGCCCCACAGCTCTATGGTCGTCACTCACATCGGTCCCGCCATTTGAAGGCCCTGTCCCTCTCTGCCCATGGCGCCCGATCCCTTCAAGCCATCTCCGGCAAAAACATCAGCCATGATGCAAAACTAAGGTGTTCCTCCAAAATTTCAACCTTTTTTTTGGATCCCCACTTAGTTATTAGCCCAATATCATCTCCCTATATATGTATTCTTCGTCGATGCAATTCAATCAGGGCGGACAAATTCTTCGAGCTGGAGATGAGCGTAGGAGAGAGCGACCTTGATCAGTATGGAGTCGTTAACCATGCTATCTACTGTGTCTACATGGAGAAAGGTTAGCCCTTACATTCGGTCGATATCTGAAATTTTTTAGAACTCGGTTGTTTTGTCCTTTTGATCCATACATCTTCGATTCGTAACCTCCTGCATGCATCCAGCTAGAGAGAAGATGATTACGGATCTTGGCATCAGCACGGCCTCCATCGCATGCACCGGCAACGCCATGGCGCTGTCGGAGCTGAACCTCAAGTACTTCACCCCTCTAAGGGTAATGCCCATCCATGTAATGTCAGAAGTAGTCCCTGTGAAAAAATAGTCTCGATCACTACGTGTTAGCGTCCATTTGGCCATCCCAGCACTCCGCCCATGTTCTGGACGTTTATGCGCTCATAGCCCAACAATAAGAAGAGAGTTCACTCTATCCCAAAAGCTCTGATACCAAATGTTAGCGTCCACTTGACCAGCCCAGCACTCGGCCCACGTTCTGGACGTTCATGCGCTCACAACCCAACAATAAAAAGAGAGCCCACTCCATCCCAAAAGCCCGGACTGATGGGAGGAAGAAATCTCTCCTTTATAATTAAGCTGGGTGTGGCCTCCTCCCGTAGGCGAGGTGGGACTAAACCAAGCAGCCTCCACTAGTTAACAAGCTCCTAATATCCCATCTCTCTGAGAAGCCCCTCAGAAAAGCATGGCGATGCTGGCTCTGATAACAGATGTTAGGGTCCACTTGGCTAGCCCAGCACTCGACTCACGTTTTGGACGTTCATGCGCTCACAACCCAACAATAAGAAGAAAGCTCACTCCATCCCAAAAGCCTGTACTGAAGGTTCCTTTCTCCCTTATAAGCTGGGTGTGGCCTCCTTCCGTAGGCGAGGTGAGACTAAACCAAACAGCATCCACTAGTCAACAGGCCCCTAACACTACGTTTGCATATGCCTGCAGGGAGGTAACAGGTTTGCCGTCAGGGTGAGGGTTGTCCAAATCAAGGGAGCGAGGATACTCGTGGAGCACTTCATCGAGACGCTGCCGGATCGAGAGGTAGTAGGTGTGAAGATCTTAGCGTGAGTGCGTCGTGTCTTAGAGTATTGCCTGATCCATAGTTCTCTCTTAATTAATGGCAGCTCGTTTTGGAAGCGACGGCCACCGCCGTCTGCCTCAACAAGGACTACCGCCCGACTCGGGTCTTCCCGGAGATGTCGTCCAAGATGCAGCACTTCTTCTCATTATCCCAAGATGGCTAGCATAAATTCCAAGAGCTAGAACAAGTGGGGAAAAAGCGCGCTATGAGATTTAGGGCCGGCCTTCCCAAGATGCTATACACGCTACAGCGTGGGATATTTATAATAGTGCTTGCAAAAAAATAATATCAGATATAGTCTATGTTAGCTATAATTTTTGTTTAGATTTGCTTTGGAGTTTTTTTGGTATATGTCCTAGCACGGTTTGATCCGTGTCCAAGTAGAATTAGCTACAGGTTTGAGTCTAAATAAGTTTCTCGGTTAGGTATGTGTATGTGTGCGGTACCGGTAGTAGTAGTAGCATGTGAGTCAAATTAGTGTATGTGTAGGTTTTGAAGTAGTATTATGAGTCGTTTGTAGTAGTAGTCGGGCTTGCTTGTGTGTATAAAAGTAAGGGCAGGGTCACCAGAAGATTGTACCGTGAGTTGAGAAGAAAAAAAAGAAAAAAAAGGGCACGACATGTGCCCCTTGGCCATAAGAATTTTCGAGCGTGTTTGTTTGTTTAGTTTGATGTAGTTGATCTGTGGACAAATTCTAACAATTGGTATCAGAGCAAGGTCAAAGATTTGAAGCCACGCTTGCCCCGGGGAGGCGACCCACTAACGCATCGGGGCGGGCGACCAGGTGGAGGCAGCGAGAATGCCGTCATCGGTGAGGCGGCGGGCAATCGTCGTTTGGAGGAGCGACAAGGAATAAGAAGGCGGGCGAGGTGTCGTCGGCAAGGTGGTGGATTGGGGTGATCGTTGATGAGTGTGGTGGTGCCGGGGTGCGGTGCTGGAGAATCTTGTCAAGATCGTCGTTCGAGAGAGTATGAGTCAAGGAGTCAAGTGTGTGCAAGGTAGCATGTTCAGTCGATGTTGTGTCTGTGAGTCATCGTTGTGTCCAAGTGCTTGTCTCTGTGAGGATCCGTTGCAGTTGAAGCGAGTGAAGGTTGAGGGACTGTCCATTGTATGGACGAAGACGCAATTTGCGTGTCTCAATCAGGTCGTCTATGTGTCTCGACGAGAGGATCAAGTTCAAGTATGAAGGGGACGATAAACCAGTGAAGGGGAGCATCTTCATTGAGGACCTGTCTCTAAATGAGGCCGAAGTGGATGGTCTATCCACGCCAGGAGGTCGACATGTATTGTGCTAGGGTGGACGGTGTGTTCCACGGGTGGTGCGATTCCACAAGGTTGCTATCGTGGCTGGATAGTCCAGATCATATTTAAATTGTTCCGTAAATTCTCCAAATCGAAATTGGGGAGAGCCAATTAGACTTGTCGTGGTGCGAGACCTAGACAAGACGTAGATCTACAATGATTCAAGATGAGAAGAGCACGGAAGACCAAGAATCAAAATTAGGGAGAGATTCTTAGCTATAATTTTTATTTAGATTTCCTTTGGAGTTTTTTGGTATATGTCTAGCACGGTTTGATCCATGTCCAAGTAGAATTAGCTACATGTTTGAGTCGAAATAGGTTTCTCGGTTAGGTATGTGTATGTGTACGGTACCGGTAGTATTAGCACGTGAATCAAATTAGTGTATGTGTAGGTTTTGAAGTAGTATTATGAGTCGTTTGTAGTAGTAGTTGGGCTTTCTTGCGTGTATAAAAGCAAGGAAAGGGTCACCAGAAGATTGTACCGTGAGTTAAGAAGAAAATAAAGAAAAAGAACGGACACAACACGTGCTTTTGGCCATAAGATTTTTCGAGCGTGTTTGTTTGTTTAGTTTAATGTAGTTGATATGTGGGCAAATTCTAACAGTCTAAACACAAAAGATTTCAGCATCTAAATTTTTTCTAGGAGCAATTGCATCATAACCATTGAGTACAATACAAAAATAGTTATTCAGTTGTCTATCCGACCAATCCATGCCAAAATCTCTCACGAAATGGAGAAGCACTAACCGCTGCTCACGAGCTCTTCTCTGCCGCCGCTCACGAGGAGGGAGTGGGAAACCAATAAATCTGGTGGGTGTTGGGATAGGTTACCATGTAGTATGGATACAGGAAGTGTTTTGGGCCAATGGGTTGTAGTTTTTTGAAACGCTTGAAAATAATAGTCCTACAATGTTATGAAAAATAGCGTGATTTAGCGTACTAATTTGAGACTAGCGGCATAGCACTCGAAATAGGTTGAACATAGCGTCGACGCTCCAAATACGATATAGCGTGCGCTATAGCATGCTACTTTTTCCTTGGCAAGAAGTGTTGTACTTAATTTGTTGAGCATGCTATTAGATATCCTAAAAATAAGAGTTAATAGCATAAAGCCATCACTTTCGTTCAAACATTTCTATTAACCACCCCTTTTGTCCGGGTAGCAAAATGTGACCACTATTCGGTCGTTTTTTGCAATTCACACGAAACGAAATTGATCATGAATAGATGTTGTTTCTCACGTCCTCCGGCCCCACCAGGAGGCTTCCATGGCAAAGGAAGACGGCGCCCAGACAAGGCCGTTGCACAACATTAACGACTATTGTGGGGCCCACTCTCAAGCTGCGCATGCATAATGTTTTCTCCTATTGATTGGCAAGTCGGTCTCGCCACTCTCCTCACTCCTCTACCTCCACACCTGACCGAGCCAACCACTGCCCGCCACCATAGAGCCATTTTCGCTAGTCATCTGCGCCCTCTCCGCTGCTCGTCATCGGCATGCCTATCTAGGACGACGACGAATCCTTGAGCCCGTCCATTCTTGGGGTAAGGTACCTAATTTATAGGGTTATGGGTTGATTCAACGGGTTGGGAATTTAGGGTTTCTACTCAATTTAACTCTATTAAACCAGTTTTCTATGCAATTTCTATACGATTAGGACCTTATTGATGTGGACTATGCTCTAGATACATGCGAGGACCCCACATTTCACGGTTCGGCGGTTGGTTGTCCGGAGGTGTGTCGTGTGCACTTTCTTGTCCACATAACTGTGTGACGTTTGAAGGGATCGAACACATGCCGCATATTTTACATGTCTTTAATAGGGAGTGTAAGTTCAGTTGCAGTTAAGCTGTATTCCTACGACAATGAACTAAATGCTTGATGATGCTTGTCTTCCACGGGATATGAACTCTATTGTTGAAACAATGATGAAGAAACTTCTGTCCAAGGAGATTCTTCATGAACCCATGAAGAACATTGTAGAGAAGTACCAACAATGGTTGGAAGATAACAAAAGCAAGATAAGCAAAGGAGAATATGAGCATTACAGCAATCAGCTTGAACTCATGCTGAAGCTTAATGAGGTCTACGAACATGTGCCTGAGAACATGTCTAAGATTTTTGAGATCATGCAAAACATGCAAGAATGTGGTCAGCCCCCTAGTGATCGTGTTCAAGATATTGTTCCAAATCTGGATCTGAGCAAGCTCGGACAACTGTAAGTCATGCAGAAGTTCCTATTTTAAACCATAATGCTGTCATTTTTTCTTTTATTTGCATGTTCGTCTAAGCGGATGTTCATATCTTGGGGGCTACTAACATTTGAATTTTGAAGTTAATACAGTACCAATAGGCACACATTTATAGTTGTTACTTATATCTTGTGATGAATAATGGTTAAACTCTATTACTGAAGATTATGAACATATTTTTTAATTGGTGGAAGATGATTTTGTTTATATTCTACTTGTTGTGTTCTAAATTATAAACGTCTTATAATTTGGAACGGAGATAGTATGTTTTTTTGGGATGGTTGTTTATCTTCTATATGTTGTGAAACATACTTAGCTGCTTTTGGATTCAAATCGTAAGATAATAGACTGTCTGGATTAGTATGAAACTAGCTGAATGCCCGTGCGTTGCCACGTCACATTAAATTTAGATCTATACAAACTTGTATAATTTACATATAAGTGTCTCATGTAACTTATGTCTGATTTTTGACAAATATCGTCTTGTATTTACTTTATTTATAATGGCTATCAATTTAAATTAGCTGTAATGTCATATTCAAATACCTGTAAAATAGCGCATAAGACAACACATCAAAATAAAGATCCAACCCAGTGAGAAAAAGAAAAATAATCAGTAAATCCAGACCAACTACCTGCCTTTTGTTCTTATCTGTTCTTATGTAGATTCCCCGTATCTTTCTTGACCGAAATGTCACAGGGCAGGAAATGCAAGACAAGACCACATGTAGCTACTGAACTGAATCTGTAAATTCATATATCACGTCAAAATGGAAACTATATGTTCACTGGTATCTATCAAATCCACTGCAGAGTAGAATTGACAGAAGCTATGTCTTCTATTTTGTCTAAGAGGCAAAGAAAAACGGATTAATCAAAAAGAATCGACGGATAGCCTGCTGCTTTTTAGGTCAAATTGTTGTGCGAATCGTGGCAGTGTCCCGTGCGCCACATGCCTGCAAATCGCTCCGGAATCGTGGAACGCCACACGCCTGGACCCGACGCACGCCACACGCCTGGACACGTACACACTCCATGCATAACGCACGCGGGATCGTGGCCCAACCTACCTCTACCAAACGCGATCCCCTCGCCCTATCTGCTCGCGAGGAGCTCCGCCGCCGCTCGCCTGATCCCTCGCGGCAGCACTCTTCCCCGCACCGCTGCTCTTGGCCCTGCGCGAGATTTCGTTGGCCCCTTCATCTCCTCTGCGTCTGACTCTTGCTGCCCAGCTCCCCACATCCCGCCGGAGCTCAGTCATCCCCGAACTCCTCCTCCATGCGGCCATGGCGCCTGCCTTTGCGACCACCTGTCGTTGTCTTCCAACCTGCAGAACCTCGCTCGAGTATTCTCCTTTGATCCCCACAGCGATACTGCCTAGCTAGTTCCACGCGCGACCCCTCCCTATTCGCCGCCTCCCATTCTCGGTCAAGCTCCGCCGCCAGGAGCTCTACTCCTCCACCACCTCTTTTTCACGAGAACCTACCGCCAGGAGCCGCAATCTATCTCAATCCCGAGCTTCCTGCGCAGCCACTCCACCCCGAGCTCGTGAAAACGCTCTCCTCTGCGAGGTCGGCCAAGTCTACTCACTGCTGAGTATAAGCCGTCAACGATTAATTAAGCAGTCTGTAAAAAGAGAAAATCACAATGTAGCAAGTGCATAGTCCCCATGTCCACTACGTGTCGATTTTTTTGGATGGCATGAACCTGAACATCCCTTCTAATACATCAACCCTTGTTCCCATCAAAACTCAACTCTCAAGAGTGACAGCTTCAAGCAATTACATCAGTAAATTTACTTGTATTCGTATTAGAAACAATAAAGTAGTGTCAGTCATTAAGTATTAGTCCCTACATTCTCAATCATTTATATCGATAGATTAGCAAGCTGAAAAATTGAAGACCACAATGTAGCGAGTATATAGTCCCCATGACGATGGGTGCCATCAACCTGAACATCCCTTGTACTCCCTTCATCTCCAAATAGATGTCTTGGATTTATAAAATTTGGATGAATCTAGATACTGTTTAGTATATAGGTTCATTTAAATTTTGAAAAATCCGAGACATCTATTTTTGAACGGAGGGAGTAATAAATCAAGGACAGTGCTAACGCGCGACGCCGCACATCTCCCATCCCGAGCGGCGGTTGTCAGATGACGAGAAAACAAGGCGCGCGAAACCCCCTCCTCAGCTGACGCCTCCCGACAGCGACATGCACAACATCTGGGCCTCCCCAGGATAGCTGACACCTGGGCCTACGACAGCCTAGGACAGCTGTACTGCCAACCCCGAACCCCCATCCCCTCTTCCCCATCTCTTGTCCTTTGCAACCACTCCCATCGGCCACCTCCCAGCTTCTTCTCCCTCAAGAAAACAGAACCAGATCTGAAGCCATGGAGGAGCAAAAAATTCATCTGTCTCCAGAAAAAACTAGTGGAGTAAAAGAACAGGTTTCATCCCCTCTCCCCCATCCCCTCTATTCCTTAATTCCATAAATTTCACCTCTATTGTAAAAAAACACATAGAATAAGAAAAGGTAAAAAAATATGAAGATGAATTCTCTCACAAAAGTTTTGATATAATCACATAGAACAGGTAATATATCAACAAACAAACAAGATACTTGTCCAAGAAAGAGGGTACTAATAGTAGTTTAACAAACTACAAAAGAAATAAGGATAACATGTATCCAAACAGATCCTAGGGATATCATGACAGAAATATTTCCATGCTTGTGTTGTAACCAACATTTTGAATCTGGTAACTTGATCCTTGCACATAGAAAATTGCATATTCTTCCATGTGAATGATCAACTTCAAACTTGTATCTACTTAAATGTTGCATGCATGTTGAAAATTTACTTGTCTTTCCTACATTGAAAAAAGAGTAAGCATGATGAATTTGACCAAATTCAAAAACAATTAACTTTGCAGGTTACATAGAAGAAAAATCATGGATATAGATCAGATTTTAGCGATGGATGTGTCTAATGGTGATGTGTCATTGACTGGAGCACTGAATAATGAAGGTATATATGTGGTTGACATAGAATAGTAAAAACTCATAAAAAAATGAAAACTGTCATATTATTTATCAAATGATTGCCAGGTTATACATGCATAACTGCTAGATTATTTATGAAATGATTACCAGGTTATTAAAAACAGAGATAGAAATTCAAAAACCGCCAGAATATTTATCAAATAATTGCCTGGTTATACATACAGAACTGTCAGATTACTTATGAAATGATTAGCAGTTTATTCAGACAAAAAGCTAGAAAAAATAGAAATGCCAGATTGTTTATGCATTGATTACCAGGTTATACATGCATAACTACCAAATTAGCTTTGTACATGTAGAACTATCAGAATTACCAGATTTTTTATGCACTGATTACCATATTATACATGCAAAACTACCAGATTATTTTACCAAAATTAGCTTTGTACATTAGAATTCTATTGTGCTTCATACTAATATGAAAAAATATGTAGATATGATACTTTTTGGTGCAAACAATGAAGAAACACTATCTAGGGGTGGTTCGCTCGAGATTACTGACCCTGACATGAGTCTAGCACAGTCAAGTACTGCTCATACACCTCCGGCAGAAAAAAATAGTGGTAATGATGGCATCCTAAAAGTCATTTCTATACCCCAGCCGCCAACTACACACATGAGGTTCGATACATTGGAGGAAGCTGAAAGGCACTACAAGATGTATGCGCGGAGGAAGGGATTTGGCATTAGGTACAACTACATGAAGAAGTCAGAAGTAACTGGAGGGTACATAAGTGCAGCACTTGTTTGTCACAAGAAAGGTCACGAGAAAAAAGAACATGAAGACACTCAAAATCCTAAGCCTGTTGTGTCGGAGAGGAATAGGAGTACAAACACAAGAAGTAACTGCCAAGCTCGAATGATGATCAAGTTTAGGGATGGCAGCTGGGTTGTGACGGACTTTTGTGATCAGCACAATCACCCGCTGATTAACAAATAGTCACTAACAGGGTTCCTACGATCACATAGAGAAATCCCGCAGGAGGACCAAGATTTCATCAAAGTTCTTCCTTCGGTGAATATGGAAACAAGTAGGATGATGAAAGTTATGGCTACACTCTATGAGTCGCTTGAAGGAGTTCCGTATACACCAAAATACATGGCAAACTTCAGAGCTTCAATTCGAGCTGAGAACAAGTACACAGATATGCAAGATACATTTACTTACTTTGATGAAATGAAGCAGCGAGATAATGATTTTTATCACAGATTCACGCTTGATGATGAAAATAGGGTTGAGAACATATTTTGGGTAGATGGAGCTGCTAGAAGAGCATACAAACACTTCAATGATTGCATATCTTTTGATACAACATACTGTACAAACCAGTATAAGATGCCTTTTGCTCCATTTATAGGCATAAACAATCATGGGTAGTCTATCCAGCTTAGATGTGGGTTCTTAAGGAATGAGCTCAGTACTAGTTTTGACCGGCTATTTGAAACTTTTCTAATTGCCATGGATGGTCTAGCTCCAAAAAATATAATTACAGATCAGGATTTTGGAATCAGGTCAGGAATAGATAACAAGTTTCCAAACACTAGGCATAGGAACTGCCGTTGGCATATAGTTGACAAGGCAACAGAAGAGATTGGGCCATTAGTTGCAAGGATTCCTGGCCTACGAGAAGTGATCAATGATTGCCTAAATTGCAGCCTATCACCAGAGGAATTTGAAGAGAGGTGGAATGACATGATACAAAAGTTTGGCTTGCAAGGACATACTAAGTTTCTGGCACTATATGAGAAAAGAAGTTACTAGGTCCCGGCATACTTTATGCACTCCTACCCATTCATGCAGACAAACCAACGGAGTGAAGGCTTTAATGCAGTGCTGAAACAATACATTAGTCCTTCAAACTCAGTCCTCGAGTTTGTTCAGCAATATGCTGCTATCCAAGAAAAGATAATGAAATCACAAAACAAAGAAGAAGCAAACTCATCCCTAATTACAGCTAATACATGGTGCTGGCACCCAATTGAACATCACTTGTCAACAGTGTACACGCGTGGCATAGACAACCGTTTTCAGAAAGAAATGCTATGCACAATGTCCTACAACATAGTACAGACTGCTGACCGTATTTACACCGCTTGAATGCATCACAAAGTTTGTGCCCACATACCACAACAGAAACTACCAAGTTTATGCAGACCATGAAAATAGTGAGTACAAATGTCAATGCTACAAATTTGAGAGGGATGGCATAGTGTGCTGTCACATTCTAATGGTAATTTAAAAACTTGTTGTCAGTTCCCAGAATAACTATTACTAGTTACCTGTTAGGAAAATAAATGATTCCCAGGTTTTAAAAAATATAGTAGCTTGCAAATCATATGAAAAAACTGCCAGATTAAAAATGAACATAGTTAAAAATTTATTTAGTTTTCACATATTATGTTTTTGAGAAACATACTAACTATGCTACCCTCCTATTTTTGTTTTTCCAAATGAAGACCATGTTCTATATAGGATTGACAGTGATGCCACCGGCATATATTCTTAAAAGGTGGACTTGGAGCGCAGAGGAGAATTTAGTGGAAGAAACACCAGGCAAACCAGCGGAGCTGCCGGAGGAGTCTAGGAAGAAGATGTCACTGGCAACAATGTGCAATGAGTTCAAAAGCATGGCACTATACGGAAATCAAACAGATGATGGCAAGGAGATAATAAGGATGCATCAAAAAATATGAAGAAGGATTTGGCTACACTAAAGAGAGAGACGGAGAAAAGAGCAAAAAAAGCTAATGCTAATTCTGCTCTCCCAACAAATTCTTCACAACATACTACAACCGAGAGAAATCAGCAAGATGCAACTACAACAAGTATGGATGAACAACATCAAAGATCTGGGCCAGAAACACATCCACCCAAACGCAAGAAGGCTGATCCAAAGTCATCAACACCCACATCTGGTCCTAGGGCAACTAACAGTCCTAACTTCACAAGTTCAGACCAATAATACCTCCAACCACTGTAGCATCTTCAAAAACATCCCATGCTCACATACGTGATCCCCGCAAATCAAACACAAAAGGAAGAAAGAGAAAGTATGCATTCGAGAATGCATTGAATATTGGTAGGAAGGAACTCCGTGTATGCAAACAATGTGGATCGACGGAACATGATTTAAGAACATGCCTAGAAAGATCGCATCTACACAACCAGAATTAAAAAAATCCCTCTGGATTACCAGATAAACAATTACTAATGTTCTATATTTTGTTGTTGTTTCATGTTGTAAAAGACAGTGCGAATGTATGACCTATTTACTTCCATCTATATTCATATATGTATGGAGAATTGTAGTTTTACCGTATCACATTGTTGTTCAAATTATTCCTCCAGTTGTCCTTTTCCTCATTGAAATCAGCAGTGATCCACTTGTATGGTATGATCCTCCTCAGTTTATAAGCATCACCTTTGCCAATTTGTGGGATGTTCTGCCCATCCCAATACTAGATGTTGTACAACACATGAAAACGAAAATTGAAACTACAAGGGGGAAAACAAAAACACATCAATATTATCTGGAAACTGAAACTGCAGTATAAAAAATTCAAAAATCCTAATCTGGAAATAAAAAATATAGAGGAAAAGTTGACATACATATTTTCCTGCACTGGCACATTGACAATTGTAAGTTCCCAATCCTGTATCTGGACCTTTGAGGTGGCATAATGAATTTACCATAAAGCCTTGATCTTACTGATTAGAGCATTTGCATGTTTAGTGAGACTTTCACTCCCTTCGCCACACATGGAGTCAAGTGCTTCAAACCTTTCAGCTTGAAAGTTCATAGACAAGCAATACCAGTGATTGCCTTCCTTATTTCCTCTGCTAACCTCTTCAAGGACTGGGAAAGAAATCTGGACAAAAACAGACAAGAGAAAAACAGGTAACTAATCTGAATTAAACAGACAACTTATCTGAATTAAACAAGCAACTTAGCATTGGTAATATGATAATTAACCTGATGAAGACACACACAAAAGGAAAAAAACAGGTAACTAATTTGAATTAAACAGGCAACTTCTCTGAATTAAATAGGCAACTTAGCATTGGTAATATGATAATTAACCTGATGATAACACACACAAAAGGAAAAAACAGGTAACTAATCTGAATTAAACAGGAAACTTCTCTGAATTAAACAGACAACTTAGCATTGGTAATATGGTAATTAACCTGATGAAAATACACAATAAAGGAAAAAACAGGCAACTTAGCACTACTAATATGGTAATTAAAAGCTTGCTACTAATTTCAGAGTAGTTGCTAACCTGTTTCATTACACTGAGGGAGTAATCTGATCTTCTTTTGAAATAAGAAACAACAACCTTCTTCTCAAACTGTCCAGTAATCAAAAAAGTGGAGAGCTGATATGGCATTATCATCTTGCCCTCCACTTTGTTTGTACGACGTAGGTACTCAATACCAACTTTCCATGCAGTGATTTGACAATTCACCCCTAACGTGTATAGAATCAGCCAAGTCACCTGTTACAACCCAGCTGTCCGTGTATTTTATAATCTGGTACCTAGTTTAAAAAATAAGGAATAAAAACAATTAAGCATGAACAACCACCTTGTTAAAAAAGATAAAAAACAACACCTACCAGATTAAAAATGAATAGTCACCACAATAAAAGAGGAACAACTACCAGATTAAGTTTGAACATCTACCAGCTTAAAATGTGTTTAGTGGATTGATGTGCTAACTCGGGGCACCACATAATTTTTCTGGAGTGCATGCGGAAGGACGACTCGGGTTCCGTACGGCGTGTGGCAGCTACCATTAGATTTTCTCTTTAGTGGAATAGCTACCAGATAAATGTGAACAACTACCAAATTATATTTAAACAATTACCATATATATTTGAACAACTGTGACAAAAATAACTGCCATATGTATTTGAACTACCAGATTATATAAGAACAACTACCAAAATATATAAAAAACAACTACTAGAAAACATATATTATGTTTACCTTTTCAAGTTGGATTGGCTTGGCCTTGCATGTTTGCTACTCAACATTATCTTCTGGTATACATTCTCCTAGTCTGAATTGACTTTGATCAAGTTATCAAAAGGAGAAATCAGGAAACGGGACACATTTTTTACCCTCACTTTGTGAGCTTGCACCTTCGGTGTTATGCTTTGAACTGCGGTACCATCCATGGTGCTTGCGGGGGCTGCAGCTTTTATCAAATCTCTCCTCCTTTTCGAGAATTCTTTACAATAATCCTCATATTTTTTAAGCTCTGCCGCAGCTTCCTCACTAAGGAAATTAGTTTTATTGAGTATGTAATCTTCTAGCTCCTTTGACAGCTTGAATTCTTCAAAATCAGAGTCAGTGCATGTTTTTTCAATAGGTTTGCTTGCTACTTCTGTGTATAGCAACAAACAAATTATCAAAAAACAGTTATCCTATATACACTTGGCTCGCATGTAAAAAAACTTGATCATAGCACACAAATTATGGCAAAAAATGCAGCTACCTAATTAAATAATATTGGCTTTCAGATTATTTAAACTGGGTTACCAGATGGTTAAACTTTATTCCTATGTTTTAACGAATGGTGATCACTACCATGTTTTGAACACATAGTTATCAGATGCAAAAAAAATGAGAGAAAAAACAAAATTACAAAGGTGTATATTACTCGATATTAGCATAATATTTGCTTTATACAAGACCATGCATGTTTATTATCATACTAGGAAAATTCCATAGCTGAAAAAAACTGCTCAATACAAACAAAATGGGTTACCTTGTGGGTTTTCCCAAGCTATTGGAGCAACATCTTGCGTAAATACGGGCTTCGAATGTCCCTTGGTAGAGATTGTGCAATCCATTGGAGAATCATTACCAGAATCTTCTTGTGAACTAAAACCCAAGTTGAAAGGTGGAGGTGTAAACATTCCCAAACGGTTATCTCTGTTTGAAATAGTAGATGGACCTCCTGCATCCATATATTTCCCTTTCCTAGAAGTACCTCCTGTTGTGCTTGCCTGTGTTTCATAAACCCTAGGCAACACTCCTTGCTTTGTTACTGATGCAGACAAACCTCTAACAAGTTCTTGAATTTTTGGTGGTACTGCAACTGGTTGCCCTAAGAAAACCAGGAATTCCCAATTGAGCACCAACTAAAGGGGACAACTTCCATGGCCTGTAATAGCTGCTACTACCCCTAGGGAATGTACCTTGTGCTACCGGTGAAACCACCATGGTTCTGCACATGTTCTCACTTGCTATAGTTATTTTTTATTTCAAGTTGTCAACGATTGGTGATATCTGGATTGCATTGGCCTTGCTTTTTCCATCGCCTGAATTTGTTTTTTGGATGCCAACAGAAAGTGTTGCAGCATTGCTAGCTGATGGCATCTTTGTGGCAGCATGGGAAATTGGGATAGCAGTGATCATTGACTTCCCATCACGGATCCTCACAGAAGTGGTATCTTTTTGATTGTTGATAACTGTAGGGGACACCACAAAAGCTGAATTTGAACTCTTCCCATCCTCGATGGTTGGAGATAAGATAGTAGACTTGCACTTGGCATCACTAACATGATCAGTACTGGGGTTCTTCGTATTTTGAATCTGAGCAAGCCTAGGAGATTTCCTTGAAGGTGTGTTGCTTGACAAACTACGTCGTTTTCTAGAGGCAAAAAAAGCAAAGAAGTGAAAAAGAATGTTAGACAAAAAAAACTATATATCTTACATACTATAATGAAAAAAAAGTTGATTGCAAAAACTCCCATAAGAGTAAAAAAAGCACACCTTTGATAGGTATTCACACTCTTAGATACAGGAGAATTTTATGCTTTATTGCTACCCCCGGACTGCTCGTGAACCTTCTTTGAATCTGCGCTGTAGTATAAAAAAAGTAAAAACAAGGTTTAATTGCCAGATTAATTATGAACAACTATCATGTTAAAAAAAACTTGACTACCTGTTTTTTACAAACATGGACTAGTAGAAAAAAGAAAAAAGTATTTAATTGCCATATTAAATACTTGCTACTGCCATAAAAAATACATTGGCTTATCAGGTTGCTGCCAGAAAGTAACAGAAGGTTTAACTGCCATATTCATTGTGAACAATTATCATGTAAGTAATATTTGACTACCAGGTTTTTCAACAAACATGGAGTTGGGAAAAAATAAGACACAATTGCCAGATTACTTAGATATAACTTCCATGCAATTTACACTAGGTTGCCAGGATAAACAACTGGACTACCTCCTTTTTGGATTCTTCAAAACATTCTCTTCAATTTCAGTTGTTGAATTGTCTGTGCCAACGGGATCTCCTGCTTCAGAACACTTGTTGATAGGGATCCTGAGCTCTTCTGCAACTAAACACTTGATCTTGTTATGCATATCCAATTCATTGGCTCTTGATTTAAGTGGCTGCTCTTTCATGGCACTTAGCCTTGCTACAAGACATGCTGCATCTCCCTTTATTTCTTATTCAGCTTGTTGGCCATGCTGCATCTCCCGTCGGAAGCATCAGTGTCACTAAATGATGGAACCTTAATTTGAGAGTGCATAGCAGGAGGAGATGCACTTGGATTAGCCACTGATTTGGATTTGTTTGGTGTTCCATATGCTTGAGAAATGATTCTAGTGCTTGCATGGTGACTAGGTTCTGCATCATCTTCATTTCTCTCATTTTCCTCATCTGAATCTGATGAAGAAGAACCATTTTCTTCATCTGCATTTGGCTCTTGAGCATCACCATGTATAGCTCCCTCATTTCTTCTGTTTCATCTGACTCAGTCAAACCTTGAATAAGGTTGCTCAAAAGACTATTAAGCCTAGATGCAAAAGTCTGCATGAGATTGAATGCTTTGATTTTTTGCTGCAAAAAAGGTACTAGGTTAGACAACAAAAAAAGTTTCATACCATGAACTTAATTAATTAGTATGTAATATAAAAATATCAGCACCTTCTCCTTGCATGTAGCATGAATATTAAGATTCATACAAGCATTAAAACCATCTACCCCCCCCAAAGACTCATTTCCCTAACAAAATCATCTTTGAATTCGTCCCTTAGCTACAAAAAAATGTGGAGGCGGTGATGTTACATAAACAAATGAAAAAAACATGAACATGTAAAAGAAACACAAAAAAGGAACTAAGAAAAGGCAAAACACAAGAATTCCTAACCTTCTTGCATCAAAAAACGGTTGAATCAAACTCCTGCGCATCCATTTCACCAAGGAAATCGATTGCATCTTTAGTCCAGGAATTAATAGCAAACTGTGTATGCTCAAACCCAAGATCCATATCATCGGTATCGAGAGCAGAAAAGTATCGCAACTGCAAATTTGAAAAAAAAATCATAACGTTATGTGGCTACCAGATAAAAATTGGCTTGCCTTCCACAAATAGAAACATGGCTGCCACAAAAAAGTACACAATGCCAAGTAAAAAAGTAATACGGCTATCTGGCTACCAGATAAAATTGTCTTGACTACCAGAAAAAACACATGCCTGCCATAAAAAATTACAGTAGGATGCCAGGTAAATAAGTAATAAGCTATGTGGCTACCAGATAAAATTGCCTTGACTGCCAGGAAAAAAACACATGACTGCCATAAAAATTACTATAGGATGCCAGGTAAAAAGTAAAAAAGGCTGCTGTATATGAATAGAAGCTCTCACCATGCAATACAACAAACACCCTTTTGTGTATTTTTTGTTGGATAGGTTCTTGTGTAGTTCATCAGCAATAAACTTGCACATATTCATTTCTTAAGCTTGCCCTACATCTCCCTAAATAAAAACATTATTTAGGAATGTATATAGACATGTATAAAACTCAAAAGGAATTTAAAAGGAGCCGTAAAATATAACAAATAGTGACGTATCAGCATTGGATAACATTTGTTACTCATTCTAGTATCAGTAGTAGGAGCAACAACTGTCGATGTAATGAACAACATCCAAAACTCTCTAAATGTTTCATCTGCCTCCTTGTACTCAGCTATCTTCTTGCCAATTTTAGAAACTTTTGGCCTACTACTTTCACCAGAAAAAAGTCTTGCTGCAATCTCAGCTTTCAAATCATAATCTATATAGTATTTGACAGCCAGCTGTCCACATGGCAGCCCAATCATATCGTGGACAGACTCCTCTGTCAAAGGGATCACTCCATGGCGAGGGATTATAAAAGATCACCTAGCCGGATCAAGATTGTGCAACTGCTCACACTTGATATCAAGAAAACTACCATGCCCCATGGCTACTATGGCATTGTGTTGATCGTTAGTTAAATTCATGTACAACTTTAAGATAGGTGCCGGCGAGGCCCTGTTCCGTTCTCCAGCGAAAACCTATCAACAAAACATGAGAACAAGAAAAGGATGAAAACAGGAAAAAGGTTCTTTAAATGCACCTATCAGATTTGTTTGACATAGCTAGCCGAATTTTTAAATGCAGCTATCAGATTAGTTTGACATAACTACCAAAATTTTAAGATCAACTACCAGATTTTTAAATACAACTACCAGGCTAATTTAGCACACATATTAAGTTTTTAAAATCAATTGCCAGAATTTTAAATACAACTATCATGTTAATTTGACATAGCTACCAGGTTTTCAAGATAAAAATGACATAGTATTACATGTAGTGCTTCTTAGTAGATTTTTCCTAAACTAAATGCAGATACCAACATAATAAAAAGTAGCTTAACAAAAAAATCATATTACAATACATCCAACTTACAATACGCTTCTTTCTTGAAACTTTTTCATGCCGAGCAATCATAGCATCGCTTTGTTTTTCATTTCTCCAAGCCATACCATCCAGGTTATCTAGAAAAAACAAGCTACCAGATTATATACAAAATACTTCTAGATTGTATACATAAACTTCCAAATTATATTAAAACAACAAGCAGACTGCTCACAAGATTATGCAGGAGAGCCTAACAGATTCTTCATAGTTGAACTATCATATTAAATACAAATCTCTACTAACTAAAAAGAATGACCTCCAAAATCAGGTTACTTACAGAAAACATAATTACCAGATTATATACAAAAAGAACTACCAGATTAAATACACACAACTACCAAATTATTTTTAAGTGACTACCAGATTATATATAAAACAACTAGCATCTTATTCCTTCAAAAAAGGTTTACTTATAAAAAAAACTACCAGAATATATACATACAACTACCAATTTATTGTTGAATGACTACCAGATTATATATAAACAACTAGCACTTTATATCTTTAAAAAAGGTTTACTTACACAACAACTACTGACTTATTTTTAAATACTACCAGATTATATATGAACAACTAGCAGCTTATTCATCATAGCTTTCCTTATAAAAACTACTAGATTATATACAACATAACTACCGGTTTATTTTTAAAATGACTACCAGATTATTCATACTTGATAAAAAACAGATTAATTCATACTTGATGAAAAACAACCACACAAATTTCTCAACCACTTGCTACCTACACACTCATTTCAACCCCCAAAAACTTCTTATGGCTCTTGTATATGAACTGAATCACCTCTATCACTTGGCTTACCCATTTACACTTGCACTTTACACTTTTGATCCATTTAAAACACAAGAACTAAATGATGTTGTTTCCCGCGATCAAAACTAAATGATGTATCTCTTGCATACTACTTGCACCCACCCAACAGAACCAAAATCAAAAACTACCACAACCAGAACCAAAAAAAACCAGGACTCAAAAATCTAATCAGAACCAAAAACGAAGAACCACCCACCCAAAGGACCAATCGGACAACAAAAAACTATCATGCACGGACAGGAGTTGAGTGAGGCAACGCAAAATCGACCAACTACAAGCAAATCGACCATCTAAAATGCAATATTCCAAATCATACAGACACGAACTCAAACCAAAAAATCTCGGATAACCATATATCGTCCACACATCGCAAACTAGCAAAAACCGTCGCCCCCAACCATATACAACCGAGCACCACACACCGGAAAAGGGGAGGGGAGGGGAGAGAGGGAGGGGATTGGTGAGGAGGAGCATCGGAAACACAACGACGAGCTACCCCCCTTCGCCGCAGGTCACAAAATCGCCACTGCATACAACTCCGATTAGACTTATTAGGGCGCATCGGCGGCGGTGGGAGCAAAGCACATCGGCGGCGGCGGGAGCAGAGCGTATCGGCGGCGGAGGGAGCAGAGCGCATCGGGACATCGAGGGTAAAAGAGATGCGGGATGAACTCACCACCGCAAGGGCTACGCGGATCTATCGGTCGGCGGCGGCGAGCAGTGAGCGAGCAGCGACGAGCGGCGAAGGCATCGCCGGCGGAGTCGCCTCGGTGCAAACCGCTCTCAAGCGAATGTGCGGACAAAAAATGACCTGAATTGATTTTCTGAACGGCACACCCCCCAAATTCAAACACAGTGTCACAGACAGGTTGGTCCCATGTTCGGTTGGTCCCACATTCTGTGCCACGTAGGACACGACCAGGGAGAGAACAAGCGGCGTTCTGTGCCACGTAGGACACGACCAGGGAGAGAACAAGGGCCGGCGCTGTGTAGAAAAATCAACTGCCCTGACGTCACCCGCCGCACAAAGCGCCACACGCGCGGCGCCTCGCGTTAGATTTTTCCATAAATCAATCCGGGTCGTGGCAACAGTGCGCTTTGAGAATATGCCGCTCATCAGGAAGGACCAGACAGGAGCATAGCATGTGCAGATCTTGCCCAACTTCTCAAGTGCAGGCGACGCGGAGGGGTAGCCCATCTCGTCCTACATCCACTCGATTACGGAATCCGACTAGCCGCCTAGACTGCTGTTGCCGATGATGAAGGAGGAGGGCATCGCCGGCTAGTGGGAGGGGGAACCCTTGGCGCCCGATATGAAGGAGGGGTTGGCCTCCAGCTACAGTAGGTCGTCACTGTCGCCTTCCCTGGACAAGCTCGACGGCGCTCCCCGCCGCCCCTGCAGCATCCCCTCCGCCGCCAAGGACCGAGCGTCGCCACCCAGGGCCATCTCCGTCTCCGACCACTGCTCCACGCCGCCTACCTCCACCTCTTCTCTGACCCCGCACCTCGCCCCTCTCCCTTGAATCCAAGCACGCGCGCTCCTCCACAAGCTCATCAAACTCAGGCCAGGCTCCATGGCGTCCTGCTCCTAGTGTCGCCTCATGTCCCTGCTTCTCGAGCTTCCCAGACCAAAAAGAACGACCTTCCTTTGCACTCCTACTGGTAAATCCAGTATGTTTCCGCCGCCGCTGCCGCTCGTCGTGCTCGAGCCGGTGGGGCGAGGAATCGGGGAGCCCGTCGGCTCCGGGCGGCCGGCCGCCCGTGGAAGGGAGCAGTTCCCATCGGGAGGAGTTTTTGGGATTGTTTTTCTTTTTTTCTCTCTCACCGGACGAACATATTTCTTGGCGGTCGCAAGATATGTAATATCCAAAAATTGTCAGGGGCAAACTTGTCCAGAAAAATCGGACGGAAGTTGTTAGCGGACGAACCTACCTCAATGTAAATTAGTAGATAGATAGATAGATAGATAGATTACGTGTGGATCACGCCCTGAAAATGTCAGTGCTATCAAATATGCATTGGTGTTCTAGATCAGCATAAATACATAAATTATATCATGTGAAGAAAAGTGGAGGTAATTCTTAACCATTTCCTCTTTAAACATTGTTTTGCTAGTTATTAGCTGTGTTTAAGGTGCTAGTACGTCTTTCCTTGATGGTAACTGGTCATGTGTATAAATTGTGAAGGCTACACCATAGGGGAAATTGAGTTGGTGATCAACTGATTATGGAACCAAATTGTCAAGTTGATACATTTTCACACTGAACATAAATTACACTTCAATGTTTTGCAACGCAAATAAATTTTGGTGTAGTTTAAGTGGTGAGTTTGTTTAGCTGTAGAGTATGCTGATAGTACAGTACATTATTTATCTGACGTTATATTATTGTTCATAATACATGTAACCTCATTTACACTGAAGGACCGACTAACTAGGTCTTTTCACCTGTATTGCAGTTCTCCCGAGATGCTCGAATCAGGAGAAAACTGCTGCATTATGTGACGAGCAAAGCATTCCATACTGGGTTCAAATTCCATGAAGTTCATTACCTGTGCCCTCTCCCCCTTGTTTAGTTTAAAGTTATTACTCCTGTTGGATCATTTGTAAAGCTCTACAGATATAAAAAATGGTTCAGTGTTTACTTGATTGATGTTACGTTGGCTTCAGTTGATGTACACTGATAATGGGAAAAAATAAGTCCATTTGCCTTATGTGATATGCAGAATTTCTTCCTTTAAAAAAAGATATGCAGAATTTCTGCACGCGCAAGTATTAGGGTTCCTCCATGTTGAAACACAGAGCACAACATCATGTACGGAGCATGTGTTTTTCTGAGTAAATGGCACACGCGGTTACTGAACTTGTCGTACACGTGCCACTCCTTTTGCAAACTGGTACTTTTTATGGAAAGAACATCATGTTTTTTCTCGGGAAAAAGTGAGCTAGGATGCTGCCTTATACGATTCCACCTGTCAGTGGGAGAAGAAATAATTAAAACTATATGCCTATGCCCACGAGAAGGATTCGAAATCGTTACCTGCCGCAGCTGTTGACAGGCACCTACCAGTGTACAAAGCGGCGCATTGTGACATGTAGAGTAGGCCATAATATTATACTTGTATGTTTGTCGCTAGCCATGGTTGGTCGAAGCTCCAACACACAGGAGAGGCCATGGCCGCAATCGATCCCGTGCTCCCGTCTTCTTCTTGTTTAATTTCTGGTGCTCTCAGCACAGAGGTGAGGTTCTCTCTCTGCTATGTGGCCTTTGTCTATTTATTAGTGATAAATTCGTGGAGATTATGCATGGGATTAGCAAACTTATGTGGGGAGCTAGGGAAAAAATTCGTTCTGCTGCAGTTTCTTGAGCCATGGCGCCGACCTGGCCGGAGTTTGGGGGCAGGCACCACCATAGCGCCCATGCCCGCCCTTGACTTCTCGGCCGCATGTGCAGCCGTGCAGGTGGAGCTGGGCCACGGCGGCGGTGCGCGGGTAGAGGAGGAAGCCGGCGGCGTGGGAAGAACTGTTGGTGCCAAGCCTGGATTCTCTCTCTCTCTCGCTCGAACGGAGGTGGAAGAAGAAAAACAGTGGACATAAGATTTTCCGGCCGGCGACGAACGTCGTCACGGACGCACCAACGCCCTAGTCTTTTTCTGTATTCACTTGGCGCTAACAAGAACATGAGGTTACAGTGTGAGTAGAGCCCTGGCTTGGTACTACCGTCGGTGGTATAGAGAGAGGAGGATTGGAGGAAGGAGAAGATATGTTTATGTGGGACTGATATGTGGGGCACATGCCATCTCAGCTCTTTTTCCCTAATTGTTGGGTAAGAATTATGTCATTTTATGTAATGGTCCTTGTAATTTTGAAGCAGGGGCTAACTACAACAAAACCTGGCCAATCCACCTCACGTGCCCAACAGATGATCGGGCTTTTGTCAAAAACCGGACATTAGACCAGAAAGTGACCTCCGATGCACATGATTGCAAGTTATGTGACAGGTTTGACATGGTTATACCCTATGGGTACACGACGTTATCATACCTGGTCCAGCTCAAGGAAGGCCCACAAGGACATACGTGACCAATGGAGATTTTCGGGTGGCCCAAGCCCATGACATCTTCAGATCCTTGGAGAGCAACACTAGAACAGATAGAATATTCAAAAAGGCAAACCCTAAACATGTAACCGACTTGATTTGTGCCCGAGACCTGTCTAACTCTATATAAAGGCTATGTGGGCACGGCGAGGAGGGCCAATCATTTTCCACCGCATACACACCTCCACGCCAGATTGCATCTGCGCACCCCTGTAACCTTCGATTCCGCCGTAATCAAGAGCAGACAAGCAGGAGTAGGGTTTTCCCTCCGGGGGCCTAAACCTGGGTAAATCTCGTCTCCCCTGGTTGCTTGTTTGTTAACCGTTCCGCGATCTCCAGCACCCCCATCTTCTCCAAAACCCAAGCTCATAACAATGGGCATTGACGAGTCGAAACCTCGTCAATTGGCGCCGTCTATGGGAATCGGGGGCGCTGATTGTGCTATCATGACGGTCCCGACCAAAGCGATCTACAACTCCTCGGCGACGGAGAGCCATCTCCTCTTCGGTGCTTTCGACTTCACCGCCCACTCGCCAGCCATCATGAAGGACTTCGAGCCCGTAGGCGACGGGCTCGAGATCCTGTTCGGGAGCTTCTGCTTCCAGGCAGTACAGACCGACACTCTCGCCTCCCAGAGCGGGTGCCACTGCCATCGATTAGGCCCGCCTCGTGGGCCCCACATCCCAGCGTGCTACGCACGTCAACATTGACAAATGAGTCATACGATAGCATCAGCTGGAACTCAGATCTGTGTGATCCCCCGTCGGATGAAGGGACCTACGGTTTCGGATCTGAAAGCTACGGCAGCAGCGATCCAATCCGTGGATGCTACCAATGCGCCGTGGTCATCCAAAGCGACGTGGAGCAAAAACCACCAGGTTCGGGTGCCCACGTACCGCCACCCAACCCACAGGGTAGAAACGGCGAAAAACAGGAGGCAACCATCCCCCTGCCCAACGAGGACGACCCTGACGCCCATCGAAAAATTCACCTCAGCGAGGAATGATGGCACCAGGCACGCGAAGCCATGGCGGGCAACAAGATCCTACCTATGGACGCTTCACGGGACCTGCTGATGGCATACCACCTGCTCCTCATCGAAGAAGACAAAAAGCAGGTGAAGATGCAAGAAGTACTCGATAAACGCAAGCAAGCGGCCTTAGAGTCTAGCGCACGGCGAGTTGCGCTCTCTGCCGCTAGGGGATCCAGCTCACACGGCAACAATGCCAACACGCATCGCTCTCGCATAGAGCACATGGATCCCGCTGCACGTCGCGAGGTGACTCGAACCCTCAACACGTCCTTCATGGAGATGTACGCCAACGGCAACGTCATCCCGAAGACGCCGCAAGATGCGATCATGGCAGCCACCACATATCTCACGTCCCATCCACCTCTAGTGGCGGACCCAAAGAGAGCTATGCACAAGTCCGCACTAGCCAGACTCGGACTCGTTGGAGCTGCGCTCCACGAGGAGGCTCCTGCGGAGCCAAAAAAGAAAGCTGCGGTCAGATTCAACTGCAGCCCCACACCCTCATCCGATGAGGACGAGCACGACCTACCTCGACGACGCAAGATCCCACGACGTCGCAGCTGCGACTACGACGCTCGAAGCGACCTCGCTCAGCGCAAGGTCGATAAGGCACGCGCCAAACGCGTGTGCTCATCCGAATCCAAAGAGGATGATGACGAAGAACTCTGTGGAGCTCGATGCTTCAGCAGATCTGTTTGGAGGACACGGATGCCAAGAAACTTCAAGATTCCTTCGGACACTCCGAAGTTTGACGGCACGCGGGACCCTAAGGCGTGGCTCAATGACCACCTGTCGTCCGTCAAGCTACACGGCGGAAACAAAAACACCGCTCTAAAGTGCCTTTAGCTGCAGCTGACAAGCGTGGCCCGGATATGCTCAGCAGCCTGTCCTCGGGTTCCATCCTAAGATGGGAGAAACTGGCGTACAGTTTCATCCGAAACTTTAAGGGTACCAGCAAGAGGCCAGCCTCGATCGAAGAGCTGCGAGCCTACACTCAACGAACGGGCGAATCCATTCGCTCGTACATACTACGCTGGTCCAACATCAAGAACTCCGCGTCACACATCTACGAGGAGAGAACGATCGACGCTTTCAAAGATTGCGTCAAGCGCCAGGACTTCAAGGAAGAACTTGGGCGCGTCAAGCCCAAGACACTCGACCACCTCATGGACTTCGCCAACAGGTGGGCAGATGGTGAGGATTCCGGCCACCGAGCACACTCGGATGAGGAAGATGACTACGGCCACAGACGTGAACGCCGTAGCAAGCGAAGATCGCGCGTCTACGACGATCGCGATGGACCCGACATGGTAGCGGTTGGCTACGCCGACCGCCGCAACGAAAGCAATCGCAGCAGCGGCGGATACTGTGGAAACAACTTCCGTGATGGAGGACGCCCAACGCAAACGTGGCAACGTCGTGGCCGCGACGACGAACCCTCGACATACGACAAGTTGTCGGGCCCATGCACCATCCACTTCTACATCGACAAGCAGGATGGCAAAAAGAAGGCCAGCCACATGCTCAAGGACTGCCGCGAGTTTCAGAAACTCAGTGAGGGCTTCACCCAGATGAGACAGCAGATCCCGAACCCTGGGTTCAGACACGCACCTGCACCAGGCAACATCGCGCATGGAGCTCCTCCACCACCACCCGTGGGACCTTCGAATCACGCGACCGCCCATTCAGAACAATGGCGTAAATGGGTACCCCACATCGAAAGGGTCACTGATGATCCAAAAGGGGCACCCAAAAAACAGGGTGCAAAAGAAGATCACCCGCCAAGTTAGCCTGGCTGTGACCGCTCCACCCGCAATACATGAGTACCTCAGTGGTTCGGACTCCTGCATCACATTCAGTCATTCAGATCACCCCCGCCAGATCCCTCACCCAGGTCATGTTGCCCTGGTGCTCGAGGCGCAGATCAGAGGGTTTGAGATGAGCCGCGTCTTCATGGACGGCGGCAGCGGCATCAACCTGATGTTCGCTAGCACCCTAGCAGCAATGCGGATCCTGCTGTGCAGCCTGGAACAATCCGACACAACGTTCCACGATATAGTCCTAGGGAAGGGCATATTTCCCCTGGGAAAAATATGGCTCGATGTCATCTTCGGCAAACCCGACAATTTTCGGTGTGAGCGGCTCGAGTTCGAAGTGGTGGACTGGCCATCACAATACCATGCCTTCCTCGGGCGCATGGCATTCACAAGATTCCTGGCAGTACCACACTATGCATACCTGCTACTCAAGATGCCAGGACCTAGGGGCGTCATCACGGTCCAGGGCAGCTTCACCTGATCCGACCACTACGATAGGGACTTCAACAGAATCTCCCAGTCGTTCGGCATGCAGGAGGAGCTCACAAGGCTTCGAGAGGTGATAGACAATGGGGCACCCCCGGTCTCCAGGCAAAACGCACCGGATATGTCGTTCGACTCCACGGTCAACACGAAAAAGGTGCAGGTCCATCCGACAGACGCCTCCAAGATGGTGCTGATCGCCAACGACCTCAGCCCCGCATAGGAAAGCTCGCTCGTCGAATTCCTCCGTGAGCTATGGGAAATCTTCGCCTGGTGTCCTGCGGACATGCCAGGAGTTCCCATGGAATTTGCCGAGCATGTACTCAATGTGTCTCCAGATGTCAAGCCCGTAAACCAGTCCATCCGACGATTGTCCGAGCCACGGGCCGAAGCCGTCGGAGTTGAAGTCAACAAACTACTCGACGCCGACTTCATCCGGGAGATGAAGGAGAGCGAGTGGCTCACCAACACTGTGTTGGTCCCTAAAAAGGACACAGACATCTTGCGGATGTGCGTGGACTTCACATCACTCAACAAGCACTGCCCGAAGGATCACTTCCCTCTCTCTCGGATCGATCCAATCATTGATTTGACTGCAGGATGCGAGAAACTCTCCTTCCTCGACGCCTACTTAGGCTACAATCAGATTTGACTGAAGTTCAAAGATCAGGAAAAATGGTGTTCATCACGCCGTTCTGAGTATTCTGCTACAACACAATGCCCTTCGGGATGAAGAACGCAGGTGCCACGTACCAGCGGTGCATGCAGGCATGCCTGAAGAGCCAGATCGGCCGCAATATATAGGTCTATGTCGACGACATTGATCGACAATCTCCGCGAGACGTTTGACAACCTTGATCACTACAAGATCAAGCTGAACCCAGAAAAGTGCGCCTTCGGCGTCCCATCTGGCCAACTTCTTGGCTACTTCATCTCCCAGCGAGGCATTGAGGCGAACCCGAAGAAAATCCGGCCCGTACTGGCCATGGAGAAACCGAAGAACCTCAAAGGTGTCCAACAGCTAGCTGGGCGCATCGCGGCGCTGAGAAGATTCATCAGCCGCATGGGTGAGAAGGTCCTGCCTTTCTACCAGCTGCTACGCAAAGCAGAAAAATTCGAGTGGACACCTGAAGGAGACGACACATTCGAAGATCTGGAGTGGTTGCTCTCCACCTCGACCGTCTTGGTCACGCCAAAGGAACGCGGGCCTCTAATGCTATACATAGTAGCCACGCATCAAGTGGTAAGCACCGTGCTCGTGGTCGAACGACCCAAAGATGGCAAGACTCATGGGGTCCAACGCCCAATCTACTACCTCAGCGAGGTATTGACACCAACAAAACAGAGGTACCCTCACTAATAAAAACTCGCCTACGGCGTGTTCATGATAGCCCATCGGCTGAGCCACTACTTCCAGGAGCATCAAGTGATGGTCGTCAACGAGGCGCCACTGAACAACATCCTGAACAACCCCAAAGCTATAGGACGCGTAGCCTTGTGGGGCATCGAGCTGTCCCCTCTAGACATAGTCTATGAGAAGCGCCATGCGATCAAGTCTCAGGTCCTACCGGACTTCCTCGTCCACTGGATGGAGCTATAGCTGCCAGACACCCCGGATATGACACAGTCATGGACGATGCACTTCGACGGCTCCAAGATCGAGGCTGGAGCAGGAGCCGGGGTCATACTGACATCCCCGCAAGGCGACAAGATGAAGTACATCCTCCAGATGAAATTTCGGGCCTCCAACAACGAAGCCGAATACGAAGCCCTCATCCACGACATGAAGATGGCCAAGATCTGCGGCTCAACGCGCCTTGTCATCTACGGTGACTCAAACCTCGTCGTCCAGCAGACGATGAACGAGTGTCACACACACGCCGCTAACACGATCGCGTACCGCACACTCTACAACTCACTCGAAGGAGACTTTGACGGCTGGGAGCTTCGACACGCTGGAAGGGAAAGCAACGAGGAAGCCGATAGACTCGCCAACATCGGCTCTACCTGCGCACGGGTGCCACCAGGTGTGTTCCTCGAACAAATCTGCGTGCCATCCATCAAAAGGAAATTCCCCAAGGGATCACCCGAAGAAGCAGAGCACTCGGGGGCTTTGCTACCCGAAGGACAGGAAGGACCTGAAAAACTCGACACGGAGGTCGCGTTGGTCAATCTGATGCAGGTCATGGCAATCGAGGAAACATGTACGCAACTGTACCTTCGGTACCTGATAAACAGGGAACTGCGTGATGATCCGACAGATGCCCGACGCATATCTTGCCGGTCCAAGGCCTTCACCATCATCAATGGCGAGTTGTACAAGCGCATCATTTCGGGTGTACTCCAAAGGTGCGTCACCATCGGTGATGGCAAAACCATCCTCCAAGACATCCACGAGGGCATCTGTGGCCATCACGCGGGAAGCCGCGCCCTCGTCGCCAAAGCTCTACGAGCTGGGTTCTACTGGCCAACGGACATGAACGATGCCAAGGACATTGTCCGAAGGTGCAACGACTGCCAGAGGTTTGTAGATAATCCGCACGCACTAGGATCGGAGCTTAGGCCCATTCCCCTGGCCTGGCCTTTCGCCCAATGGGGCCTCGACATGATCGGAAAACTGCCCAAGTCCTCGAAAGGAGGCCACGTCTACCTCCTGGTCGCAGTCGACAAGTTCACCAAGTGGATCGAAGCCATGCCCGTTACCAACCAAAAGGGTAAAACGGCCGTGAAGTTCTTCGAATCCATACTCTATAGGTTCAGCGTGCCGCACAACATCATGACAGACAATGGGTCGAACTTTATCTCCAAAGAATTCCAGGACTTCTGCGAAGGCCTCGGGATCAACATATCATATGCCTCCGTGGCGCACCCGCAAACCAACGGGCAGGTCGAAAAGGCCAACGACCTCGTAGGAGGCGGCATCAAGAAACGCCTACTGAGCCCACTCAAACGGCTTGCGGGTGCCTGGGCAGAAGATCTACCCTACGTCCTCTAGAGCTTGCGCACAACGCCAAACAGCTCAATCGGCTACACGCCCTTCTTCATGGTGCACGGAGCCGAAGCCGTGTTACCTGCGGAAGTACGCCATAAGGCCCCACGGGTCGTCGCCTATAGTGAAGCCGAATCGACGGCCGCACTCAAAGACACCGTCGACACACTTGAAGAGGCACGCGACATTGCCGCGGCTCGCTTGGCGGTCTACCAACAGAGCCTCCACAACTATCACAGCCGTCGGCTGCGCCCAAGGTCCTTCGTCGAAGGAGACCTCGTCTTACTACTCAGGCAAGAGCGTCCAAAAAATCTCGAGTCACCCTGGGAAGGACCATACGTCGTCACCAAAGTCATCCCAAGTGGCGCCTACCGCCTCAAGCACGTGGAGTCTGGAGTCGCATACTCAAATTCATGACGTCGCACAATTGTGACGCTTCTACCCCTAGCTATCCCCCTTTACTTTCAATAAGGCTACTCAGCCGAAAAATGTACCTCCTCATTACGATATGAATAAAGCTAAGTGTCTCGCCCAAAAATTTATCTTTTCCTCAAATTTTCTTTATATTACAACACACTTGGGGGCTCCTCCTCACCTCACGACTTCGTCGACTGAGAACAACGCATGTACACCTGAGTAGCTGATCAGGTCAGGCTAACAAAAAGGGCATGCATACAACCAAGCACCACGTGCTAATACAATTAACCTTTATAACAAAGGGCACAACACGTCCAGTCAAAATACATACAAGTTTTACATCTATCTTTTTAACAGGACGTACCTATTCTGAAGGATCACCTACGCACGATGCTTAAAAAGATCTACAATCTCTTCGGCATACTGCCTAACAGCCGCGTAGTGCGAGCACATGTCCCATAGGCCACCATCTGGCCGAGGAGGCGGCCTAGCCGCCACAGCCGCAAGATTAACATCAGGGCGATGCAGGCGCACGAGGGAAAGGGCGGCCTTCACCCCCGCAACCAACTGGTGCCGCACCAACTCCTTGACGTGACGCACGTCTTGAAACTTCGCCAGCAAACCCCAAAGAGTCCACGACGCTTCATCAAGGGGAAACATGGCATGCAGAATCGACGCCAGAGAAGTCTTCACCTGCCTTAGCACTCGCGACACCTGATGAGCATGATCCTGCACAGTCGCAAGGACCGTGGCTCGGTCGCGATCCATCCAGAAAAAGCCTCCGGCTTCCGTATCCTGCTGGGTCAAGCAGTTGATCTGAACTGCAACGCGCTCCTTCTCCTACCTCGTAACAAGGTTGGCAACTGCAGTAAATACAGAGTAAGATGACTCACAAACCAGGTGCATCCAAAAACGAGCAGTAGCTCGAAGAAACTTACACTGCAGATGTTCGGCTAACTGCCGCAGCTCCCCCATCAGATACTCTTCCCTGGTGGTAGCTCGCTCCGCCTTCGATTTCCATACATCCGCATGGCCTCGGATGCCAAGTATCTCCTTCTCAAGACCGCGGACGCGGTCACGAAGAAAAACAAGCTGCGATGCATCATCCAAACATGGTCGCGGCTGTGGAGCAGACAAAGTATCAAGGGGGTCCTCACCCGAAGGTCCCTAAAGGAAAACAGACGAGTATGAACAAAACATGACTGAGCAACAACTCGAAGGATCATTTATATACAATAAAAGGCCACTACGTGGCACAGGGAAATTGTTCGTCAAATATTACAACAAAAAAAGAAGACAACTATCCTACAACTACAACGACGAAGCCTAAGCAGTTGCATCCTGAGTGGCCTCAGAGCCATAGTGCCTGCTCTTGACCTCCTGCTGCTGCTTCGCCGCATACTCCGCCAGAAGGTTAATGATCTTCGGCCCATAGCGCTTACAGTGAGAAGCATAGAGAGCAAAGGCTACCTCGGAACCGTCGGGAGCCGTTGGCATCTGGGAGGTGACCTGATGAAGATCCAGTTCTGCCCCGGACACCAGGGCCATAGCCAGGCCCATGGAAGCGCCGATGCCCTTCTGCTTGTGCTTGTAGGCCGCATGCGCATCCGCTGACATCGCATCCGCTGACATCGCATCCGCCAAAGAATCCACATCCTCAAGGGCAGCACCCTTGGGAACGAGCTCCTTATAGAAGCGCCCGAGGATCTCCTTGGCCTTGGCAAGAGAGCCAACAGTAGTACCGCAGCGGTCTTCGACCGCCGCAGCGGCATCATCCAGAGCGCTACCGTGCTCCAGGACAGTGCGATCGAATTCAATGCCTGCGGAATCTGGAGCAAAAGAAAGATACAGTAAGAATCAAATAAGGGCATGGGGACACAACAGCCGAAAAAACCAAAGAGAGGCAAAAGCACTCACCGGAGATGGCCTTGGCAGCAGCCATCAGTTTCTCGGCCACCTCCTTCTCGTGCGCAGCCGCAACGGTTGCGAGCTTCTCCTCACGATCTAAAGCCTCTCGATGCAGGCGCTCCTTGGACGTTGTGGCATCAGCCAGCTCCCACTGCAGGCGCTCCTTCGCCCCAACGACATCCTCAGCCTTCTTCTCCGCTCGCCCAAGGCTCTTTTTGAGAGCATCAAGCTCGCGGAGGGCAGTATTATTCTCATCTGCAAAAGCAACAAGAACATACATGAGCTACACAAGCTAGCAAGCAGACAAAAAAGAATAGGATCAATTCAACATGTACCTCGAAGCTACCGCATGCTGGCCTCTAGCGCCAGGTGCTGCTGCATAAGCAAGTTCGCACCATGCACAAAGGGCTGCGAGAAGAAACAAAGTATCACAACAAGGGCTCGGGGGCTGCGCCCAAGAAACGATCAAGACATCAAACACATGAAAAATGCTCGGGGGCTCCCCTCGAGACACACAGAAAGGAAGCCAAATCAGCAGATCATCCGAAAATAAGGCCCGGGGGCTCCCCCTATAGAAAGAGAGAAAACAACTTACATGCTCAGACGGAGACTCCGAAGGTCCCGGTGTAGTCTTCTGGGAGACGATCACTTGATCCTCCTGTGTAGAGGGCTTCGGAGCATCGCCCCCAGAGGTGGCCACCGTCTGAGAGGGAGGAGGCGTCAGTTTCGACTCCCCTACTGCCTCCTGAGTGGCCTCACTAAAAGAGTCCTTAGAGGAGTGGCTGCAAGGAAAATACCAATCAAAAGCAAGAATACAAGAAAGTAACGAATCGCATCTGAAGATACTTACGAGTCCATGTCGCTCAAGTAAAAAACGGGCAGCGCCCTCTTCCCTTTCTTCTCTTCCTTCTTCCTCTTGGCCGGCGGCTGCGACGCTACAGCCCGCACAGGCATGGCTGGGATAGGCGAGGAAGAAGCACCATCACATCCACTATGGCAGACAAGGAATGGCGGGTCCCTAGGCGTCGGCGGAGTCGAGGCATCCGAAGATTCGCTCGAGCTCCATGCCCGCTTTCGGGTCTGCCCCTCACTCGCCTCGGGGGCTTCCTCAGTCGGCGACTGCGCCGGCGAAAGCTCGGACTCGGAGTCCACAACTTCGTTGTCCGGCGCATCTAGAAACCTTTTGGGTAGTGGAGGCACCATGCCAGCCACCTTGAGGTCCTGCACAATGAATACATAAACTTTTAGAACAAGTAATCACAAGGAAAAGCACTCAAAAAAGGCGCTACGCGCACGTCGCAAATCTACACCTGCGGAACTGGTCTCGCGGCACTGAACGGGGGCGTCAGCGACTTCCCCGGAAGGTCCTTATCGGACTTGTACTTCAGCAGTGGCTGAAGAACTCTGTCGAGGTCCTCCCGGAGCGCTCTTCAGCCGAAACTCTTGTCGGGTTGTGGCGTCCAGAATAAAGGAACATCGGATGCGCCCTAGCTTGGAGTGGCTGCACCCGATGTTTGAGGAAGGTGCGGATGATATCCACACCGTTCACCTCCTTCTCCGCAACCACCTGGAGGGCCTCCACCCGACGGTAGATCTCCTCTATCTCCTCCACCTCGCCCTACAGGATATAATTATTCCAGGATCTCTTCTTCAAGATCTCCTGGGTGGAGTCGAAAGGGGCAAGGCCGAAGTTTTGCCCATCCACTATGGAGTCGCGGATATAAAACCACTTCCTCCGCCAGTATTGGACGGACTCAGACATAGAGAAATAGAAGAAAAGAACAGTAGATCGAAGAGAAATGATACAGCCGCCGATCGGATAAACTCCGTCGGAGCCAGACTGCCTCTTCACGGAATAGAGCCTCCCAAAGAGGCCAAAGTGCGGCTCGATACCGAGCCAGCACTCGCAAAAATCAATGAAGCAGGCGATGTGGAGAAGAGAATTTGGCGAGAGATGATGGAGCTGAATGCCATAGAAGAACAACAGTCCACAAAGAAAATCATGGACTGGGAGCGAAAGGCCGCGAAGAACAAAAGCGACAAACATCACCCGAAACCCTACGGGTGGACGGGGAGTTACCTCATCGCCAGGGACCCTGACGGCGTCCTTGTCCTGTGGGATTAAACCCGCTTCACGCAACTTGCACAGGTCGCCCTCACGCGTCTCCGAGCGCCGCCACCCACCTTCGGTGACACGAGCGGCGGCGGTGCCCTTCTTGCCACTGGCAGCAGCACTGGTGCCCGCTCCGGTGGAGGCCTTCTTCGACTTACCCATCGCGGCGCGTCACGGCGGCAGTGTGCGCGCAAGAATGAGGAAGGAAACGATCGAAGAACGTCCAGCGCGCAAAGGGAAACTCTCGAGAACTGGAGGCAGTGAAAAGCAAATGGCTAAGGGTGAAAACAAACTACAGTTTTCCCCACAGATATAAGGACAAAGACGATGAACAGGGACCGTTCATCTGAAAGCCCTAACGCCGGGATCAGATCCAACCGTCCACGTGTCAACACAGCAGCGAACCGTCGCTCACACGCCGTCCACTACACACAGAAACCGAGGAGACACCGTAATTATCGCCACGTCATGCATGACCAGTCAACTCCAAGTCAGAAAGTGGGACCCACGTTCGTCCAGTCACATCACCTCTGGCGCCGCAGACGGTTGAGGTCACCGATCGTCAGCACTGACGTCATCAAACCACACTATCAACGGTTAGAAATCTTCGTCTGACAACTAAAAGTACTCACTCGAATCTATGATTCGAGCAACTACTCGGGGGCTACTCCTATTAGGAGCACTGGCCATGCACCCGAGACACGAATAAGGTACTACACCAATGATCTATTCTTCGAGTCCTACGTCGAGTCTACGACTCCACTACGGACTCGAGGGCTACTCCCATAGGGAGGATTGATTCAAGCATCCGAAAAAATTGTGTCCTACGGACCTGAAGTTAACAACAGCTGAATTAAAGTCTCTGATCGAGTCTACGACTCGAACAGACACTCGGGGGCTACTCCCATAGGGAGCGCTGGTCGCGCACCCTATGAATTCTTCGACTGTGATCCTTCGGATCAAAATGTAAAAACTTTTTGGCAACTTTGCCCCAACCAACGCTAAGTGAGTAACATCCTCCTTGGCCACCCGAAACACCTCCGCGATGATAAAAAATCGGATGATGTGTATACGACGCAAAGATAAGACCTACAGATACCATCTGATGGCCTGGTAACGCACATGACTGCGCTCTACTAGTAAAAATCCGTGCCAACATGCGCGATGAGAATCCTGACGGACGCGTTGGGTACACATTTGAAAACTACTGGGATTCGACTCTTATAAGACCTCAACGGCCTGAGTCGAATTACGCCAGCATCTATTCCGGGTTCGAGTTTAGGGACTCGAATCTAAATAAGATCGTATTGTTTTGTCCTAATACAGTTAACTGACCCTGATCCATCAGGAGAGTCAGGCACACGCATCAATAATCCCTACACACTAAAATCATTCTTTTCTCTAATGAACAGACACATCTGCACCCGAAAGATTAAAGAGTCCTCAGCCGAATCTGCGATTCGACTGAACACTCGGGAGCTACTGACATGGTTATACCCTACGAATACACTCATTAGCATACCTGGTCCAGCCCAAGAAAGGCCCACAAGGACATACGTGGCCTGTGGAGATTTTCGGGTGGCCCAAGCCCATGACATCTTCGGATCCTTGGAGAGCAAGACTAGAACAAATAGAATATTCAAAAAGGCAAACCCTAAACTTGTAACCGACTCGATCTGTGCTCGACACCTGCCTAACTCTATATAAATGCTAGGAGGGCACAACGAGAATGGCCAATTCTTTTCCACCGCATACACACCTTCACGCCAGATTGCATCTGCGCACCCCTGTAACCTTCGGTTCCGCCGTAATCAAAAGCAGACAAGCAGAAGTAGGGTTTTCCCTCGGGGGCCTGAACCTGGATAAATCTCGTGTCCCCTGGTTGCTTGTCTGTTAACCGTTCCGCGATCTCAGCACCCCCATCTTCTCCAAAACTCAAGCTCATAACAATGGACATTGACGAGTCGAAACCTCGTCACGGTTAGTTCAATTTTAAAGAAGTGTGACTTAAGTGTACATGCTGGACAAATTCAGTGACCGCTGATGCCATTTACTCTGTTTTTCTTCCATAGACTCATTTTGTCTGGCCATGATTTAGAGTTGATTTTAAGTTTAGCCGTGAATTATGTTGAAACATTTTGCCACGCTAATAGTACTGAATTGTTGACGAGGGTTGATATGGAGTTTACAAGTAATTCACCACGAGCGAATCCGCTGGCTCCAAGCCTCCACCAACGGGGTTAAGTCGGCGGGAAGCCGCCAACTACGGAGTACGTACATGAGACGGACGTGTGGACACTGGACAGGACAGGACGTCTTAATCAATGAACATATTCAGTGTGGTACTCTTGAGTATATACCGTCGTTAGATCACCTCCACCCGGTTTTCCTAGCGGGCCGTTTTCTAGGTTTTTCTTCTTTGAACGTCAAAAATTAGTCCAGTCGTGTTTTCAGATTTCGTTTAGATTTAGGTCAACTTAGATCCTGACCTTTCAGGCCGTTCTAGGATGCCGGGAACGCACTGGGACACCGGCGAAGTGAATTCGGTGGAAAAAATGTTCGGCCGCGTGGACCCGCCCATTCAGCGAGAGAAGCTGAGTCATCATCATCCTTCCACCTTGGAACCCCGCGACGGACCGCCGGGCATTAACTGCCCGTCTCGTCGACCACGCGCCATCGTAATGGCGCGCCACTGCCGCCTCGGCTCCCGCGACGGACCGACGGGCAATAACTTCTCGCCGGTTCCTCTTTTCCCGCCCTCGCCGCTACACCCCTCCCACCATCGCCGCCCGCTTCGGTTTATAAAAGCCGTACACACTGGTAGAAAACGCGCCATGCGTCCCGGTTGGTAAGGGGATTTAGTCCCGGTTGCCCAACCGGGACGGGGCAATCGGGACTAAAGCCCAAACCTTTAGTCCCGGTTGCCCCACCAACCGGGACAAAAGGCCACACACGTGGCATCTGCTCCGTGCCAGGGGGGGGGGCTTTAGTCCCGGTTCGTAACACGAATCGGGACTAATAACCTGCTGCCGCGGCAGAGATTTGGCCCATTTCTCTGCCGCGGCAGAGAATTCATTTTGGCACATTTTGTTGCCGCGGCAGCATTTTCGCCACTTTTTGTGCCGGGCAGAGAATTCATTTAGGTTGTTTTATTGTCTATTTAGTGTTTTGCACTTATCAATGAAGGAACCTTATATTACACAAGATCATCATGACAACATTTTACATTCAATACACGGATCGAGTTCATGCACTACATACAAAAGTTGCTATTCGATGCTACCGGCCAATTTCTTGAAAGTTGCTATTTTTACAATTCCTATTGTCTATACACAGCCGAGTAGTATTCCCCTTTTGGGTCTAGGACTTCTGCATCCAAGAATCCCGCCAATTCCTCCTGTATTGCTCGTATGCGATCCTTTGGCAGAAGACCGCCCCGTAGACGTTCGATCTGATTTAAAAAAGGAGTCAGACTATATGAATATGAAACTAAACACAATTTGATTGTAATTAAAAACTATAGAAATTGTTTACGTACGTGGAGTTGCTCTAAATTTCTGCCCTTCTCATCGCACGTCTGCCGGATGAACTCGCATACATAGTATCCACATAGATTGTTACCTGGTCCCTGCGTCAGGCACTTTACGACAACAGAGTTCAATCAAAATAATAATCAAGCATGATAATAACTGTATCAAAACTAGAATCAAAGAGATGCGCGGATATAGCTAGTGGTGCTTACATCTAGTGGTTGAAATGTAAGCTCCTCTTTCCAAACACCCCTAGCCTTCTTGGTGAACCGTTTCCAAGCGCTGCCCGGCGTAGAAAACGAATAAAATAAGTTATTAAGTACTTGATATCATAAAATTCACGAACGTTGCCGATATAGTGTCGTAATGATTAGAATTACCGCTGGAGAAGTATCTGCATGTCCTTCCACGTCTCAAGGGGTTTATGTTTCGAGTCCATGACTAGTACACGCCCTTTGTCAAGTTGAATGATTAACAGAATATAGTGGTACCTGCGAATGCAGAACTTATCAATTATATACTTAACATCGAGTAAGCGAAATAGAAAGTGTATACAAGACAATAACACTCACTGGAAGTTGTAAGGAAATAGTATTTCCCTTTTGGTTTCTTGAAACCTTAACGCGTGTACTATATTATCCTCCGTATCCTGGGGGCTTATTTTGAGATTAGCTTCATGAACCCAATATGGGTCAATGAAGCCAATGTCATAGATTTGTCCTCTGCTGCATTCGAGAATCTTCATTCTGCATATTAAAGTATGATTATATACATGCAATAAACAAAATAATATAGATGGAGACTAAATTAATTACATAATTAGTACTTACAGACAATAGGCACTCATGATCGATTTGTCCAAGGCGTCTTGATTGAATAATTGAAATAGTTCATCAAATTCAATGGATATCATGTCATCCTTATCTTTCCCATGATGCTTTTTTGTAACCCTCAGCACTATCCAGTTAGCCCCGGCCCTTATGGCATGCATGTACCAGTTATGCAATCTTCGCATTTTTGTTGAAAGATTGTTTACCTCCTCAGGTTTGACGAGAGGTTTTCCGTACTGGTATTGGTATGCTACTTCACTCACGGGGAAGAACTCTAACTGGGATAAGTACTGGGCAATACTCATACCTTGAGTAGCGGCAGCTTCTCCGTATTGTGCAACTACCTCTGGATCATACTGCTCTTCGGCCCCATATTTGCTCGACCCCACATTGGTTTGATAAATCACCTTGAGAGGGGCGCAAGTCTGTTTTGCTTGTTCTCCGAGCTGGACAACAGATTTCCCGCTTGCATCAGTACTGCTCTTCGAGGCTTTTTGTGCTGCATGTGACTTGAGAATAGAACACTCATAGTCTGATGACAGCTTTGGCTCGGGTTGATGAAGAGTCTTTAGCATTTTCAACACTTTGCCTTTTTCTTCTTTGGTGTTGGGGAACTCTGGCTCTTTCGGCCGCCTCAGCTTAGCGAAAAACGCTGTCGTTTCCGCATCAACGATCGCCGCAGTCTCCTCTTCAGTACAGTCATAAGCTCTCTTGGGAGGAACCGTTGGTACTTTTGGAAGAGGCTCTTGTTTACGTTTCGGCGATCGCTTACGACGCATAGTAGCGGTACGCTTACGCTTTTTATCCTGAGGCGCCGGCGATGGCTCCCACGGCGATGGCTGCACCGGAGATTGGTGAGGCGACGGAGCCGGGTGAGGCGACGGAGCCGGGTGAGGCGACGAAGACGGCTGCCGCGGCGGCGACGACCTCGCTGGAGACGGGTGAGGCGGCGGCGAAGATGGCCTTGGCGTGTGATTTCGAAGCACGATACAATCCTTCGGCCATAGAATGGTGACGTTTTTTGCGTCACCCAGCACAGTCACATCCCCTTCACCAGCAGGGTAGTGAAGACCCAAAACCTCAAAGGTGGGCATGATTTCATCCACGCCGACAACAGCGTAGCCCTCTGGAATCGGACGACGGTGGTAAGTTGGTGTGGGTCCAATTGGTAAGGCATAGCCGACCGCCACCTTCATTGATATGTTCACAACTTTGACATGTAGCTCGCAGTGTGTCATCTCTGTGATATCATCCACTGGGTAGCCAACAGGAGCCATCGTCGGTGCATCATCGGCATCGCCATTGTCATTACCCGGGACCTCGGTGGAAGCCACACTTCTTTTTCGATTATTCGATAGGCCGGTAGCATCGAATGCAGTGTGCTGCTGAGATGGGCCGGTAGTACTTTGCTCTTTAAGTGAGTTAATTTCATCTTGTTGTTGCTTTAATCGTTCTTCAATTAAACGCATTTGCTCTTTCTGACTTTCTGCTTCAACTGCCGCCCTGTCCTTACTCCTCTGACGGCTTCTATCAGGATATTTCTTCCTCTCTTCGGGAAACCCAGTCCTCCATGATTGGGAGCCTATTGTGCCTCGTGTTCGTCCATCATGTTCCTTATTTCCAAGGGCGAGTGTGAGCTCATCATTCTCTCTATCGGGAATGAAGTCCCCATCTTTAACAGCCTTTACTGCTTTTCTCATCCTCTCGATTGGCAAGGGGTCTTCTTTATGTCGTATGTTATATATGCACCTCCCTTCCGAGTCCAACGTGCCCCCATGCCCGTAAAACCAATTCCTTGCACGTTCTAGCCAATCGTCTGTCTCTGGGGTGATATTTTTATCACGCAGTTCCTGCTCAAGTTTCTCCCACTTAGGAATGCCAACCTTGTAGCCACCTTGCCCCATAGTATGGTGATACTTCTTCTTAGCAGCATTCAGCTTATTCGTTTCAGACATTTTCTTAGCTTTTTCTGATTTCTTGTATTCCACAAACTCATCCCAGAATGGTTTTATCTTCTCAAACTGAATATTCTTGAAATCGGGAGTCTTCTTTTTCACGACATAGTCAAGGTGCAATCTTTTCTTCCAGTTGCTGAAACACTGGGCCATCTTCTTCAAAGCCCACTCCCTGACCTTAGCCTCCATGGCTCTCCCATGTTGTAAGGCGTCCTCAACTGGATCCTCCGCATTTGGATCCAGCTCTATCTTCGGTAGTTTGAAATTAACCATGAGCATCTTCCACAGTAAATCTTTGGCGTGGTTAGGGACAAATAAACATGTTCCCTCTTCATCCGCTTTAGCAGGCCTATTCCAATTTCTAATGGTGATCGGGATTAAGTCCCTAACGATTACTCCGCATTGTGCCACAAATTTGGTTGCGACAACTTCGGGAGCTGTCGGTCTGCCGTCTTCAGCGACATCTTCGATCCTAAACCTCTCATGGTCTTGCAACTTTTTGGTTGGGCCTCGTCTGCTCTTTTCAGTAGATTCCTTCGATCCGGAGGGCTAAAAGAAGAAAGATCGTCGTTACTATTTCTATATAGATAGCAGATGATTAATTAATGAATTGATTTATATTACATGCACCTCGCCGAAGCGGTCGTCTTCTCGATTACACAAGGCATCGCCTCCTCCCTCGCGGAAGGCAACACCTTCAACCTCAAACAAGTTGTCTACTCCGGTAAAAAGAGGATCACCCTCACCGGAGTTGTTCAGAAACGTTGATACGTCTAAATTATCTTCCCCACGGATCACACCTTGGATCAACTCTTCCTTTTCTTCGTCTCTGACGTGTGGGTCCATATTTTCTGCATAGGTGGAAAAACGAATAAGTTAAAGCGGCTAAAGGAGAAAGTTAAGGAGAAACCCTAATATATACATACACAATAATAAAAATGAAGAGAAACCCTAAACCTAGCTACAAAAAGGAAACCGTGTAGTAGATAGGTAACTCTAGCTAAAATCAACTAAAATCAATATTCCGGAGTTCCGAGGGGTGTAACCTAGTTCGGAGAAACCTCCGATGCATATGAGAGGGGAACATGAGTATAAGGCTACAAAAGGGAAACTATCCAGCAGATAGGTAACACTAGATACTAACAAAATACCATATTGGAATCGATTTAAGAGGGTTCAGAATGCCCTGGCGAAGGCACATCGTCGAACCCACATGCACCTAAGGGGTATTAATGATTCCTTATCTAACCACAGTGACTGACAATGTGAATCGGGTCTGGGGCTACCCACATTGACTGACCAGTGGGGTCGAAGACCAATAATACCAAACTAATTAATAAACCTAATAATACCTAACTAATAATAAACCTAATAATCGAAACACCGAAAAGAAAGGGAAACAATCAACACATGGCATCGATGCAATGCTCAAGCAAGTATGATGATATGACAAGTTAATTTGCATTGTAATGTAACCCTAAGACATGCTCGACGATTTAATCGGGGTTCCGACGGGTGAAAACCCTAACTCGGGGAAACTCCGGAACATATGAGAGGGGTGCATTTGTTCTTCTAATTATACTTGTCATTTAAATTGTTGAACAATGCATGATTATAGGTTAAATAGATAGGTTTCATTTTTCTGAACAATTTGATATATTATTTGTATTTTTCTGACTTATAAATAAAAAGATATTGAATTTACAAGTTTATATCAATTTCTGGAATTATTAAATCATTTAAAATTGAATTACTGTGTCAATATGACATCAGCAAAGGGTTGGGTTTTTTTTTACCAAGACAGAACCTAGCCACTGTCACTGAGTGCTGGGCCCTAGGCCACATCAGCAAGCCACCGTGGGCCACGTCAGCGGGCCCGTGGCCACGTCAGCGTGACGCCGTGGACAAGGACGACGCGGCGGTGGAGGAAACGACGCCGGCGACGATGCACCACCACCAGCAGCAGAGGGAGGGGGAGGACAGAGAGGGGCAGGGAGGGGCGGCGCCGTACCTGACGCGCGACGGTGGGGGAAGGGCGCGGTCGTCGACGGGAAGCAGAGAAGCGGGCGGCCGGCGGTCGTCGGGGGAAGGAGACGCGCGGGCGGCGCGGTCGTCGGCGCGCGGGAAGAGACGCGGGTGGCGGCCGGAGGCGGAGGCGTTGACGACGGAGCCACTACGGGGAGCGCGCGATGGTGGCGGGGGCAGCCTGGCGGCGTCGTCGTCGGCGAGGGCGCGGGCAGAGGCAGAATGGGGAAGGGAAGAAGAAGAGGAGGCACGCGCTGTTATAACTAAAGGGCCTTTAGTCCCGGTTCGTAGCTCCAACCGGGACTAAAGGTGCATACGTCCCGGTTGGAGCCACCAACCGAGACCTATACTCCAAAATTTTCAGCAGACCAAGGGTTGGCGCGCAGTGGGTCTTTAGTCCCGGTTGGTGGCTCCAACCGGGACATATTCCTCTGTTTTCAAAAAATTTCAGGTATTTTCTCTCTGTTCCCGCCTTATTTTTTATTTTGGGGTTTAAATTTGTATTGTTTTTTAAATGATAATTAATTTGGAATTTAGAAAAACTTTAAACATAAAAAGTGTTTGGATTTGAATAAATAATTCAAAACCATTTTCTGTTTTAAAAAATAATTAATGTAACCATTTAAAATATGAACCATTTACAATTAAAAATGAATTAACTTATATTTTTTTAATATCAATTTGGAATTTAGAAAAACTTTAAACATAAGAAGTGTATGGATTTGAATAAATAATTCAAAAACATATTCTATTTTTAAAAAATAATTAATGTAACCTTTTAAAATGAATTAACTTATATTTTTGAATATTAATTTGGAATTTAGAAAAACTTTAAACATAAAAAGTGTTTGGATTTGAATAAATAATTCAAAACCATTTTCTGTTTTAAAAAATAATTAATGTAACCATTTAAAATATGAACCATTTACAATTAAAAATGAATTAACTTATATTTTTTTAATATCAATTTGGAATTTAGAAAAACTTTAAACATAAGAAGTGTATGGATTTGAATAAATAATTCGAAAACATATTCTATTTTAAAAAAATAATTAATGTAACCTTTTAAAATGAATTAACTTATATTTTTGAATATTAATTTGGAATTTAGAAAAACTTTAAACATAAAAAGTGTTTGGATTTGAATAAATAATTCAAAACCATTTTTTGTTTTAAAAAATAATTAATGTAACCATTTAAAATATGAACCATTTACAATTAAAAATGAATTAACTTATATTTTTTTAATATCAATTTGGAATTTAGAAAAACTTTAAACATAAGAAGTGTATGGATTTGAATAAATAATTCAAAAACATATTCTATTTTTAAAAAATAATTAATGTAACCTTTTAAAATGAATTAACTTATATTTTTTAATATTAATTTGGAATTTAGAAAAACTTTAAACATAAAAAGTGTTTGGATTTTTAACTTATATGCCCGTTTTTTTTGAATTTATTATGCCCGTTTTGAATTATCTGAATTTCTAACTATGGTCGAACCGGTGTGCATGAAGATAGGGGACGGGCATCGTTAGAACTTGCATTGGATCTCTAAAGAAACCACATATTGCGAGTCTAAAAATGATTTTTTCAAAAAATCACGGGCGATAGATCATGTACCTGTAGTACAAACCGGACCCACTTCCTGCCGATTCGGCAGACATTTGTCCTTTTTACCCGGGATGGACGAAAAGGTTTGAGATGTACCGGTTGGGATATAGTCCATGTAAGGTGGTCTAGTATTTTAGGAAAATAGGACGGTAGAATTCTGAAACGGCATTTTGGTGGTTACTTCACAAAACGACCCGTTTTTTGCGCTCGGAAAATGGAAAAGGGATTTTCCGTGCGACAAAAAGGAAAACTTCCTCCTGCAACATTGTTCTACATACCAATGTCCACACACATGCATAATATGGGCACAACATCACAAACTATGCTGTGATTCAGCACATAACATCGGTCATTTGGACCGAAAGCCATGAAACCTCGAACATGATAGGTCATTTTGTGAAGGTTTTTTCGAAACATGATCAATATACCAAGTCTGGTATTTTTCCTTTCAACTATGTAACATAATATGACACCACGCGAAGGATTTTCATTGTTCGGATTTTTTTTGAATTTATTATGCTCGTTTTGAATTATCTGAATTTCTAACTATGGTCGAACCGGTGTGCATGAAGATAGGGGACGGGCATCGTTAGAACTTGCATTGGATCTCTAAAGAAACCACATATTGCGAGTCTAAAAATGATTTTTTCAAAAAATCACGGGCGATAGATCATGTACCTGTAGTACAAACCGGACCCACTTCCTGCCGATTCGGCAGACATTTGTCCTTTTTACCCGGGATGGACGAAAAGGTTTGAGATGTACCGGTTGGGATATAGTCCATGTAAGGTGGTCTAGTATTTTAGGAAAATAGGACGGTAGCATTCTGAAACGGCATTTTGGTGGTTACTTCACAAAACGACCCGTTTTTTGCGCTCGGAAAATGGAAAAGGGATTTTCCGTGCGACAAAAAGGAAAACTTCCTCCTGCAACATTGTTCTACATACCAATGTCCACACACATGCATAATATGGGCACAACATCACAAACTATGCCGTGATTCAGCACATAACATCGGTCATTTGGACCGAAAGCCATGAAACCTCGAACATGATAGGTCATTTTGTGAAGGTTTTTTCGAAACATGATCATTGTTCGGCACACATTTAGTCCCGGATGTAGTCACAAACCGGGACTAAAGGGATTGCGGCAGAGTGGGCCAGACAACACTAATAATAGGGGTGAGTGTCGACATTATGTCGTGCGGCTTGTACCTTGTCCCGGATGGTGTCACCAACCGGGACTAAAGATGAACCTTTAGTCCCGGTTGGAGTTCCGGTTGGAGACACCAACCGGGACTAAAGATGAGTCAGCACTAATAATAGGGGTGAGTGTCGACATTATGTCGTGAGTGTCGACATTATGCCGAGCTGCTTGTACTATAAATATGCATCCTTGTGAGTCCAGTCCTCCAGCCAGTTTGAGGCATCTCCAAGATGGTTTTAGAGAGCAGGGACACCACTACGGCCAGTTTCAGGGAGATGCCGCCGGAGCCCAGTCCTCCGGCATCTCCGAGAAACTGGTCATAGAGGCACTCCCTAATATGTGAAATTAGTTAGCTCTGAGGCGTATTGATCTAGTTAGTGAAGTTACAAGCTGCAAGATGGTTTTCGAGAGCAGGGACACCACTGCGGCCAGTTTCAGGGAGATGCCGACGGAGCCCAGTCCTCCGGCATCTCCGAGAAACTGGTCATAGAGGCACTCCCTAATATGTGAAATTAGTTAGCTCCGAGGCGTATTGATCTAGTTAGTGAAGTTACAAGCTGCAAGATGGTTTTCGAGAGCAGGGACACCACTGCGGCCAGTTTCAGGGAGATGCCGACGGAGCCCAGTCCTCCGGCATCTCCAAGAAACTGGTCATAGAGGCACTCCCGGTCCAGCCACAAAATGGGACTAACACTCAAGACATTTATTAATATTAAAAACTGAGACTACAAAACCGGGCCTAAAGGCCACAAACCGCGAAAGATATCCTTCGGTCAAGCCACAAACCGCGAAAGACATGAACTAGAGTTACATAATATGAGCATGAACTTCTTGGCATATGTCATTCCTTATGACCGCTTCAGACGTAACCATGGAGCATCTTCTTTACTTAACGGAATGCTTGGGTCAGTTTTCACTGTGAAGGGCGGAATTTCATCAAACTTATTATAATCTTCTGACATGTCTGTCTTGTCCTCGATTCCCACGATGTTTCTTTTCCCTGAAAGAACTATGTGACGCTTTGGCTCATCATATGATGTATTCGTTTGCATATTTTTTCTTTTTTTTCGGTCTGGAGGACATGTCCTTCACATAGAAAACCTGAGACACATCATTGGCTAGGACGAATGGTTCATCTCTATAACCAAGATTGTTGAGATCCACTGTTGTCATTCCGTACAACTGGTCTATCTTTACCCCTTCCCCATTCAGGTTGACCCATTTGCAGCGAAACAAAGGGACCTTAAAAGAGACTCCATAGTCTAGTTCCCATATCTCCTCTATGTAACCATAATATGTGTCCTTTTGTCCATTCTCGTCTATTGCATCAAAGCGGACACCACTATTTTGGTTGGTGCTCTTTTTATCTTGGGCGATCGTGTAGAATGTATTCCCATTTATTTCGTACCCTTGGAAATTCAATACAGTAGAAGATGGTGACGCGGCCAACAAGTATAGCTGATCTCCAACAGTGGTGTCATTCAAGAGATGTGTCCGCATCCAACCACCGAAAGACTTCATGTGTTCATCTGTAATCCATGATTCAGGCTTCCCGGGTTTTTGGAGCGTACAATATTCTTGTGTTCCTCGATATACGGAGCTGCCAAGGTGGAATTATGTAGAACTGTGTAGTGTGCTTTAGTGAAAGAATCCCCGTCCCTACATATCATTGCTTTCTTTCCCAGCGTGCCTTTTCCACTTAGTCTTCCCTCATGTCGCGAGTCAGAAACACCAATCGGCTTAAGGTCAGGAATAAAGTCAACACAAAACTCAATGACCTCCTCTGTTCCATATCCTTTGGAGATGCTTCCTTCTGGTCTAGCACGGTTATGAACATATTTCTTTAAGACTCCCATGAACCTCTCAAAGGGGAACATATTGTGCAGAAATACCGGACCGAGAATGGCAATCTCTTCCACTAGATGAACCAGGAGATGCGTCATAATATTGAAGAAGGATGGTGGGAACACCAATTCAAAACTAACAAGACATTGTACCACATCCTTCTGTAACCTTGGCAGAATATCTGGATTGATTACCTTCTGAGATATTGCATTGAGGAATGCACACAGCTTCACAATGGGTACTCGAACATTTTCCGGTAGAAGCCCCCTCAATGCAATCGGAAGCAACTGCGTCATAATCACGTGACAGTCATGAGACTTCAGGTTTTGGAACTTTTTCTCTGCCATATTTATTATCCCCTTTATATTAGATGAGAAGCCCGACGGCACCTTGATACTGTAAATGACTTCAAAAAAGATTTCCTTCTCTGCTTTGGTAAGAGCATAGCTGGCACAACTTAAGTGACGCCCTTTATCCGTCTTGTTATCTGTATGCATGTTCTTTGGGTCTTTCATAATTTGTTGGTCCTCCCGTGCTTCAGGTGTATCTTTTGTCTTACCATACACGCCTAGGAATCCTAGCAGGTTCACGCAGAGATTCTTCGTCACGTGCATCATGTCGATTGAAGAGCGGACACGCAGGACTTTCCAATATGGCAGCTCCCAAAATATAGATTTCTTCTTCCACATGGGTGCGTGTCCTGTAGCGACGTCGTTCAGAACTGATTGACCGCCGGGACCCTTTCCAAAGATTACTTCTATGTCCTTGACCATACCAAATACATCATCACCAGCAGGGAGTTCAGGCTTCTTCCGGTGATCTGCCTCACCTTTAAAATGCTTGCCTTTCTTTCTTACGGGATGATTGGTCGGAAGAAATCGTCGATTCGCTAGGTACACAACCTTCTTGCATTTATGCAAATATGTACCTTCGGTCTTTTCTAAACAGTGGGTGCATGCCTTATATCCTTTGTTTGTCTGTCCTGAAAGGTTACTAAGAGCAGGCCAATCATTGATGGTTACGAATAACAACCCTCGTAGATTAAATGGCTCCTGTTTGTTCTCATCCCACGCACGTACACCTGGTTTGCCCCACAACTGTAAGAGTTCTTCAACTAATGGCCTAAGGTACACATCAATATCGTTGCCCGGTTGCTTCGGGCCTTGGATGAGCACTGTCATCATAATGAACTTACGCTTCATGCACAACCAAGGAGGCAGGTTGTAGATACATAGAGTCACGGGCCAGGTGCTGTGACTGCAGCTCTGCTCCCCAAAAGGATTCATGCCATCCGTACTTAGACCAAACCATAAGTTCCTTGCGTCACCTGCAAAGTCTGGGAAGTCTCTCTCGATTTTTCTCCACTGTGACCCATCAGCAGGGTGTCTCAACTCCCCGTCTTTCTTACGGTCTTCTTTGTGCCATCGCAACAACCTGGCATGCTCTTTGTTTCTGAACATGCGTTTCCACCTTGGTATTATAGGAGCATACCACATAACCTTAGCAGGAACCCTCTTCCGGAGGGGCTCTCCCTCAACATCACCAGGGTCATCTCGTCTGATCTTATACCGCAATGCGTTGCATACCGGGCATTTATCTAAATTCTCATACTCCTTACCGCGGTAGAGGATGCAGTCATTAATGCATGCATGTATCTTTTGCACATCTAATCCCAGAGGACAGAGAGTCTTCTTTGCTTCGTAGGTACTCTCGGGAAGTTCGTTATGTTTTGGAAACTTCGGCTTCATTATTTTCAGCATCTTTTCAAATGAGGAGTCAGTTAGACCACACTCTGCCTTCCATCGCAACAATTCCAATGTGGTACCGAGCTTTGTGCTGCCATCTTTACAATTTGGGTACAACAATTTCTTGTGATCTTCTAACATGCCCTCTAACTTCAACTTCTCATTTTCTGTTTCACAGTCTCGCTTTGCATCAGAAATGACCCTACCAAGTTCATCAGCCGGCTCATCTGATGCCCGTTCTTCACCTTTTTCCTCTCCATTGTCTTCCATTGCAGTATCACTGTATTCAGGAAACATATGATGATAGTTGTTATCATCATCTTCTTCTTCACCATCTTCCATCATAACCCCTCTTTCCCCGTGCTTGGTCCAGCAATTATAGTTGGGCATGAAACCTTTCATAATCAGGTGGCCGCGAATGATTTTCGAGGAAGAGTACTCCTTGTTGTTCCGACATTGAACACATGAACAACGTATAAATCCATTCTCTTTGTTTGCCGTAGCCACATCGATAAATTTATCCACGCCTTTGATATACCCGGCTACCGCCGGTCACCGTACATCCATTCCCGACCGTTCATCTGCATCATATAAGTAAGTTTATCAAAAAACAGGACATCATAAATAGTGAAATAACCAATTCACACCGACACATGAATTGTATCAATGACCTAGAAAAGATAAGATTGCTAACCTCGATCGAGGGAAATAAAGAGGAGAAAGCTCAAGTGCGTCTCGGACACCTTCTATATTTTTGTTCTATGAGAAATTCAACTGGATTTTTCACTCAAACATTTCAACAAACACCTTCAATGCATGCATGAGAAAAAACTATCACACACCCTCACACCTTACACCATTCGAAAAAACAGAGTGGAGGCAGAGGGGGCTGGGGCGTGCATTTATAGAGGGCAAGGGGTCTTTAGTCCCGGTTGGAGCCAGCAACCGGGACTAAAGGTGCGTGCCACGCCACGTGGCTGTGGCCAAACCTTTAGTCCCGGTTGGTGGCTCCAACCGGGACGCATGCCCCCTTACCAACCGGGACCCATGCCCCCTGGCCCCGTGCCCGCTCCAACCGGGACGCGTGCCAGCATTAGTCCCGGTTGGTGGCGCAACCGGGACTAATGCTCCCAGGGGTCGCGAACGGATGGCCCTTTTTCCTCTAGTGACACCTCGCCGATTCCCTTCACACTCTCTCGCAGCTCCCCCACTCTCCCAACTCCGGCGAATTGATTAATTGTCCCGCCTGGTCCAAGGCGGACTAGGAGGAGACGGAGCGGCGCCGTGTCCAGCGCTAGCAGGAGGAGGCCGAACGCCAGGCCTGGGTTGGCCGCTAGTCGCCTACCAGGACACGCCGCTCGTCGTCCTCGACAACGACGAAGAGGCCAGGCCCTCGTACCAGCCCTGGAGGTGCGGCAATGACGGCCAGGGCAGCTCCCGTCCACCGCAGCCGCCAAGCGACGACGACGACATTGACGACAAGGCCGACCCCGGCTACACCTGCTTCTATAGCAACTTCGGCATGTAGAAGCGGCGTCCGACATCGGCAGTGGCGGCGGCCTTTTAAGTTTTTTTAGTTATTACTTAGACTAAATGTAGTTTAAATTCGGGTGTTTGCCTGAATTCGATATAGTATTTGTGAATTCGTTATATATTAATGAAATCTGTCTATATTCGTCCAAATTATGTCGTGTTTGATTAAAGTTTAGCCAAACACGAAAACTCGGCCTGAAAAACTGAGTGGAAAACTCGGCCTGAAAAACTGAGTGGAAAACTCGGCGTTCCCAACGAAAACTAGTTTCGTCGGTCCAAAATACGTCTGGATTTCGTTCTAGAAACGACCAACGAATAGAGATGCTCTTAGTGGTTAGAGATGAATTACAAAGTTATGCATAATACTCTGAGTAGTCCATGTCAGTACGAGCTCATGAAAAACATACAGAAACTAGACGACAAGCACGATTTACATCGTCACGCGGACCGGATGAATCATGTTTCACATGGCGAGAATTGATGGAACACATACACGCTCGACGGTCGTATAAGACAGGCAGGGCAGACATCCATAACACACCACTCCCAGGAGACATCCTCGCATACCATCCATGGAGCAGCGGCCTAGCGCTAAACTCGTTCCTAACACCAAGCACCCACCACCTTATTGTGCTTGGTCCGAGCACTCGTCTCGCTCCGGCCACCTCGCCTTACAGCTCTACGGCCACTCACATCGATCCCGCCATTTGAGGGCCCTGGCCGTCTCTGCCCATGGCGCCCGATCCCTTCAAGCCATCACCGGCAAAAACATCAGCCATGGCCATGATGCAAAACTAAGGTTCCTCCAAAATTTCAACCTTTTTTTTTGGATCCCCACTTAGTGATTAGCCCAATATCATCTCCCTATATATGTATTCTTCGTCGATGCAATTCAATCAGGGCGGACAAATTCTTCGAGCTGGAGATGAGCGTAGGAGAGAGCGACCTTGATCAGTATGGAGTCGTTAACCATGCGATCTACTGTGTCTACATGGAGAAAGGTTAGCCCTTACATTCGGTCGATATATATCTGAAACTTTTTAGAACTCGGTTGTTTTGTCCTTTTGATCCATACATCTTCGATTAGTAACCTCCTGCATGCATGCAGCTCGAGAGAAGATGATTACGGATCTTGGCATCAGCACGGCCTCCATCGCATGCACCGGCAACGCCATGGCGCTGTCGGAGCTGAACCTCAAGTACTTCACGCCTCTAAGGGTAATGCCCATGCATCCATGTAATGTCAGAAGTCGTCTCTGCGAAAAAATCGTCTCGATCACTACGAGTTTGCATATGCCTGCAGAGCGGTGACAGGTTCGCCGTCAGGGTGAGGGTTGTCCAAATCAAGGGAGCGAGGATACTGGTGGAGCACTTCATCGAGACGCTGCCGGATCGAGAGGTAGTAGGTGTGAAGATCTTAGCGTAATGCGTCGTCGCTTAGAGTACGTATTTCCTGATACATAGTTCTCTCTTAATTAATGACAGCTCGTTTTGGAAGCGACGGCCACCGCCGTCTGCCTCAACAAGGACTACCGCCCGACTCGGGTCTTCCCGGAGATGTCGTCCAAGCTGCAGCAGTTCTTCTCATTATCCCAAGATGTCTAGCAGAAATTCCAAGAGCTAGAACAAGTGGGGGAAAAGCGCGCTATGAGATTTAGGGCCGGCCTTCCCAAGATGCTATACACGCTAGCGCTTGCAAAAAAATAATATCAGATATATAGTCTAAACACAAAAGATTTCAGCATCTAAAATTTGTCTAGGAGCAATTACATCATAACCATTAAGTACAATACAAAAATAGTTATTCAATTGTCTATTCGATCAATCCATGCCAAAATCGCTCACGAACTGGAGAAGCAGCAACCGCGGCTTACAAGCTCTTCTCTGCCGCCGCTCGCGAAGAGAGTTGGGGAGTGGGGAACCAATCAATATGGTGGATGTTGGGATAGGTTACCATGTAGTATGGACACAGGAAGTGTTTTTGACCGATGGATTGTAATTTTTGAAACGCTCAGAAAATAACAGTCCTACAACGTTATGAAAAATAGCGTGGTTTAGCGTGCTAATTTAAGATTAGCGGCGTAACACCCAAAATAGGTTGGACGTATCGTCGACGCTCCGCTCCAAATACGCTATAGCATGCTATTTTTTCCTTGGCTAGAAGTGTTGTACTTAATTTGTTGAGCATGCTATTAGATATCTTAAAAATGAGAGTTAATACATAAAGCCATCACTCTCGTTCAAAAATTTCTATTAACCACCACTTTTTATCCGGGTAGCAAAATGTGACCACTGTTCGATCGTTTTTTGCAATTCATACGAAAACAAAATTGATCCTAAATAGATGTTGTTTCTCACGTCCCGGCCCCACCAAGAGGCTTCCATGGCAAAAGGAGACGACGCCCAGACAAGGCTGTTGCACACCATTAACGACTATTGTGGGGCCCACTCTCAAGCTGTGGATGCATAATGTTTTCTCCTATTGATTGGCAAGTCGGTCTCGCCACTCTCCTCACTCCTCTGCCTCCACACCCGACCGAGCCCGCCACTACCCGCCACCGTAGAGCCATTTTCTCTGGTCGTCCATGCGCGTCCTCCACTGCTCGTCATGGCATGCCTATCTAGGACGACGACAAATCCTTGAGCCTATCCATTCTTGGGGTAAGGTACCTAATTTATAGGGTTATGGGTTGATTCACCGGGTTGGGACTTTAGGGTTTCTACTCAATTTAGCTTGATTAAACCAGTTTTCTGTGCAACTTCTATACGATTAGAATATTATTGATGTGGACTATGCTCTAGATACCTGCGAGGACCCCGCATTTCATGGTTTGGCGGTTGGTTGTCCGGACGTGAGTCGTGTGCACTTGCTTGTCCACATAAGTGAGTGACATTTGAAGGGATCCAACACATGCCGCATATTTTACATGTGTTCAACAGGGATTGTAAGTTCAATTGTAGTTGAAATTATGCTGTATTCCTACGACAATGAACTAAATGCTTTATGATGCTTGTCTTCCACATGATATGGACTCTATTATTGAAACAATGATGAATCAACTTATGTCCAAAGAGATTCTTCATGAACCCATGAAGGACATTGTATAGAAGTACCAAAAATGGTTGGAAGATAACAAAAGCAAGATAAGAAAAGCATAGAATTCGGGCGAACACCCGAATTTAAACTGCATTTAGGCTAAAAATAACTAAAAAACTAAAGAAGGCGGAAGCCGCCGATGCCGATGCCGACGCTGACGCCGCTTCTACATGTCGAAGTTGTTGTAGAAGCAGGTGTAGCCGGGGGCGGCCGTCGTTGTCGCCCGACGACTGTGGTGGGCGGGAGCTGCCCTAGCCCAGGTCACCGTACCTCCACGGCTGGGACGACGTCCCAGCTTCGTCATCGTTGCCGAGGACGATCAATGATGCGCCCTGGTAGGTGAACTGGCGGCGACCGCTCGCCTGCCACTCGGCCTCCTCTTGCATCCGCTAAACGCGGAGCCTCTCGGACTCCACCCAGTCCGCCCTGGACCATGCGAGGATGTCTGGCTCAGGCATCGGCGGCGGTGGTGCCGATTCCCGGAGGGACTTCTCCATCGCCATCTTCATAGCGAAGGCGTCCTCGTCGACCGAAACCGCCCAGTCGGCTGATTCCGGCTTCGGCGTGTGAAGGTGAAGGTGGCCAATGGGCGGCGACTACGACGGCATGTGTGGATCGTTGATGACGATGCCCCGTGAGTGTGTCCACAGCGGCGAGAGGACCGACGTGTCTGCCTCGCGCTTGATAGGGGGCACCGGAGGCGACGACACCGACATGGACCCCGACGAGCAGGGGGCCGAGGCGGAGGAGGAAGAGCTCAAGCTGGCCATACTCCTCGGCAGCCAGTTGGCCGGAGGGTGCCTCCTCGCCCTAGACGCTAGCGCCGGCGTGCGCGGGTTGTAGCCGGAGTGGATGTGCTCCAGCACTGCCGCGAGCGTCCGGCCTGGCGCATGATACGTCGTAAACGTATCTATATTTTTTTATGTTCCATGCTTGTTTAGTATCAACTCCGCTATGCTTTGTCTACACTTTGAGGTATTTTTATATATTTTTTGGGACTAACTGCGGTGGCCCAGCACATGTGTAGTACACTATAGTTGTTGACATGACATTCACAGAACACCGTTCCGTAAATATCATATCCCTAAGAGTGGTACAACTGAAACATTGCGGGTCCATATTACAAACATACACACGTTATTATTATTACAATACCGGAAGTTCAAGACTTTTAAAAGATTCAACTTACAAACCAAAATATAAGTGTTTCAGCGGAAGTTTCAAATTTAAAACTTAAACTCCAAATTGAGCTCAGCAATTTATTGCTATATATTGTTCATGATGCTCGGCTCAAGTGGCTACTAGAACTATAGTAATTATTCGGATTCTTGGAATTCTCCTCTGCAGACGATGTCGTAGTCCTCCCCTTCTACGGCTCCATATAGGTTGGGCTCTTCATAGAAGACCTCCTCTTGAGTCTCAGATGCATACGTTGGAGTATCTTCGGGATTCTCAGAGTCTAAGCAAGGATTCAAAGGAAAGGATGAGTAACAACGTTACTCAGCAAATTTAATATATGCAAGGTAGGAAGTTTGATGCTCTATGTACCACCTTGGACTATCAGTCTTTGGCACTATGCAATTTTCGTAAATCTTTCTTCAAAGGTTGATTTTATTATAAAAATCTATGACCATCAGCCTTCACAGGTTGACCAGAACTTTCATGGAGTTCCTTTCCTACCGCGTTCGTAGCTCCTTCCCGAAATATGGATTAACAAGTTACAATTCTTACATTCTGCAGAGGTGCGTTACTTTTCCCATGAGAGATCAACTCCTTGTTGCACAACCGGGCGTACTTTCCCGTCCACAATTCCATGATGTGGGGCCCAGTAGTTGGTCCAAGCCAATCACTTCCCTCTCCGCGACCTCATATGTCTGCACGATCCTTCGGGGCTGGCTCACCTTTGTTAATCCCCCTTTTAGGCAGGCTAAAACCCTGATGAGTTTCCGAAGACTCTATGACCTAGTGATGCCCGGAATAGTACCATTTACATGGACTATCTCCCTAAACACTATTCATAGATAATCTAGACACCAAAAGTGTGGGGCGTAAGGGTGCACACCCATATGTTGAATCCGCACAAGGAATCACAACGTGACGTTAAGGTCGTCTTGCCTCCATACAAGAGGAAAAGGATACAACTGACTCCTCCGTACCATTCCAAATCTCATGGTTAACGCGTAATATACGGTGCTAGAATCACTGATTTCATGGGTTATTAGTCCCTAGTTGTTCATAATTATTGCAATTAGAACACTAAGTTCTATTGCTCCATCATATCATCACTTAGGATGATATCTAATGATTTAGTATCTTGAGAAAATAATGTTTTCTTTTTCAATAATAGAGATGATAACACACAATTCGCAAATACTTTGATAAAGACTCTTCAATGGACATGAGCAAGTGATGAACTTGCCTTGTGATTGCAAGGTAGTGAAGTTTGATGCTTGCACTAGACCTTGAGCTTCTATGTATACAAAAACATCATTATTGCCCGGTAAGGACAATATTTAAAGAAGCAAAATGATTATGCAAAAGTAATGTAATGCATTATTTAACTTTATATGTAACCTCCCCCATTATTTAGATTATAGAAAAATCCTTTTTAATTAATTAAGGATTTATAAATATTAAATTTTTAATATTTATAGAATATTGTATTTTTTTATTTTTTATTGATTTAATAATTCCTTCAAGAATTATCATTTGAATACTCAAAATGGTATTAAATATTTGTTTAGTATTTTTATGAAATACTACAATATTAATATAGAATTAAAGTTATTTTTATTTATTTATATCATTTTTCAATAATTTTGTAAAATTCTATAAGGAATATTTAAATTATAAAATTCTTAATAAAATTTATATGTCTCAAATTTTATTTCTTAATTTATTTGGATAGTTTGCATTATTGTGAATCCAAAAATATTTTATTTATAATTTTTGGACTTTTATTTTATTTTCTAGAATTTATTTAAGTTGAGGGCATTTTGGTCTTTTTCCAATTATTGAAACAGCCTCTAAATGATTTGGGCTGGCCATTTGATTTTATTGGGCCTTTGTGGCCCAGTAGGGCAAAGGCAAAACAACACCCCGAAGGGTATTGGCCCATTCCAGCCCATCACTCTCTGTCTCTCTCTCGAGCTCACCTCTCCTTCTCCTCCCCCGACCCCGTGGTCAGCGGTGTCACCGCCGGCGATTCACGCCGCCGTGGACCTCCCTGGTCGCCGCCGTGGTGCAGGATGAGGTTGTCGGCCCTGCTCCTCTTTCCTGTCCAGTTGGATTTGGACCTGGAGCCCTCCTGCGGACAAATCGATGTTGTCCCGAACCCTAGGGTTTGGGGTTGGCGTTGGTGCTGACGCCGTCGCTGCTGTCGTGTGCTATGGGGATGCTCTTCTCCCCCAGGTGTGGCTATGGGCGTCGTCGTGGCGTTGTGTGGGTTGCAGCCGCCATGTTAGTCGGCCTTCTCTGCTTCCTCTTCTAATCTACAGCGAGGACTTTTGGTAAGTGGTTCCTCCCCCTCTCATGCTCTCTGTGCTAGGCCATCTTATGCTAGATGTTGGTTCCGTCCTTCCTGGTTACTGTCTTGTCCTGATTAAGATGATTGGTTCTGCTTAGGGTTCAAATCCTTCTATTGATTAAATATTTGATGAATTGGATCATGTGTTGATGATCCTTGAATCTATTAAGTGGTGACTTGCTGTGGATTACTACTGATGGTTAGCCGTGTGATGATAGTGGTTTGTCAGATGATTCTATGGATTAATTTTTATATGATTCAGATGGTAAAGTTGCTCTAGAAGCAATACTTGGTAAATCTAGTGGTTTAATATCTCACCACTGTCATTACTTGGTTGATGACAGTGAGTGTTGTGTGATGAAGTCACTGTCTTAGTACTGTTGACTTAAGAATTCATATATAGCTTGAGAACCAAAATGGTTTTCTATAGTGAAGATATATATATGAATATTCTGGTGATGATTCCTGTGATTAAGAACAGGAAAATGATTTATAATTGGTTGGTTGTAGTTGTGAAGATTTGATGCTTAACCTGCTTAGTTTAGAACTGTTCTTTTGACACCCTCCTTGTATGGCACACAAGATTAGATTCTATAACTTGGTTTGGTCTTGTTCAAGCTTAAAATTGACCTGGCATTATAGATAAGTGGAATTCTCTTTCCTTGCATCCCTAGAACCAATGATGTTGGTCTGAGGTTTAGGGATTTAGACCTCTATCTTGTTGATTCACATGGATTGGTTCTGGTAGTGATACTAGATATTGTTTCTTGAATCAAAGTTGGGGAAAGATGCTTGTAAGCTTGATAACTTATATAAATACATAGGATTAAATCCTAAGGTGTTACTCCTATTGAAGAGATGTGCCTAGAGGTTTAGTTCTTGGCTATATTCATTCTTGAATTGAAATATAGCTTGATAGCTTAGATCAATGATGTTTTCCTGAGATCTAAGTTGGATCTTTATAGTTTTCTGGTTGCTTTTAGTGTTTAAAACTTTAGTGATGGATTCACCCCATTTGGGTGTTTTCTGAGAATTTGAGAAAAAGACAGATCACGTATGCTTGTCTAATCTTAGACAGATAGATCATGTGATGATCTATTTACTCACCACTGTCACTTGATGTTGGGGTTTCCTGTGGTTGATCTTGTGATAACTTGATCTGATGCTCTCCTGGTATTTCCAGCTCCTAGCTTGTCCTTGATCTAGCCCTTCATCTCCTGGTCTTGATGGCTTGACCTTAGTCTTGCTATCCACCTGAGCCACCCCCTCCTTATGTCACCATTTTGGTGGTGTGATCCAAGGTTTTGATTGGTGTGATTTAGCTTGGCTTTGGCTGGGTTTAGTTGCTGGCTGTTGTTCTTGGTGTGTATGATCAAGAAAGTGATGTGGGGCTGGCCTCCCACGGCTGTGTGGATGGTTGCTCTTCATTTGACTTATGGCTTAAAATTATGAAAGATATATTCTTTCATATTGGTGAAACTTGCCCCTTTTTAAAAGATTACTCAATGATGAACCTTGATCAGTGCATTTCACTGTCAAGTCTGAGAGTAATATCCTTTTAACCTTAATTTTCTTTATTTTGTTTATGTTTATTTTGCAGGTACCAGATTTGAAGATCAAGATTTTAGTTTAGGTTTTCCTTTCTTTGTAGAATACTCACTTGTAATATCTCTCTGATTCAATTGTAATCTTTAATTTATTCTTTTTTACTTTTTATTTTTATTCTTTTGTAATAAATATTGTACCATTATTCAATAAAGAAATATTATTTTTCTATTCAATTGCTATTGTATAAATTGTTGCTTATTTACATAAGTTACCTTGGTGTAACTTATTTATGAAATAAATAAATATTCATTTAATTGATTATGTTATTTATTTAAAGTTTGAGTACTAATTATCTTCTCTTGATTAAAGTATAATACTCAAATATAACTTTGAATTCTTTTAAACTATAAATTCAACACTCAAGTTTAAATTCAAATTTCATTTCCCAAAACACATAAATCCACAAAGATCATATCAAAATCTGTAACAATCATCCTTCAAGACTATACCTAATCTTAAAGTATGAAAGAAACCTTGATCACTTTAGGTTTTTATTTGGCGAAAAATTTACCCACATTTTCACAGATGAATGCATGCAATATCTCAAATTCCTAAATCTACCCTTCGTTGGTTCCTGAATGCTGGGATGTTACACTAACCTATTAACAAGATGCCAAAGTGCCAGTTGCCTGTTTTCTGTTGTTTTTCATTTTAGAAAAGATAGTAAGGAAATATTGTCGGAATTGGATGGGACAAAACCCAAAGTCAATATTTTACCTGAGAGAACACAGAGACCGAAGGGCAGCCGAAGGGGGGCCACGAGGTGGCCACACCCTAGGGCCGCGTGGGCACCCCCTAGGGCGCGCTGCCACTAGGTGTGGGCCCCTCGGGCGGCCCCTGCTTCGCCTCTTGTAATATCCCAGCATTTAGGAACCAACGAAGGGTAGATTTAGGAATTTGAGATATTGCATGCATTCATCTGTGAAAATGTGGGTAAATTTTTTGCCAAATAAAAACCTAAAGTGATCAAAGTTTCTTTCATACTTTGAGATTAGGTATAGTCTTGAAGGATGATTGTTATAGACTTTGATATGATCTTGTGGATTAGAGTGTTTTGGGAAATGAAATTTGAATTTAAAACTTGAGTGTTTGAATTATAATTCAAAAGGATTTTGAATGATGTTTGAGTATTTGATTTAATTTAGAGTTAACCAATAATAACTCAAACTTTAAATGAAAGAAGATAATCAATAAACTGAATATTCCAAAACTTCATTCAACAATGAGTTAGAAAATGTAACTTATGGAAACGAGCAACAATCTTTACAATAGTAATTAAATAAAATAATAATATTTATTTATTAAATAATAGTACAATCTTTATTACAAAAGGATAAAAAAATTACAAAACAATAAAGATATTAAAAGTGACTATTCTATAAAGAAAAATAAAAACCTAAACTAAAGTCTTGATCCTCAAATCTGGTACCTGCAAAATAAACAGAAACTTAAAAAAGAAAGAAAGTTAGGATTAGAATTATGTTACTCTCAGATTTGACAGTGAAGTGCACTATTCACTTTTTCATCATTGAGTAATTTAAGGGGCAAGTTTCACCAATATGAAAGAATATATCTTTCATAATTTTAAGCCATAAGTCAAATAAACAACAAGGAGGGGCAAGTTTCACCAGCAATGTAAATGGTAACCTGATAAAGTAACTCTCAAATTCAGAACATATCCACAACCTGTGCAGCAGGCACACAGGCAGCACACACACCAGACTGCATGGTGTGTGTGTGCTGTCAGCACCACAACAACATCACAATCAAACAAAACCATCAGCACAGCCGAGGGAAGACAACCCCACACCACTTTCTTGTTCTTACACACCAAGCATAGCAGCCACCAGCTAAACCAAGCCAAAGCCAAGCAAGATCACACCAATCAAAACCCTGAATCAGATCACCAAAATGGCGACATAAGGAGGGGGTATATCAGGTGGATAGCAAGGACATGATCAAGCCACCAGGACCAGGAGGGGAAGGGCTAGATCAAGGACAAGCTAGGAGCTGGAAATACCAGGAGAGCACCAGATCAAGTTAGCACAAGATCAACCACTAGCAACCCCAACATCAAATAAGTGTGGTGAGTAAAATAGACCATCACATGATCTATCTGTCTAAGATTATACAAGCATTCATGATCTGTCTATTACTCAAATTCTCATAAAGCACCCAAGTAGGGTGAATCCATCACTGAAGTTTTTAAACACTAAAAGCAATCAGAAAAGTATAAGTATCCAATTAGATCTCAGAACAACATCATTGACCTAGCTATCAAGCTATGTTTCAATTCAAGAATAAATATAGGCAAGATTAAAACTTCTAGGCACATATCTTCAATTAGAGTAGCACCTTAGAATTTAATCTTATAGATGTATATAAGTGATCAAGCCTACCATCATTTTTCCCAAACTTTGATTCAAGAAACAGTAGTTGGTATCACTACCAGAACCCATCCATATGAATCAACAAGATAAAGGCTTAATCCCTAAACCTCAGACCAACATCATGGGTCTTAGGGATTTAAGAAAAGAACTTTCTACTTATCTTTAATGCCAAACTCATTTTAAGCTTGAACAAGACCAAACCAAGTAATAGAATCTAATCTTGTGTGCCATACAACGATGGTGTCACAAGAACAGTTCTAAACTAAGCAGGTTAAGCATCGAATCTTCACAAATACAACCAACCAACTATAAATCATTTTCCTGACATCACAGGAATCATAATCAGGAAAATCCATATGTATATCTTCACTATTTGAAACCATTTGATCTCAAGTTACATATGAATTCTTAAGCCAACAGTACTAATACAGTGACTTCATCACACAACACTCACTGTCATCAACCAAGTAATGACAGTGGTGAGTTATTAAATCACTATATTTCCCAAGTATTGCTTCTAGAGCAACCTTACCCTCTGAATCATATAAAATTTAATCCATAGAATCACCTGATAAACCACTAGCATCACCACAACTAACCATCAGCAGTAATCCACAACAAGTCACCACTCAACAGATTCAAGGATCATCAATACATGATCCAATTCATCAAATATTTAATCCACAGAGGGGTATGAACCCTAAGGAGAACAAACCATCTTAATAAGGACATAACACTAACCAGGAAAGGCCACTACCAACATCTAGCATGGGATGGCCTAGCACAGAGAGCACGAGAGAGAGGAACTACTTACCAAAGGTCCTCGCTGTAGATTAGAAGAGGAAGCGGAGGAGGCCGACGAACACGGCGGCACGGGGAGCACCCCCAAGGGGGCACTGCGACCCACACAATGCCACGGCGGCGACCATAGCCACGCCTGGGGGCGAGGAGCATCACCACGACGCACGACAGCAGCGGAGGCGTCAGCACAAACGCCAACCCCAAACCCTAGGGTTCGAAATGGCATCAATTTGGCCACAGGAGGGCTCCATGTCCAAATCCAATTGGACAGGAGGGTGGAGAGGGGCCGACAACCTCATCCTGCACCACGACGGCGGCCAGGGAGGTCCACGGCAGCGTAAATCGCCGGCGGTGACACCGTGACCACATGGTTGGGGGAGGAGAAGGAGAGAGGTGAGCTCGGGAGAGAGACAGAGAGTGTTGGGCTGGGTTGGGCCTATACCCCTTTGGGGTGTTGTTTTGACTTTGCCCTATTGGGCCACAAGGGCCCAATAAACCCAAACAATCAGCCCAAATCCTTTAGAGCCTGTTTTAATAATTGGAAAAGGACCAAAATGTCCCTGAACTTAAATAAATTCTAGAAAATAAAATAAAAGTCCAAAAATTATAAATAAAATATTTATGGATTCACAATAATCCAGGCTATCCAAATAAATTAAGAGATAAAATTTTAGACATATAAATTTTATTAAGAATTTTGTAATTTATATATTCCTTATGGAATTTTACAAAATTATTGAAAGATGTTAAAAATAAATAAAAATCACTTGGATTATATATTAATATTATAGTATTTTAAAAAAATACTAAACAAATATTTAATTTCAATTTTTGGTATTTAATGATAATTATTAAAGGAATTATTAATTAAATAAAAAGAAAATAAATTAAAATAAAATAAAAGAATACAATATTCAATAGATATTAAAAATTTAATATTTATAAATTATTTCTCGTTAAAAGAATTTTTATAGTTTAAATAAATGGGGAAGAATACATATAAAGCTAAATGATGCATTACATTACCTTGCATAATCATTTTGCTTCTTTAAATACTGTCCTTACCGGGCAATACTGATGTTTTTGTAGACATAGAAGTTCAAGGTCCAGTGCATGCATCAGACTTCACTAACTTGCCATCACAAGGCAAGTTCATCACTTGCTCATATCCTTTGAAGAGTCTTTACCAAAGTATTTGCAAATTGAGTGTTATCATATATACTCCAAAGAAAGAAAATATTATTTTCACAAATAAAGAAATCATAGATATCATCCTAAGTGATGATATAATGGAGCAATAGAACTTTGTGTTCTATTTGCAACAATAATGATCAATTAGGGACTTAATAACCCCTGACACCAGTGATTCTAGAGCCGTATATTACGCGTTAGCCATGAGATTTGGAATGGGACAGAGAAGTCAGTTGTATCTTCTTCCTCTCGCATGAAGCCGGATGTGCAGGTCATGGCTATTATCCTCGTAGTGTGCATATTAAATGGTAATTCGTAGAGGGTATGCAGCATATGGGTGGGAACCCTCATCGTCCCATGATAGTTCTGGCATCTAACGGTTTGTACAAACCATTGTCGTAATTCAATATGTGGGCATGGTGTACACCAAGGAGGCATGTGAGGTCGCGAAGGGGGCAGTGATTGGCTTGGACCAACTACTGGGCCCCACATCATGGAATTGTGGACGGGAAAGTACGCCCGATTGTGCAACAAGGAGTTGATCTCTCATGGGTAAAGTAACGCACCTCTGTAGAGTGTAAAAATTGTAACTTGTTACTCCCTATTCCGGGAAGGAGCTACGAACGCGGCAGGAAAGGAACTCCATGAAAGTTCTGGTCAACCTGTGAAGGATGATGGATAAAATCAATCTTTGAAGAAAGATTTACAAAAACTAAATAGTACCAAGGACTTATAGTCCGAGGTGGTAGTTAGAGCATCAAACTTCCCACCTTGCATACAATGAACTTGTTGGGTAACGTTGTTACTCATCCTTTCCTTTGATCCCTTGCTTAGACTCTGAGGATCCCGAAGACGTGCCAATGTATGCATCCGAATGTCAAGAAGACGTGTTCTATGAGGAGCCTGACCTGTCAGCAGGTGTTGAAGGAGTGGATTACAAAATCCGCTATGGTGTTGATGATAACGAGTCCAACTAAGTATCCTAGTTAGTAGTAACCAACGAGCCGAGCAGCATGAACTCTATAAAATAAGCTGCTGAGCTCAACTCCTATTTGGATTTGCTACTTTTAAAATTCCGCTGAAACACTGTATATTTTGGTTTGTAAGTTGAAACATTTTGAAGTCTTGAACTTCTGGTATTGTAATAATAATAATGTGTGAATGTTTGTAATATGGACCTACAATGTTTCTGTTGTACCACTCTGAGGGATGTGATATTTACAGAACGGTGTTCTGTGGATGTCATGTCAACGACTATAGTGTACTACATATGAAGTGGTATGCTGGGTCACCGCAGTTGGTATCAGAGCAAATTGCTTTGACCTTAGGTTGGAAACCTATTAAGGGTATTACCTGTAGGAGAGTGTAGCAACGATAAAGAATTCTCTAAAAGAAATATAATGGGTATTCAAATGAGAATATTCTGTTATATGTTTTAGTGCGATAATTCTTTGTTATGATGCAATATATTATTGGTTACTAATCAAAATTATTTTTCTGATATACAGAGCTATGGCACCAAAGTTTCCAAAACAGACTTTGGTAAGGAAAGAGGAGACTCTTGATGACTATCAAGGATCATTCACAGACCAACTTCGTCAACTTTTAAAGATTTTTAGTTGTCCAACTAGAATTCCAGTGAACACTATAACTTACCATGATGGCCGGATGTTATCCAAGTATCGTGTGAGTATCCAACTTCCAGAGGAGCTTGGATTATATCACTATCTACCTATAGGTGAGGGTAGAAGTCATTTAGCAGCCTATCATGTTGTTATTGTGGAGGCGATAGCTAATATCCGGGAGCATAAAGCCAAGGAGTTAGTAGGTAGCACATTTTTTGTGATACCTCATGATTCTATAGACTCGGAGCCTAGATCATCTTACTTTGGTTAAGAAGCATCCTAAGTTAGCTTCCAAGTTTATGGATAGATACCGAACACTCGTTGCGTCTTTTTATAAGACACATCAAGTGATTGTCGAAAATATTAATGACATGTTAGAGGATCTAACTGATCCGGAAAGGAGGAAGCAGTTAGCAATCCAATTGGAAAAGGAAGCAAGTAGTAGTGCAACACCTATCTTTAAGGATATACCTATAGATCCTGAATCTTTTATACCATATCCTTATTCACCAAGACCTGAACCTATACCCGATCCTACTTTGGATATGAGGTATGCAGTACCACAGGGCTCAAAGGATGGTTCTGATTTGGAACTTCCTATTGAGAATTCTGATGGTTGGAGAATGGGATCATATGAAGGATCTCATGAATACCAAATGTCCACAGATGGTTCTGACAGAAATGTTGGACAATCTAGCTGGATGGGTGCAAGAATTAACCCTAGTAACCGTAGTAGAAATTCCATGTCGATAGACAATCAGGATGAAGAAGAAGATCTTGAGGAGAGAGTGTTTGAATCATCAACATCTTCTCAAAAGCCAGGAAATATACATTATCCGGTGTTTAATTATCTTGCCCAAAGGAGCACCTGGGATCAGCAGGATCTGCGTATCCTGTTGACAACTCAAGGAATGAAGCTCAGGAGATGCAGGCAGGAGATAATGTTGAATACGTTTCTGATGACTTTTCAGCTGAGCTGGAGGGAGTCAATGCGCTCAGATTGAGTAATGACTCAAGTCCTGACACTTCAGATACTGAGTATGTTCCTTCTGGAAGGCCATTTGTTCCACAAACTGTACGACGAACGACACATCATCACGGTTGGACAACAGGCATGTATAATGAGCGTAGTTACTACTAGAAGTAGGTAATTATTTAGAGGTATCAAGTACCATGTATTGTACTTTAAGAAATAAGATAGTTAGATAAATAAGGTAGTATTGTGATTATACCTATATGGTATATGTTGTAATGACTTTGTATTATTATGATATTATGTATAATATGTGAAATGCATATTTGGATTTTCTTTAGATCTTCATTGTGTGACTAGTTCTGTGCATAAAGTCGAGCTCAGAACACATGTGCATGATGTAATTATGAGTATTCGCTTTATGTTGCAGGACTAGACGGTCATGGATAAGGGTGTAGAAACCGAAGCTGAACAACAGCGGATGGAACGTGAGGCCAAAGAGAAGGACGATGCAGATACAGCAAATCAGGGAGCATTGCCACCACCACCACCAATGAGGCCGTTAATGGAGCAGAACTTTATGTAGTGTATGAAAATGATGCAAGAGACCCAGAACAAGTTCATGGAAGAGTTGCTGGGACGAGAAAATAAGAGGGCGCCTGAAGGTGCAGGAGTGAGTCTATCTGACTTCCAGAGTGCAAGGCCGTTACCTTTTGCATCAGCTCCTGAACCAATGGATGTAGAAGATTGGCTAGCAGATACAGAAAGAAAGCTGAAGACTGTAGGTTGCAATGATGAGGAGAAATTGAGGTATGCAACTCATCTTCTGACAGGACCTGCAACATCATGGTGGGAGAATCAGTTGTGTTGGAGATATGCCCAAGAGGCAATAATAAAGTGGGTTATTATCATATCTTCATACTTATGATAAATGTTTACATACCATGCTATAATTGTATTAACAGGAAACATTAATACTTGTGTGATTTGTAAACATAAAAGAGTCCCTAGTAAAGCCTCTTGTTAAACTAGCTTGTTGGTTATTATATGATCATGGTTTCCTGATCATGAACATAGAGATGTTATTAACAACAGGATCATATCATTAGGAGAATGATATGATGGACATACTCCTATAGATAAACGTAGCATAAAGATCAAGTCATTTTAAATAGTTCAATTGCTATATGCTTTCTGATACATAGTAACCTAATTCCTTCGACCATGAGATCATGCATATCACCTTTGCCGGATGGATGCTTTGATGACATCAAACACCACACAGTAACTGGGTGGTTATAAAGGTGGCATTGAGTGTTCGGAAAGTATTGGTTGAAACACATGGATCAAGAGTGGGATTTGTCCATCCATATGACGGATAGATATACTCTGGGCCCTCTCGGTGTAATGTCATCCAATTAGCTTGCAAGCATGTGACTGGCTCACAAGGGATCACATATCACGGGAACGAGAAAAGAGTACTTATCGGTAACGAGGTTGAACTAGGTATGCAGAGATACCGACGATCAAAACCTCGGATAAGTAAACTATCGTGAGACAAAGGGAAATTGGTATCGTATGTAAGTGGTTCATTCGATCGCAAAGTAATCGTAGAAATATGTGGGAGCCATATGAATTTCCAGATTCCTATATTGGTTATTGTTCGCAGAAGTGTCTCGATCATGTCCGCATAATTCACGAACCGTAGGGAGACACACTTAAGGATTCGACGTTGTTTGAGTAGTTATGGTATTATGAGAAAGAGACCGAATGTTGTTCGGAGTCTCGGATGGGATCCGGGATATCACGAGGTGATCCGGAATGGTCCGGAGAATAAGATTCATATAAGGAAAGTCCCGTTTCGGAGTTGCGGAATGATTCCGGTGTTTTCATCGGGAATGTTCTAGAAGGTTCCGGATTGTCCGGCACTCCGGGGGGGAGGGGTACATAAATGTGTCATTACATATTGGAATGATTGCATCATGTACTAAGTGTTCTTGCTGTCCCAAATAAAGGATTAAATTGAATCCTAAAACAGAAAAGTCAAATGTCCAGTTTGAAAGTCAAACGGCTAAAACAAGAAACTGTGGGAAACAAGCAAGAGGAGTTGGAAACCAACTTGGAGGAGGAGTTCCTCTCCTCCAAGCCGGCGGCCAGCCCTAGGCCGAGTTGGGGAGGGACTCCCTCCCTCCCCTGGCGCGCTATGGCCCCTCCACCCATAAAAGGAGGGGCAGGCCTCCTCCTCCAGACACACAAGTTCCTATCTTCTACCTCCGGTTTAGAGCCGTTTCGGTTTAGAGCTTCTAATTGCTTTAGCCTTCGGTTTAGAGCCTTCTAATTGGTTTAGAGCCTTCTAATTGGTGTGTCTAATTACTAGACCACTAATAGCCTCTCTCATACTCCACCATACTCGCACCGGCTTAAGGCGAAGCCCTGCGGGATCTTCCCTCTACTTCCGGTACCACGCCGTCGTGCTGCCGGAATTGCGAGGAGAGTGCTACAACCTCCGCTGCCTGCTGGAACAAGGGAGAGGAAGGTCTTCGTCGAGTACCGAACGTGTGACCGACTGCGGGAGCGCTGCCGGAACGCAGCGCCGGAAGGATCGTCTACACGATCTTGAGATCGGGAAGAGTACGACTACATCACCCACGAGAATCCGCTCTCGTTAACCGCTTTGGAATCTTCGAGGGTAAGTTATTCCATCGACTCGTTGCTACAATCTAGTAGATAGATCTTGGCTTGTTTGTTTGTATGCGATAGAAAATTTTTGTTTTCCATGCTACGAACCCCTACAAGTTGGCCATGCAACAACTAGGAAGGGAGTTCACCTGGGAGGAGTTCAAGCAGAGATTCCGTGAATATCATGTTCTGAAGAGTGTTATGGAGTTGAAGCGGAGAGAATTTGAGGAGCTTCAGCAAGGATATACTAGTGTCATGAAGTATATCCGGGAGTTTAGTCAACTGTCTCGTTATGTTGTGGAGGATGTTAACATGGAAGAGAAGCGAAAGAAATGTTTCCTGCGTGGGTTAAATCCATTTGTGAAAATGCAGCTAAGTTTAGCTAATAAGCAAACCTATCAACAGTTGCTGGATGCAGCTATTACTTTCTAAAATGACTATAAGAATGTCCAAGAGGATAGGAGGAAGAGAGCCAAGAAGGAAACCAAGATAATTCAGGCAAGTAAACCTAAACCCGATCTGGAGTTCAAACCCCGTAACAAGACCTATGGCAACAATAACAATAACAATAACAATAACAATAACAATAATAAGGGCAGTGGTGGAAATCAATCCAATCCTAGAAGGAATGTTATTTGTAACAATTGTGGAATTCCAGGGCATTTCTAGAGGGAATGCAAGAAGCCTGTAGTGATCTGTTACGGTTGTGGTCAGAAGGGGCATATCAAGCCCGATTATCCGAGCAAACCACCAGGAGGTTGGCCTACCAAGGGAGGAGGACAAGCCAGTGTAGGAAATGGACTGCCCAATCGAGGAGGAAATAATGTCAAGAACAACAATGGCAAGAGGAACAGACCTACCGGGGAGCTGAATTGCGCAACCCTAGAGGAGGTGGATAATTCGGAGCATGCAATGATAGGTACGCTCAATATCCTTACCAATCTCGGCAAAGTTCTATTTGATACTGGTGCAACTACTTCATTCATTTCTAAAGAATTATGTGATAAGTTCGGGATTAGAAGGGCAACGTTAGAAAACCCTATGACTATAGTTACGGCAGGGGGAAATGTGATTGTACGCCACATTAAATAAGATCAGGTTATCTCGATCTGTGGTTGTACATACTTTGCAGATCTTTATGTGATTCCTTTGAAGGAAATTGTACTAGTGCTGGGGATGGACTGGATGATGGAACACGGGGCTCAGATTAATTGTGAGGAGAAAATTGTCTCAATCAAAACTCCAAGTGGAGCAAGGATAGTTTACCAAGCAGATAAGCACATTCATATCATGGTGGATCAGTAGTTGAACTCGATGAAAGAGGTCAAATTGGAAGATATTCCTATAGTAAATGAATTTCAAGATGTTTTTCCAGCAGAGCTACCGGGAATGCCACCAGATCGGGAGATAGAGTTCACTATTGATCTAATTCCTAGTATAACACCAATAGATCAAGCACCATATAAGATGGGACCCAAAGAGTTAAAAGAACTCAAGGAGCAAATTGATGAGTTAGCCAGAAAAGGATTTATTCAGGAAAGTCTATCTCCATGGGGAACACCAGTAATCTTTGTGGATAAGAGGGATGGTGGAAGAAGGATGTGTGGAGATTATAGAAATCTGAACAACGTTACTATCAAGAATAAGTATCCTTTACCAAGGATTCAAGATTTGTTTGATCAAGTGAAAGGAGTTGGAGTATTTTCAAAGATCGACTTAAGATCTAGATACCATCAAATCAAAATCAAACCTAAAGATGTTCCAAAGACAGCATTTGTCTCAAGATATGGACACCATGAATACCTGGTTGTACCATTTGGTTTGACCAATACACCAGCAATATTCATGAATTTGATGAACAAAATCTTCATGACATATTTGGATAAGTTCGTCATAGTCTTTATTGATGATATTCTGATATATTCCAAGGATAAGGAAGAGCATGCTGATCATTTGAGAATAGCATTGCAGACTCTAAGGGAACATAAACTTTATGCTAAGTTCAGTAAGTGTGAATTTTGGCTAGATGAGGTAGAATTCCTCGGCCATGTGATCAGTAAGGATGGAATTGCTGTAAATCCATCTAAAGTTCAGTCAGTACTAGAGTGGACTGCACCAACCAATGTGAAGCAAATTCGAGGTTTCTTAGGAATGGCTGGTTATTATTGGAGATTCATTGAAGGTTTCTCCAAAATTGCTGGAGCAATGACCAAATTGCTAAGAAAAAATACACCATTCAATTGGGATGAGAAGTGTGAAGCAAGTTTTTAGGAGTTGAAGACCAGGTTAACCACAGCTCCAATCTTAGCAGTTCCTGAAACAGGGAAGGACTTCACAGTATACTGTGATGCATCTAAAGAAGGTTTGGGTTGTGTGTTAATGCAAGATCGGAAAGTAATTGCTTATGGTTCAAGACAATTGAAACCACATGAAGTCAATTATCGAACTCATGATTTATAGTTAGCAGCAGTAGTCTTTGCGCTAAAAGGATGGAGGCATTTTCTTTACGGAGCCAGATGTGAGTTATACACTGACCATAAAAGTCTCAAATATTTCTTCACTCAAAAGGAGTTGAATATGAGACAGAAGCGTTGGTTGGAACTAATCAAAGATTATGATTTAATAATCAACTGTACTCTAGGGAAAGCAAATGTTGTAGCTGATGCTTTAAGCAGAAAGAGTGCAGATATTCAGCCTAGCAATCGGGAGCTACCAAAATAGTTACAAATGGACTTTGAAAGATTAGAGCTGCAATTCATTAGAACAGAGGTTCTTGGAGGATTAGCTACTATGCAGGTAGTTGCAGAGCAGGACAGTGACCTTAAGCACTAAATTTTTAGACATCAAGCAGAAGATCCTTTCATTGCTGAGGAAATACGGAGGATATCTCAAGGGCAAAAATCAGTTTTTCGCCTTGGAGATTATGAGTCTTTATGGTTCCAAGACCGTCTTTGTGTTCCAGATGTGACTGAGATTCGTGATGTCATACTCAGAGAAGCACATGAAACACCATATTCTATACATACAGGCAGTACTAAGATGTATATGGATTTGAAAGAACTATTCTGGTGGAATAACATGAAAAGGGACATTGCTAAATATGTATCAGAATGCCATACTTGCCAAAGGGTGAAGGCTGAACATCAAAGTCCAGCAGGACCATTACGACCTTTGGAAATTCCCGAATGGAAGTGGGAGGAAATAGGTGTGGACTTCATCACAGGATTGCCCATGACACCTAAACGGAAGGATATGATATGGGTAATTGTGGACAGACTCACTAAAAGTGCACATTTTATTCTGGTAAATCAGAAAGATAATGCTGAGAAATTAGTAGAAGTTTACATCAAAGAGATAGTAAGTAAGCATGGAGTGCCCAAAAAGATCTTAACTGATAGGGGATTAGTGTTTACTTCAGCATTTTGGAAGCAATTGCATGAAGCACTTGGTTCAAAGTTAGACTTTAGCACAGCCTATCATCCAGAGACAGGAGGTCAAACAGAAAGAACAAATCAGATACTAGAAGACATCTTAAGAGCTTGTGCATTAGATTTTGGAGGTACATGGGAAGATCATCTACCATTGGCAGAATTTTCCTACAATAATAGCTATCAGAGTAGTCTGAAGGCAGCTCCATATCAGGTTCTGTATGGAAGGAAGTGTAGATCATCAATATGTTGGTATGATCCTAGAAGCAGCAAGGAGTTTGCACCAGACTATATCAAGGAAAGACAAGATATCATTGATAAGATCAGGGATAGTCTGAAAATAGCTCAAGGTAGGCAGAAAAGTTATGCTGATCAAAGTCGAAGATCATGGCATCCAGATGTGGGAGACATGGCATATTTGAAAGTAAGTCCAATGAAAGGGGTGAAAAGGTTCGGAGTTAAAGGAAAATTGAGTCCAAGATACATCGGATCATTCAAGATATTGAGTCAGAACAGGACTATAGCTTATGCTTTAGAGTTACCATCAAGATTGGATCAAATGCATAATGTTTTCCATGTGTCACAACTTCGTAAATGTTTGAAAGTTCCAGATGATGCAATCACACATCAGGAGATAGAACTACAAGCAGACTTGACCTATGTTGAAAAGCCCTGCCAAATTTTGGAAGAAAACTGGAAAAGGTTGAGGAATAGGGCAATCAAATATTGCAAGGTACAGTGGGAACATCACCCTGAAAGGGAAGCCACTTGGGAGAAAGAAGAGGATTTAAGAAAAGCCTATCCAGAATTATTCAGGTACACTTCAGCAAACTTCGGGACGAAGTTTAATTTAAGGGGGGAATTCTATAACATCCCAGCATTTCGGAACCAACGAAGGGTAGATTTAGGAATTTGAGATATTGCATGCATTCATCTATGAAAATGTGGGTAAATTTTTCGCCAAATAAAAACCTAAAGTGATCAAAGTTTCTTTCATACTTTGAGATTAGGTATAGTCTTGAAGGATGATTGTTATAGACTTTGATATGATCTTGTGGATTAGAGTGTTTTGGGAAATGAAATTTGAATTTAAAAATTGAGTGTTTGAATTATAATTCAAAAGGATTTTGAATGATTTTTGAGTATTTGATTTAATTTAGAGTTAACCAATAATAACTCAAACTTTAAATGAAAGAAGATAATCAATAAAATGAATATTCCAAAACTTCATTCAATAATGAGTTACAAAATGCAACTTATGGAAACGAGCAACAATCTTTACAATAGTAATTAAATAAAAGAATAATCTTTATTTATTGAATAATAGTACAATATTTATTACAAAAGGATAAAAATAAAATTACAAAATAATAAAGATATTACAAGTGACTATTCTATAAAGAAAAAGAAAAACCTAAACTAAAGTCTTGATCCTCAAATTTGGTACCTGCAAAATAAACAGAAACTTAAAAAAAGAAAGAAAGTTAGGATTATAATTATTTTACTCTCAGAATTGACAGTGAAGTACACTATTCACCTTTTCATCATTGAGTAATTTAAGGGGCAAGTTTCACCAATATGAAAGAATATATATTTCATAATTTTAAGCCATAAGTCAAATAAATAGCAAGGAGGGGCAAGTTTCACCAGCAAAGTAAATGGTAACCTGATAAAAGTAACTCACAAATTCAGAACATGTCCACAACCTGTGCAGCAGGCACACAGGCAGCACACACCAAACTGCATGGTGTGTGCTGTCAGCACCACAACAACAACACAATCAAACAAAACCATCAGTATAGCCGTGGGAAGACAACCCCACACCACTTTCTTGTTCTTACACACCAAGCACAACAGCCACCAGCTAAACCAAGCCAAAGCCAAGCAAGATCACACCAATCAAAACCCTGAATCACATCACCAAAATGGTGACATAAGGAGGGGGTAGATCAGGTGGATAGCAAGGACAAGATCAAGCCAACGGGACCAGGAGGGGAAGGGCTAGATCAAGGACAAGCTAGTAGCTGGAAATACCAGGAGAGCACCATATCAAGTTAGCACAAGATCAACCACTAGCAACCCCAACATCAAATAAGTGTGGTGAGTAAAAGAGACCATCACATGATCTATCTGTCTAAGATTAGACAAGCATTCATGATCTTTCTATTACTCAAAATCTTAGAAAGCACCCAAGTGGGGTGAATCCATCACTGAAGTTTTTAAACACTAAAAGCAATCAGAAAAGTATAAGGATCCAATTAGATCTCAGAACAACATCATTGACCTAGCTATCAAGCTATGTTTCAATTCAAGAATAAATATAGCCAAGATTAAAACTTCTAGGCACATATCTTCAATTAGAGTAGCACCTTAGAATTTAATCTTATAGATCTATATAAGTGATCAAGCCTACCATCATTTTTCCCAAACTTTGATTCAAGAAACAGTAGCTGTTATCACTACCAGAACCCATCCATATGAATCAACAACATAAAGGCTTAATGCCTAAACCTAAAACCAACATCATGGGTCTTAGGGATTTAAGAAAAGAAGTTTCTACTTATCTTTAATGCCAAACTCATTTTAAGCTTGAACAAGACCAAACCAAGTAATAGAATCTAATTGTAACATCCCAGCATTTAGGAACTAACGAAGGGTTGATTTAGGAATTTGAAACATTGCATGCATTCATCTGTGAAAATGGGGGTAAAATTTTCGCCAAATAAAAACCTAAAGTGATCAAGGTTTCTTTCATGCTTTGAGAATAGGTTTGGTCTTGAAGAATGATTGTTATAGACTTTGATATGATCTTTGTGGATTTATGGTTTTGGGAAATGAAATTTGAATTTAAAACTTGAATGTTTGAATTTATAATTCAAAAGGATTAGGAATTAGATTTGAGTGATTTGATTTAGTCAAGAGTTAACAATTAATGACTGAAAATAAATGAACCCATAGAATGAATATTGATTCCAAAACTTTATACAATAAATGAGTTATAAAATGTAACTTATGAAATTAATCAAGAATCTTTACAATAATAAATAAAATAAAAAATAAATCTATATAATGAGTAATATTACAATCTTTATTACAAAAGAATAAAATAAAGATTACAAGGGACTATTCTATAAGAAAAAGAAAACCTAATCTAAATCTTGAATATTCAAGTCTTGTACCTGCAAAACAAAGAATAAACAAACAAGAAAGAAAATAAAAGGTTAGGGGAAGTTTCAGTAGTGACAGTGAGTTGCACTGTTCAAAGTTACATCATTGAGTAATCTTTAGGGGAAGTTTCACCAATATGAAAGAACTAAATCTTTCATCATTTTTAAGCCAAAAGTCAAATAACTCCAAACAGCAAGAAGGGGCAAGTTTCACCAAACAAGTAAGTGTAATCACATAAAAGGTAACTTCCATTCCCTGAGCATATCCACAAGGTGCAGCAAGCACACAGGCAGCACACACACCTAAATGCATGGTGTGTGCTGTCAGCACAACAACAACAGGCCATACAAAGAAAACTGCTCAGTACAGCCGTGGGAAGCACCCCCAACACCATTTCTTGTTCATACACAACAAGCTCAGCAGCCAAACCAAGCCTCCAAAGATCAACCAAACATCACCAGATGGTGACATAAGGAGGGGGAAGGATCAGGTGGACAGCAAGGCCAAGTCCAGGAGCTAGGAGGAGCATGCTAGCTCAAGGCCAAGCACAGGAGATCATCAAAAAAAGAACAACATCAGAGGTGAAGGACGGGATCTTATCAGCAAGATCAACATCACCACCCAATTCCATAATCATCGGTTTTTGTGGTGAGTATCATAAAACCATCACATGATCTAATCATATTATCTAGACAGAAGCATGTGTTGTTTTATGAAACAATCTCTAAATAATCACCCGAGTGAGGTGAATCTACCTTAGAGATTTCATGTATAAATATCAGAAATCAAACTAAGCCAAAAGCACCAATCTCTCAGACCAGCCTCACAGAGTTTGGTGTTAGCATATGCAACTTAAATAATTCTTCATTTGTTCTTATCAGACCAGGGCACATCTCCCAGAGGGAGTAGCACTTCTAATCTTCGTTACAAACAAACTATTTGCTCAACTAACTAGGACTTAAATCCTAGAGCCTCAGACCAACATCATAGGCAGGAGAGTTAAGAGAAGCTTTCATTTTATCTTGCCAGTATTAATCACAAGCATTGTCAGAGCTAAGCTCAGGAATAGGACCCAATCACTTGTGTGCCAGTTTATAATGGTATCACAAGGACAAGTTCTAATGAGCTAATCCCAATCTTTACTTAGATTTCACAAATAAAAGGGACAAACCACTAAATATCATCTTCTTGAAGCCAAATGCCCGGAATCAACATCAAACTCATCTATACATCCACAGAAAATCATTAACATGTAATGATTATATTCAGTATGTATACTCTCATACAAGCCAACCATTATAAATGCAGTAAGCACTTACTGATAGAATCACTGTCAGTATAAACATCTTGACAGTGGAAAGTTCTCAGATCAACAACATTTCCAGTTAGGTATTCCATAGAAACACTAACATTGGATCATAGTAAATTACCACTGGAAGAAGTCTCACAAGCCACTAGCATCACCAAAGCCAACTATAAATTATGATCCATAGCAAACAATCATTCATCATGCTCAAGGAAGATCACCACATGATCTAAAGCATCATGGATATGATCAACAGAGGGTTATGAACCCTAATCAGAACAAGAACCCTAATTAGGAGATGAACCCTAATCAGAACGTAGTCACTAGGCAAGAGTAGCCACTAGATACACACAGAGAGATTCATGGTGATAGGATGAACCAAGATCCATAGAGGCAACTTACCCGGGGTCCTCGCTGACGAATTGAAGAGGAAGCAGATTGGCCGACGAGCCCGCGACGGCACAGGGAGCACCCCAGAGGGCGCTGCAACCTACACCAGCCACGGCGGCGGCCACAGCAGCACACGAACACAGCACACCACCACAGGAGTGACCGCGGCGGCGGTAACACTTTCCCCAAACCCTAGGGTTTGGGAGCAGGGTGAACCTGGCCACACAGGAGCTCCATAGTCAAATCTAATTAGACCAGATTTACGAGCATAGTCGCCAACCTCGCCCTTCACCACGACAGCGGCCAGGGAGGGCCACAGCGGCGGCCATCGCCAGCGGCGACGCCAGAACCGCACGGGGTCGAGAGAGAGAGAGAGAGAGAGAGAGAGAGAGAGAGAGAGAGAGAGAGAGAGAGAGAGAGAGAGAGAGAGAGAGAGAGAGAGAGAGAGAGAGAGAGAGAGAGAGAGAGGAGATGAGAACGAAGGAGAGACAGGGTGAATGAGTGGGCCGAAAACCCCTCGGGGTAATAATTTTGACCCTGCCCTATTGGGCCACAGGGGCCCAATAAGCCCAAAGGGCAAGCCCAAGTCAATTGAAATATGTTTTAATAAATAGGAAAAGACCAAAATGGCCCCTAAATTCAATAAAATTCTAGAAAATAAAATAAAAATCCAAAAATTATAAATAAAATATTTTGGATTCACAAAAATCCAAACTATCCAAATAAATTGAAATCTAAAATTTTAGACATATAAATTTTATTAAGAATTTTGTAAATCATATATTCCTTATAGAATTTTACAAAATTATTGAAAGATGATAAAAATAAATAAAAATCACTTTCATTATAGATTAATATTGTAGTATTTTAGAAAAATAGTAAATAAATATTTAATAACAATTTTTTATATTTAAGTGATAATTCTTAGAAGAATTATTAAATCAATAAAAGTCAAATAAAAGGGAAATAAAATAAAAGAATACAATATTATATTATAAATATTAAAAAATGAATATTTATAAATCCTTTATTATTAAAATGAATTTTATTAATAATGGGAGAATTCATATCAAATTAAATGATGCATTACATTACTTTGCATAATCATTTTGCTTCTTTAAATATTGTCCTTACCGGGAAATAATGATGTTTTTGTAGACATAGAAGTGTAGGGTTCGCAGCATAGAAAACAAAAAATTTCCTACGATGTGAACTATATACCAAGATCTATCTACTAGATACAAACAACGGGCAGATGTATATCCGTAGAGAACATACCCTTGAAGACCGACAAAGCTTAACGAGTTCAACTCGTGGTTGATGTAGACGATCTCTTGCCGATCTCAAGATCGAGAGGAAGTCCTAGCGCCGCAAATCAGCAGCGCATCCGTGCTCGCACACACGTTCAAGGCACCGAGCAACCTCCGCCTCCTCGCTCCAGCGATGCAGCGGAAGCACAACTCTTTCTTGCCGAATAGCCACTGGGAACATGTATCTCGCTAGTCCGAGACCATGGGGGATAAATTCTAGAGGGGGAGAGAGATCCTTCACGAGGAGGTGTGAGAGACAAGTGAGGAGGGGGGATCCTTTTATAGGAGGAGGGGGCACCCAAGGGGGTGGACGCCGGCCATGGGGGCTGCCCCCTCCCCTCCTTCATTCACGTGGGTGGACACTCCACTCACAAAATGCCCTTTAAATTCCCTCCACTCAAAAGTCCACTCAAATTCCCATTAAATTTCCACCAAATTTAATGCAAACTCTCATTAAATAAAACTCTTTTATTTTATTCAGAATTTTGTCAATTAATTTAATGACAAACATTCACAAATAACCCCTTGCTAGAATTCTATTTCACATGCATAACCACTTTATGCAATTTCACCCGAAAACCTGTTTCGGTATCTAGTGAAATAAATTCCTGCGCTTGTTCATTATTTCGGCATGAAACATTTGCTCCAATTGGATGTCGGTGTCTCTTAAGTGTGTCACCCTACGGTTCGTGAATAATTTGGACATGATCGAGACCCCTCTCGCATCAATAATCAGAAGCGGGATCTGGAGACCCATACTGACTCCCACACATTCAAGGATGACTTTCTTGTGATCATCGGAACCTTTTATGCTAGTATCTTAATCCCTTTGTTTCACGATATATTACATGTCCGATATTCGATCATCGGTATCTCCATACCTAGTTTGATCTCGTTACCGACATGCACTCTTTTCTCGTTCCTGTGATATAACATTCTAGTGATCAAATCACTTGCTTGCAAGCTAATCAATGTGATATCACCGAGAGGGCCCAGAGTATATCTATCTGTCATCGGGATGAACAAATTCCACTCTCGATCCATGAGCCTCAACATAACACTTTATTAGTTCTGAATCCATCTTCATAATCACCCTGTTACGGTGTGACGTTTGATGTTATCAAGAAACTCTTCCGGTGTTAGTGATTGACATGATCTCATGGTCTAAGGATTAGGATCACTTCGTAAGTTGTTATAGCAATATAAACTCAATGACTTTGATCGTAATGCTATACTTCGGATGAATGTTCATCACACCATTACACTAATGTTGTGATCCCGTTATTAACAACATCCAATGTCCATGATCAGGAAACCTTGATCATCTTGTTAATCAACGAGCTAGTTTATGAGAGAGGCATAACTAGGAACTTTCTGTTTGTTTATTAAACACACATGTATTAACGTTTCCGTATTAATACAATTATAGCATGCAAAGTAAACATCTATCATATACTTGGAATACACATAATAAACACTTTATTATTGCCTCTCAGGGCATATCCCTTCAGTCTCCCACTTGCACTAGAGACAATAATCTAGTTACATAGTGATAAATCTAACACCCATTGAGTTCTGGTGTTGATCATGTTTTGCTCTAGGGAGAGTTTTAGTCAACGGATCTGCTACATTGAGATCCGTATGTACTTTACAAATCTTTATATCTCCATCCTTGACATGCTCGCGGATGGAGTGAAACCGGCGCTTAATATGCTTGGAATGCTTGTGAGACCTTGGCTCTTTGGCATTGGCAATGGCACCATTGTTGTCACAATAGATCACCATTGGGTCCAACGCGTTTGCCACCACTCCTAGTTCGGATATGAACTCCTTCATCCAAACTGCTTCCTGAGCCGCTTCTGAAGCAGCAACATATTCGGCCTCCGTTGTTGATCCTGCTACCACAGGTTGTTTGGAGCTCCTCCAACTAACCGCTCTGCCATTCATGAGAAATACGTATCCGGATTGAGACTTAGAGTCATCCGGATCGGTGTCAAAGCTAGTGTCGACATAACACTTAGCGACGAGCTCTTCTTCACCTCCGTATACAAGAAACATATCCTTAGTTCTTCGTAAGTACTTAAGGATATTCTTGACCGCTATCCAGTGTTCCGAACCTGGATCCGATTGGTACCTACTAGTCAAACTAATAGCATGTGCCACATCCGGTCTTGTACATAGCATGGCGTACATTATAGAGCCTATGGCTGAAGCATAGGGGACTTTGTCCATTATCTCTCTTTCTTCCACCGAAGTCGGACTTTGAGTCTTACTCAATGTCTTGCCTTGCAACATAGGTAAGAACCCCTTCTTACTTAAGTCCATTTTAAACTTCTTCAAAATCTTATCAAGGTATGTACTTTGCGATAGCCCTATTAGGCGCCTAGATCTATCTCTATAGATCTTTATGCCTAATATGTATGACGCTTCACCTAGGTCCTTCATTGAAAATTTGTTGTTTAGATAACTTTTAACACTGTTTAAAAGATCTATATCATTTCCGATCAATAATATGTCATCCACATATAATATCAGAAATGCCACATTGCTCCCACTCACTTTCTTGTAAATACAAGCTTCTCCATAAGTTTGGACAAATCCAAACTCTTTGATCACCTCATCAAAGCGGAGATTCCAACTTTGTGATGATTGCTTCAATCCATAGATGGATCGCTGAAGCTTGCACACCTTGTTAGCATCCTTAGGATCGACAAAACCCTTTGGTTGTATCATATACAACTCTTCTTCAATATTACCATTGAGAAACGCGGTTTTGACATCCATCTGCCATATCTCATAATCGAAATATGCAGCAATTGCTAACATAATCCTAACTGACTTTAGCATCGCTACGGGAGAGAAAGTCTCATCGTAGTCAACTCCTTGAATTTATCGAAACCCCTTTGCGACAAGTCGAGCTTTATAGACGGTCACATTACCATCAGCATCAGTTTTCCTTTGAAAATCCATTTGTTCTCCACGGCCTTTCGGTCGTGAGGTAATTCCACCAAGTTCCAAACTTGATTTTCATACATGGATTCCATCTCAAATTTCATGGCTTCTAACCATTTGTTGGAATCCGGGCTCATCATCGCTTCTTCATACGTCGCAGGGTCATCATTTTCATCAACCATGAAATTCATGACAGGATTTCCGTACAGCTCGGGAGCTACACGCGTCCTGTTTGACCTACGAGGTTCGGTAGTACTCTCTTTCGGAGTTTCATGATCATTATCATTAGTTCCCTCTTCAACAGGTGGAGCCAACTCCGGAAAAACTTCCGGCGCTGAGCTACTCGCCATACTTTGAAGAGAAGGTTCCACAACCTCTTCGAGTTCTACCTTCCGACTACTCACACCTTTCGCGAGAAACTCTTTCTCTAGAAAGGATCCATTCTTGGCAACAAAAACCTTGCCCTCGGATCTGTGATAGAAGGAATACCCAATAGTTTCTTTAGGGTATCCTATGAAGACGCATTTTTCCGCTTTGGGTTCGAGTTTATCCGGTTGAAGTTTCTTCACATAAACATCGCATCCCCAAACTTTAAGAAATGACAGCTTAGGTTTGTTTCCAAACCACAATTCATACGGTGTCTTTTCAACGGATTTAGATGGTGCCAGATTTTAAGTGAATGCAGCAGTTTCTAGTGCATAACCCCAAAATGACAACGGCAAGTCCGTCAGAGACATCATAGATCGAACCATATCTAATAAAGTACGATTACGACGTTTCGACACACCATTTCGCTGTGGTATTCCGGCAGGTGTGAGTTGTGAAACAATTCCACACTCTTTCATGTGAGTGCTAAACTCGTAACTTAGATACTCACCTCCACGGTCGGACCGTAGAAATTTGATCTTTCTATTACGATGATTTTCCACTTCATTCTGAAATTCCTTGAACTTTTCAAAGGTTTCAGACTTGTGTTTCATCAAGTAGATATAACCGTATCTACTCAAATCATCCGTGAAAGTAACAAAATAACGATATCCACCTCGCGCCGACACACTCATTGGACCACATACATCAGAATGTATGATTTCCAATAAATCTGTCGTCCGTTCCATTGAACCGGAAAACGGCGTTCTAGTCATCTTGCCCATAAGGCATGGCTCACATGTATAAAATGATTCATAATCAAGTGATTCCAAAAGTCCATCCGAATGGAGCTTCTTCATACGTTTAACGCCAATATGACCTAGACGGCAGTGCCACATATATGCGGATATATCATCATTAAGTTTAATCCTTTTAGCATCAACATTATGTAATTATCATGAAATAAACCATTATCATCGAGATCTATATAGAAATAAACCATTCATCATCGGTGCATGACCATAAAAGATTTCATTCATATAAATGGAACAACCATTGTTCTCGGATTTAAATGAATAACAACTTCGCATCAAACACGATCCAGATACAATGTTCATGCTCAGTGCAAGCACCAGATAACATTTATTCAAGTTTATAACTAATCCCGACGGTAAGTGGAGAGGCAGCGTTCCGACGGCGATCACATCAACGCTTGATCCATTGCCGACACGCATCTTGACCTCACCCCTTGCTAGCGGTCGCTTGTTCCGCAGCCCCTGATTCGAGTTACAAATATTAGCAACTGAACCGGTATAAAATACCTAGGTGCTACTGCGAGCACTAGTCAAGTACACATCAATAACATGTATATCATATATACCTTTGTTTGCCTTGCCGGCCTTCTTGTCTGCCAGATACTTGGGGCAGTTGCGCTTCCAGTGGCCAGTCCCCTTACAATAGTAGCACTCGGAATCAGACTTAGGTCCAACTCGGGGTTTCTTTTCAGGTGCGGCAACAGGCTTGCCACCCTTACTTCCCTTCCATTTTCCCTTCTTGTCTTTCTTGAAACCAGTGTTCCTATTGATCATCAACACTTGATGTTCCTTTTTGATCTCCACTTCTACAGTTTTAAGCATTGACAGAAGCTCGGGGAGAGACTTCTTCATGCCTTGCATATTATAGCTCATCACGAAGCTCTTATAGCTAGGTGGCAGAGACTGCAGAACACGATGGATGCCTAAGTCAATGGGAATCGATATTCCCAAGGACACAAGCTTATCGGCGTAACCCGACATCTTGAGTACATGCTCACTAACGGAGCTGTGCTCTTCCATCATGCAGCTAAAGAACTTTTCTGAAGTGTTGTAGCTCTCTACAGCAGCATGTGTGTCGAAAATCATTTTCAACTCACCCATTGTATCAAATGCATTGCCATTTTTGAAACGCTTTCGAAGTTCCGGTTCTAGCCCATACAATATGCCGCAATGAACTAAGTTGTGGTCCTCCTGACGAGTCTGATAGACATTCTTCTCCTCGTCAGGGGCATCATCAAAAGGTGGGGGGCCTAACGGCGCTTCTAGCACATATTGCTTTTGTGCAGCAGAGAGGAGAATCCTCAAATTCATGGCCCATTCGGTAAAGTTGCTACCGTTCGTTGTTAGTTTCTCTTTCTCCATGAACACATTGAAATTAAAAGCAGGTGGTGCCATCTACAACAGAATTTGTAAAGTTTAGACTAATTGTATGATAGATTGAGTTCAACTAATCTATATTACGAATGAACTCCCACTCAAAAACGACATCCCTCGTGCCTTTTTGGTGATTACATGAACCAAATCCACTACACCAAGTCTGATCATCACGTGAGTCGGTATAGCTTCAAAGGCGAGCATCAAATGGGCATCATATCAACTATATGACTCATGCTTAACCTTTCGGTCCGTGTTCCGAGGCCATGTCTGTACATGCTAGGCTCGCCAAGTTAGAACCTTAGTATTCGCGTGTGTAACTATTTTACACCCGAAATATGGTCGTGGATCCAAGAACACCCGATCATCACGTGATGTCTTGGAGCGACGAAAACATAATCGGTGCATACTAAAGGAAGAACACATTCTTATCTTGATATTTAAATGAGGGATCATCTTATTATGCTAACAAAGCGCTAAACAAGCAATATAAGATGTTATCAAACATCATATGTTTATTAGTGAAATTATATGGTTCCCGCAGATGATCTCTATCATGTGCATCGTGGTATGATCACTATCATACCTATGTGTGTAAATCCAAGGTCTATGGATTTTACACGCTATGTGTGTTGTAAGAGTATCATCTCATACTTCTACTTACAACACTACCATATCATAACACTAGCCCAGCAACAATCTAAACTAGACGCCTCTAATTTATCCATTGCAAGTTTTACGTGGCTTAGGGCTTTCGAGATAGAACCGTTCTTACCTACGAACATGAACCACAACGAGGATAATCAAATTGTTGACAACTCGCTTGCAAAATAGATATTGACTATAGTAGGAGAGACAGACACCCGCTAGCCACTTATGCAAACTAGTTGCATGTCAAGCGTGGAACAGGTCTCATGTGCGAGGACATGTAAAGTTTGTCCGGGCCGCTTCATCCCACTATGCCACCAATATCCAAAATTACAAAAAAGGAGCAACAACATGATCATCATCGCCCACATACTCGTATGTGTACTACCCGTGTAAAGTATCTACGCATAGATCCGGCTCTGATACCAATGTAGGGTTCGCAGCATAGAAAACAAAAAATTTCCTACGATGTGAACTATATACCAAGATCTATCTACTAGATACAAACAACGGTCGGATGTATATCCGTAGAGAACATACCCTTGAAGACCGACAAAGCTTAACGAGTTCAACTCGTGGTTGATGTAGACGATCTCTTGCCGATCTCAAGATCGAGAGGAAGTCCTAGCGCCGCAAATCGGCAGCGCATCCGTTCTCGCACACACGTTCGAGGCACCGAGCAACCTCCGCCTCCTCTCTCCAGCGATGCAGCGGAAGCACAACTCTTTCTTGCTGAATAGCCACCGGGAACATGTATCTCGCTAGTCCGAGACCATGGGGGATAAATTCTAGAGGGGGAGAGAGATCCTTCACGAGGAGGTGTGAGAGACAAGTGAGGAGGGGGGACTCCTTTTATAGGAGGAGGGGGGCACCCAAGGGGGTGGCCGCCGGCCATGGGGGTTGCCCCCTCCCCTCCTTCATTCACGTGGGTGGACACTCCACTCACAAAATGCCCTTTAAATTCCCTCCACTCAAAAGTCCACTCAAATTCCCATTAAATTTCCACCAAATTTAATGCAAACTCTCATTAAATAAAACTCTTTTATTTTATTCAGAATTTTGTAAATTAGTTTAATGACAAACATTCACAAATAACCCCTTGCTAGAATTCTATTTCACATGCATAACCACTTTATGCAATTTCACCCGAAAACCTGTTTCGGTATCTAGTGAAATAAATTCCTGCGCTTGTTCATTATTTCGGCATGAAACATTTGCTCCAATTGGATGTCGGTGTCTCTTAAGTGTGTCACCCTACGGTTCGTGAATAATGCGGACATGATCGAGACCCCTCTCGGATCAATAATCAGAAGCGGGATCTGGAGACCCATACTGACTCCCACACATTCAACGATGACTTTCTTGTGATCGTCGGAACCTTTTACGCTAGTATCTTAATCCCTTTGTTTCACGATATATTACATGTCCGAGATTCGATCATCGGTATCTCCATACCTAGTTTGATCTCGTTACCGACATGCACTCTTTTCTCGTTCCTGTGATATAACATTCTAGTGATCAAATCACTTGCTTGCAAGATAATCAATGTGATATCACCGAGAGGGCCCAGAGTATATCTATCCATCATCGGGATGAACAAATTCCACTCTCGATCCATGAGCCTCAACATAACACTTTATTAGTTCTGAATCCATCTTCATAATCACCCTGTTACGGTGTGACATTTGATGTTATCAAGAAACTCTTCCGGTGTTAGTGATTGACATGATCTCATGGTCTAAGGATTAGGATCACTTCGTAAGTTGTTATAGCAATATAAACTCAATGACTTTGATCGTAATGCTATACTTAGGATGAATGTTCATCACACCATTACACTAATGTTGTGATCCCGTTATTAACAACATCCAATGTCCATGATCAGGAAACCTTGATCATCTTGTTAATCAACGAGCTAGTTTATGAGAGAGGCATAACTAGGAACTTTCTGTTTGTTTATTAAACACACATGTATTAACGTTTCCGTATTAATACAATTATAGCATGCAAAATAAACATCTATCATATACTTGGAATACACATAATAAACACTTTATTATTGCCTCTTAGGGCATATTCCCTTCAAGAAGCTCAAGGTCCAGTGCAAGCATCAGACACCACTACCTTGCCATCACAAGGCAAGTTCATTTCTTGCTCATGTCCTTTGAAGAGTCTTTATCAAAATATTTGCAAATTGTGTGTTATCATTTATACTAAAGTAAAAGAAAACACTATTTTCTCAAGATACCAAATCTTATATATCATCCTAAGTGATGATATGATGAAGAAATAGAACTTAGGGTTCTAATTGCAATAATGATGAACAATTAGGGATTAATAACCCATGACATCAGTGATTCTAGCGCCGTATATTACGCGTTAACCATGAGATTTGGAATGTGACGGAGAAGTCAGTTGTATCCTTTTCCTCTTGTATGGAGGCAAGACGACCTTAACGTGAAGTTCTGATTACTTGTGTGGATCCAACATATGGGTGGGCACCCTTACGCCCCACACTTTTGGTGTCTAGATTATCTATGAATGGGTTTTAGGGAGATAGACCATGTAAATGGTACTAATCCGGTCATCACTAGGTCACAGAGTCTTCGAAAACTCATCAGGGTTTTAGCCTGCCCGATAGGGGGCCTAACGAAGGTGAGCTAGCCGAAGGATCGTGCAGACATATGAGGTCGCGGAGAGGGCAGTGATTGTCTTGGACCAACTACTAGGCCCCACATCATGGAATTGTGGACGGGAAAGTACGCCCGGTTGTGCAACAAGGAGTTGATCTCTCATGGGAAAAGTAACGCAACTCTGCAGAGTGTAAGAACTATAACTTGTTACTCCCTGTTCCGAGCACGGCAGGAAAGGAACTCCATGAAAGTTCTGGTCAACCTGTGAAGGCTGATGGTCATAGATTTTTCATAATAAAAACAATCTTTGAAGAAAGATTTACGAAAATTGCATTATACCTAGGACTTATAGTCCAAGGTGGTAGTTAGAGCATCAAACTTCCTACCTTGCATATAATGAACTTGTTGGGTAACGTTGTTACTCATCCTTTCCTTTGAATCCTTGCTTAGACTCTGAGAATCCCGAAGGAACTCCAATGTACGCATCTGAGAATCAAGAGGAGGTCTTCTATGAAGAGCCTAACTTGTATGGAGCCGTAGAAGGGGAGGATTACGAGATCGTCTACGGAGGAGAGTTCCAAGAGTCAGAATAATTACTATAGTTCTAGTAACCACTTGAGCCGAGCATCATGAACAATATATAAAAATAAGTTGCTGAGCTTAATTTGGAATTTAAGTTTTGAAATTTTGAAACACTTATATTTTGGTTTGTTAGTTGAATCTTTTGGAAGTCTTGAACTTCCGGTATTGTAATAATAATAACGTGTGTATGTTTGTAATATGGACCCGCAATGTTTCTGTTGTACCACTCTGAGGGATGTGATATTTACGGAATGGTGTTCTGTGGATGTCATGTCAATGACTATAGTATACTACATATGCAGTGGTATGCTGGGTCACCGCACTAATCTTGTGTGCCATACAAGGATGGTGTCACAAGAACAGTTCTAAACTAAGTAGGTTAAGCATCCAATCTTCACAGATACAACCAACCAACTATAAATCATTTTCCTGACATCACAGGAATCATAATCAGGAAAATCCATATGTATATCTTCACTATTTGAAACCATTTTATCTCAAGTTACATATGAATTCTTAAGCCAACAGTACTAATACAGTGACTTCATCACACAACACTCACTGTCATCAACCAAGTAATGACAGTGGTGAGTTATTAAATCACTAGATTTCCCAAGTATTGCTTCTAGAGAAACCTTACCCTCTGAATCATATAAAATTTAATCCATTGAATCATCTGATAAACCACTAGCATCACCACAGCTAACCATCAGCAGTAATGCACAGCAAGTCACCACTCAACAGATTCAAGGATCATCAATACATTATCCAATTCATCAAATATTTAATCCATAGAAGGGTATGAACCCTAAGGAGAACAAACCATCTTAATCAGGACAGAACACTAACCAGGAAATGCCACTACCAACATATAGCATGGGATGGCCTAGCACAGAGAGCATGAGAGAGAGAGGAACTACTTTCCAAAGGTCTTTGTTGTAGATTAGAAGAGGAAGCAGAGGAGGCCGACGAACACGACGGCACGGGGAGCACCCCCAAGGGGGCGCTGCGACCCACACAACGTCATGGCGGCGACCATAGCCACGCCTGGGGGCAAGGAGCATCACCACGGTGCAGGACGGCAGCGGAGGCGTCAGCATCAACGCCAACCCCAAACCCTAGGGTTCGGAACAGCATCAATCTGGCCACATGAGGGATCTAGGTCCAAATCCAATTGGACAGGAGGGTAGAGCGGGGCCAACAACCTCATCCTGCACCACGACGGCGGCCAGGGAGGTCCTCGGCAGCGTAAATCGCCGGCGGTGACACCGCTGACCACGGGTCTGTAGGGTTTCGTAGCATGGAAAACAAAAAATTTCTATCGCATACAAACAAACAATCCAAGATCTATCTACTAGATTGTAGCAACGAGTCGATGGAATAACTTACCCTCGAAGATTCCAAAGCGGTTAACGAGAGCAGATTCTCGTGGGTGATGTAGTCGTACTCTTTCCGATCTCAAGATCGTGTAGACGATCCTTCCGGCGCCACGTTCCGACAGCGCTCCCGCAGTCGGTCACACGTTCGGTACTCGACGAAGACCTTCCTCTCCCTTGTTCCAGCAGGCAGCGGAGGTTGTAGCACTCTCCTCGCGATTCCGGCAGCACAACGGCGTGGTACCGGAAGTAGAGGGGAGATCTCGCAGGGCTTCGCCTTAAGCCGGAGCGAGTATGGTGGAGTATGAGAGAGTACTATTAGTGGTCTAGAGATTAGACACACCAATTAGAAGGCTCTAAACCGCAGGCTAAAGCAATTAGAAGCTCTAAACCAGAACGGCTCTAAACCGGAGATTAGAGGTAGAAACTTGTGTGTCTAGAGGAGGAGGCCTGCCCCTCCTTTTATGGGTGGAGGGGCCATGGCGCGCCAGGGAGGGAGGGAGTCCCTCCCCAACTCGGCCTAGGGCTGGCCGCCGGCTTGGAGGAGAGGAACTCCTCCTCCAAGTTGGTTTCAAACTCCTCTTGCTTGTTTCCCACAGTTTCTTGTTTTAGCCGTTTGACTTTCAAACTGGACATTTGACTTTTCTGTTTTAGGATTCAATTTAATCCTTTATTTGGGACAGCAAGAACACTTAGTATATGATGCAATCATTCCAATATGTAATGACACATTCATGTACCCCTCCCCCCCCCCCCCGGAGTGCCGGACAATCCGGAACCTTCTAGAACATTCCCGATGAAAACACCGGAACCATTCCCGAACTCCGAAACGGGTCTTTCCTTATATGAATCTTATTCTCCGGACCATTCCGGATCACCTCGTGATATCCCGGATCCCATCCTAGACTCCGAACAACATTCGGTCTCTTTCTCATAATACCATAACTACTCAAACAACGTCGAATCCTTAAGTGTGTCTCCCTACGGTTCGTGAATTATGCGGACATGATCGAGACACTTCTTCGAACAATAACCAATAGAGGAATCTGGAAATTCATATGGCTCCCACATACTTCTACGATTACTTTGCGATCGAATGAACCACTTACATACGATACCAATTTCCCTTTGTCTCACGATATGTTACTTATCCGAGGTTATGATCGTCGGTATCTCTGCATACCTAGTTCAACCTCGTTACTGATAAGTACTCTTTTCTCGTTCCCGTGATATGTGATCCCTTGTGAGCCAGTCACATGCTTGCAAGCTAATTGGATGACATTACACCGAGAGGGCCCAGAGTATATCTATCCGTCATATGGATGGACAAATCCCACTCTTGATCCATGTGTCTCAACCAATACTTTCCGAACACTCAATGCCACCTTTATAGCCACCCAGTTACGGTGTGGTGTTTGATGTCATCAAAGCATCCATCCGGCAAAGGTGATATGCATAATCTCATGGTCGAAGGAATTAGGTTACTATGTATCAGAAAGCATATAGCAATTGAACTAATGAAATGACTTGATCTTTATGCTACGCTTATCTATAGGAGTATGTCCATCACATCATTCTCCTAATGATATGATCCTGTTGTTAATAACATCTCTATGTTCATGATCAGGAAACCATGATCATATATTGACCAACAAGCTAGTTTAACAAGAGGCTTTACTAGGGACTCTTTTATGTTTACAAATCACACAAGTATTAATGTTTCCTGTTAATACAATTATAGCATGGTATGTAAACATTTATCATAAGTGTGAAGATATGATAATAACCACTTTATTATTGCCTCTTGGGCATATCTCCAACAGTCTCCCACTTGCACTAGAGTCAATAATCTAGTTTCAAACCTTTGTGTATATAACACCTATGGCTTTCCGGTGTTGTATGTACATGATTGCTAGTGGTCAACTGATCTCGGGATCTGACACTTCCAGGTCCGTGTGTAATTGCATGTATTTGCGTCTCTACGCATCACTCATTCTCTAATGAGATGGCTTTGTATAAATTTGGTCCTTTGGTGAGACCTTTAGTTCTTTAGGGTTAAAACATGTTGATAATATTTTCGTACAATATATCTTCATAGTATTATCCCGCTATGAACTACACCTAGTTTGATACCAAACTACTTGACACAAATGCCCTCTTCAGCTGCTAAAATAGCAGTCATATACTTAGCCTTTTGTTGTAGTATCTGTCACAATGTCTTAACTTTTGAACTCATCCAAATCCATATGGAACTTACTTTCCATTATATTGTGCCACCCTTAGTTTAGATTGAGATAAACTTAATTTGTACTTTGTGACAAAACTAGTATCAATGTAGTACTTTTACAATGAACTAACCATCTATTTGTCACTTCTACAAACAATATATTCTTAGTTCTTCCAAAAGATCATAAGAATATCCTTACTATTGTCCAATGATCATCTTATGAATCATTCTGGTATATGCTCATAATATTTAGAGCATAGGACATATCTGGATTTGTACATATCACAGTATGATTGATATAAATACTCTTTGTGATTTCATACATCAAGTATCAATCTATACTTGATTATTTGTTTCACTTTACCAAATGTCAATACACTTGAATATATCATCAACATTGAACTCATTCAATCCTTTCTGTGCGACAAGAAACTTTCTTGTAGTTTCTATATTGAACTCATTCAATATCTCGTCTATGTACTTCTGGCACAACCATATTAGCGTCTATTGATGCCAAATATTTGGGTTTTGCCTAAGTTTTTCATCGGGATGAAATTCTTAATATGTGTTAATAAAAGATACATTATTTCCAATTAACAATATGTCTTCCACATAATGTATTAGAAACATGTCTTAGCGCTCCCACTTAATTTCTTGCAAATGCAAGCATCTTCATTGTCTCTAATGAACTTTTAAACTCCTTTAACAGTTTCATCATAGTGAAGATTCCAACTCCGCAATGCTCACTTCAACCATTGAAGTTTGGATATGCTTTTAGCATCCTTTGAATTAACAAAACCCTATGGACCGTGTTATGCACATGTCCTAGGTAACGATTCTATTAGAAGAACTTGTTTTGTTTATTCAACTACCATATAACAAATTATATGTAGTGGTTGCTACATTAATCCGTCTAGACTAAATATCACTATGAAAGATCAAATCTTATCATAGTCAACCTTTGAACATTTTGTGAACTCTTTCCCAACATGTAGACTATTTCATAGATGTAAAACATCCATGTCTATTTCTTTATAGATCCAGACACAACTGTAAGGTCTTACACCTTTCTCGAGGGTCCTTCAAGTTCAAAACTTGATTTCTCGTGTATGGAACTATCACGGATTTTATGGCTTCAAGCCATTTGAAGGAGTCAGGGCCCATCATTGCTTGTTTGCATGTAGTCGGTTCATTATTCTCAAATAATGATTCAACCCTCAAATCTTGGTATTTGATTGTTTATCCGACCTACTTGTTTCAATAGAAACTTTGACTATTGTAACCACAACCTTTGAGGCACGTGAGCCATGAGCATTGTTGCTGCCTCCGGAACACTTTTCGGCGCTGCGCAACTTTGCACATATAGCTAAGGTTCTTTTAACCTTATCAAAGTTCTATTGTCCTCCCACTTAACTTTTCACGAAAAATTCCTTCTCAAAGAAACTTGACGTTCTAAGCGACAAACACTTTTGTCTCATGGTGTTATGGAGGATTACTTAACAGTTATTCGAAATAACATACAAAGACAGGTTCATCCGACTTTGGTTGCAAACATCTTTCTTATGTATAGCATACCAATGTTTAAGAAAGGACTACTTGGGTTTTATCCCAAACCATAACTCTATATGGTGTCATTTCAACGGATTATGATGAAGCTCTTTTCAGTGGAAAAACGGTAATCTCTAAAGCTTTTAATCTTTAAAATACAATGGCAGTTTTATGAATTACACCTTCGATCTCACCATGTCAAACAAGGTTTAATTACATATCTCGAATGCTCCATACTCTTATGGTGTTTCGGGAAATGCAAATCCACGGAACGATTCCTTAAATCTTAGGTATTATGCTAAATTCTGTAACTCAAATATCTTCCTTTATGATCTTTATCATAAACTGTTTATATTCTTGTTACAATGATTTTGCACTTCATCTTGAAAGTCTTTGAACTTTTCAAATGTTTCATACTTCATCCTTATTAAGTAAATATTCATATATTCACTCAAATTTTCGGAGAAAGCATATGAAGTTGAAATCCATCGCTCTTGACTACACATAATGGACTTCGTACAACAATATGTACAAATTCCAATAAGCTAGTCTTTCGTTCCCTTTTTGCCTATGAACGAAGCTTTAATTATCTCTTAGGAAAGTTTCACAAGCGTCATGTGATCAAAATCAAAAGACTCCAAAATTCCATCCACATGGAGTTTCTTCATGTTTTCTTTCCAATATAATTTAAACGGCGATGTCACTTCCTAAGTGATCTTTCAATCAATTTGTCTTTCGACATTTTTAGCATTAGCTTTATGGATGTGATTTTTTCCAACAAGATTTGTGAATCATCCATCTTTTATGGATTACGGCAATTATTTGAACAACCCTTTTGTTCTCATAATACCTGATAAAACAAATCTTGAAGGCAAGCTTTGATGTTTAACGAGCAACACAATAACCCTTTATTTGTTCTCGATGAACATCATCACATATTCTTTTGCTAATTACTTAGGCCACTGTAGTTCATGAATTGTGTTGTTTCGTATGACGATTCACACCAACAAATTCAGTATCAAATACTTAAGAACCACATTGTTTAACAAGCAAAGAATATAGCCATAACATGTATATCATCTATATACTTAAACTGAACAATTCTAGTCTTTTCTTTTCTGCCATATATTTATGAGATTCTCTTTCAGTATTTCCTTTTCTGTTTGAAAGAATCTATCAATATCAATAGTGGAGTCATACATATGACACATAGTCCAAAGCGTGTATAATTAAATACCAATGTCTTTGGTCTTGCACTTTGAAGTAGATCACCATCATCAAATGGTTGGTGTTCTTTCAAATTCCTTCCTTTAGTAATCTCTTGGTGTAGTAAACATTTTACCTACATCAAACATTCACCTTTATCATGGAATTATCCAAGATCAAGCTACTTTTAGCTTGTAATGGTGAATCGCGAGTATAATGTTGCTCTCCAAAACCCTTTTGTAGGATTAGGACAACTAGTGTCTCCAACCTTTTGCAAATTCTCATCAAATATGAGAACATGACTTTTGCCATATTATACTCTATCATGTTGCAACCAAAACTTTGTTTCAGATATCACAATATCTTCCACACATCATGGTTTCTGAAACAACTCTTTCAGATCCTAGATAACCTTGATATTAAGACAATCCTTTGAATATCAAGAATCATGGAGACAAACATGATACTTATACACTAACACTTGGAATTGTCACTCTTGTTTTAATACCAATTATTAAACTTCATGGAGTAACCGGAACTTACTGAAAGTTTGCAATAGGACTTTTAAACTTTAGATTAACACTTCAAAACAATACGATACCAGTTCGTAAAGTAACTAACCAGAATTCTATAGTTCTATCATCTCAATTATAACTAAGCGCAAGGTGGTAAACGGATGCCAATGACTACAACAACTATGCAAATTCACTTTGATTTAGTTTATGATAAATTGAGTTCGAATTAATAATTAAATTAATCTAGGTGAACTCCCACTCAAAACAATATCCCTCACATTGTTTTAGTGATCACACGAACCAAATCCACCACATCAAAACCGATCACCGCGAGAGTTGATATAGCTTCAATGGCGAACAATCAACATGTTCATCATATCTACTATATGACTCATGCTCTACCTTTCGGTAATCCGTGTTCCTGAGGCCATGTCTGTACATGCTAGGCTCGTCAAGATCAAACCTTAGTTTCTGCATGAGCAAATCTGGCTTGCTCACGTTGTATACACTTGTAGAATCTAACACACCCGATCATCACGTGGTGCTTCGAAACAACAAGCTTTAGCAACGGTGCTAACTAAGGGTGAACACTTTATGACTTGAAATTCATGTGCATGAGGGATCATCTTATAATGCTACCGTCGTCTACTAAGCAATACAAGATGCATAAAGGATTAACATCACATGCAATTCATAATATGTGATATGATATGGCCTTTCTCCATTGTGCTTCCGATCTCCATCTTCTAGCACGAACATGATCTTCATCATCACCGGCATTGCATCAAGGTCAATGACGCTTCTCCATGGTTGTCGTCCACCGGCTTCAACTATTACAACTACTTTGAATAGACACGCGGGTCTTAACATAAATTAAAGACAACCATATGGCTCCTGCCGGTTGCCGACTTACAATAAGGAACATTGCATACATCAAATATAATCACAATCATGGCCATATCACATCACTGCACACCCCTGCAAAACAAAGTTAGACGCTTCTACTTTCTTTGCATATTTTACGTGGTTTGGGGCTTTCAATAAGTGTCGTTCTAACTTACGAACAAGAACCACAACATTGATACTAGTATTGTTAATCACCCGTTGTAAATTGGATCTTAACTATGCTAGGAGAAACAGGCACCCGCAAAGCCACTTATGCAATACAAGTTGCATGTCAAGCGTGGAGCAAGTCTCATGAACGATGTCATGTAAGGTTAGCCCGGGCCGCTTCATCCCAACATACCGCAAGATGCAAAGTACACAAGAAGCAATCGACAATAAAAGCATCAATGCCCACAATGACCATTGTGTTCTACTCGTGCAACAGATCTACATATAGACACGGCTCTGATACCACTGTAGGGTTTCGTAGCATGGAAAACAAAAAATTTCTATCGCATACAAACAAACAAGCCAAGATCTATCTACTAGATTGTAGCAACGAGTCGATGGAATAACTTACCCTCGAAGATTCCAAAGCGGTTAACGAGAGCAGATTCTCGTGGGTGATGTAGTCGTACTCTTTCCGATCTCAAGATCGTGTAGACGATCCTTCCGGCACCACGTTCCGGCAGCTCTCCCGCAGTCGGTCACACGTTCGGTACTCGACGAAGACCTTCCTCTCCCTTGTTCCAGCAGGCAGCGGAGGTTGTAGCACTCTCCTCGCGATTCCGGCAGCACAACGGCGTGGTACCGGAAGTAGAGGGGAGATCTCGCAGGGCTTCGCCTTAAGCCGGAGCGAGTATGGTGGAGTATGAGAGAGTACTATTAGTGGTCTAGAGATTAGACACACCAATTAGAAGGCTCTAAACCGCAGGCTAAAGCAATTAGAAGCTCTAAACCAGAACGGCTCTAAACCGGAGATTAGAGGTAGAAACTTGTGTGTCTAGAGGAGGAGGCCTGCCCCTCCTTTTATGGGTGGAGGGGCCATGGCGCGCCAGGGAGGGAGGGAGTCCCTCCCCAACTCGGCCTAGGGCTGGCCGCCGGCTTGGAGGAGAGGAACTCCTCCTCCAAGTTGGTTTCAAACTCCTCTTGCTTGTTTCCCACAGTTTCTTGTTTTAGCCGTTTGACTTTCAAACTGGACATTTGACTTTTCTGTTTTAGGATTCAATTTAATCCTTTATTTGGGACAGCAAGAACACTTAGTACATGATGCAATCATTCCAATATGTAATGACACATTCATGTACCCCTCCCCCCCCCCCCCCCCGGAGTGCCGGACAATCCGGAACCTTCTAGAACATTCCCGATGAAAACACCGGAACCATTCCCGAACTCCGAAACGGGTCTTTCCTTATATGAATCTTATTCTCCGGACCATTCCGGATCACCTCGTGATATCCCGGATCCCATCCGAGACTCCGAACAACATTCGGTCTCTTTCTCATAATACCATAACTACTCAAACAACGTCGAATCCTTAAGTGTGTCTCCCTACGGTTCGTGAATTATGCAGACATGATCGAGACACTTCTTCGAACAATAACCAATAGAGGAATCTGGAAATTCATATGGCTCCCACATACTTCTACGATTACTTTGCGATCGAATGAACCACTTACATACGATACCAATTTCCCTTTGTCTCACGATATGTTACTTATCCGAGGTTATGATCGTCGGTATCTCTGCATACCTAGTTCAACCTCGTTACTGATAAGTACTCTTTTCTCGTTCCCGTGATATGTGATCCCTTGTGAGCTAGTCACATGCTTGCAAGCTAATTGGATGACATTACACCGAGAGGGCCCAGAGTATATCTATCCGTCATATGGATGGACAAATCCCACTCTTGATCCATGTGTCTCAACCAATACTTTCCGAACACTCAATGCCACCTTTATAGCCACCCAGTTACGGTGTGGTGTTTGATGTCATCAAAGCATCCATCCGGCAAAGGTGATATGCATGATCTCATGGTCGAAGGAATTAGGTTACTATGTATCAGAAAGCATATAGCAATTGAACTAATGAAATGACTTGATCTTTATGCTACGCTTATCTATAGGAGTATGTCCATCACATCATTCTCCTAGTGATATGATCCTGTTGTTAATAACATCTCTATGTTCATGATCAGGAAACCATGATCATATATTAACCAACAAGCTAGTTTAACAAGAGGCTTTACTAGGGACTCTTTTATGTTTACAAATCACATAAGTATTAATGTTTCCTGTTAATACAATTATAGCATGGTATGTAAACATTTATCATAAGTGTGAAGATATGATAATAACCACTTTATTATTGCCTCTTGGGCATATCTCCAACAGGGTCGGGGGAGGAGAAGGAGAGAGGTGAGCTCGAGAGAGAGAGAGTGTTGGGCTGGGTTGGGCCAATACCCCTTCGGGGAGTTATTTTGACTTTGCCCTATTGGGCCACAAGGGCCCAATAAACCCAAAAAATCAGGCCAAATCCTTTAGAGCTTGTGTTAATAATTGGAAAAAGACCAAAATGCCCCTGAACTCAAATAAATTCACAAGGCAAGCATCATACTTCACTACCTTGCCATCACAAGGCAAGTTCATCACTTGCTCATAACCTTTGAAGAGTCTTTACCAAAGTATTTGCAAATTGTGTGTTATCATATATACTCTAAAGAAATCTAATATTATTTTCACAAATAAAGAAATCATAGATATCATCCTAAGTGATGATATAATGGAGCAATAGAACTTAGGGTTATATTTGCAACAATAATGATCAATTAGGGACTTAATAACCCCTGACACCAGTGATTCTAGCGCTGTATATTACGCGTTAGCCATGAGATTTGGAATGGGACAGAGAAGTCAGCTGTATCTTCTTCCTCTCGCACGAAGACGGATGTGCAGGTCGTGGTTGTTATCCTCGTAGTGTGCATATTAATTGGTAATTCGTACAGGATATGCAGCATATGGGTGGGAACCCTCATCGTCCCACGATAGTTCTGGCATCTAACGGTTTGTACAAACCATTGCCGTAATTCAATATGTGGGCATGGTGTACACCAAGGAGGCATGCGAGGTCGCGAAGGGGGTAGTGATTGGCTTGGACCAACTACTAGGCCCCACATCATGGAGTTGTGGACGGGAAAGTACGCCCGGTTGTGCAACAAGGAGTTGATCTCTCATGGGTAAAGTAACGCACCTCTGCAAAGTGTAAAACTTGTTACTCCCTGTTCTGGGGAGGAGCTACGAACGTGGTAGGAAAGGAACTCCATGAAAGTTCTGGTCAACCTGTGAAGGTTGATGGTCATAGATTTTCATAATAAAATCAACCTTTGAAGAAAGATTTACAAAAACTGCATGGTACCAAGGACTTATAGTCCGAGGTGGTAGTTAGAGCATCAAACTTCCCACCTTGCATACAATGAACTTGTTGGGTAACGCTGTTACTCATCCTTTCCTTTGATCCCTTGCTTAGACTCTGAGGATCCCGAAGACGTGCCAATGTATGCAGCCGAATATCAATAAGACGTGTTCTACGAGGAGCCTGACCTGTCAGGAGGTGTTGAAGGAGTGTATTACGAAATCCTCTATGGTGTTGATGATACCGAGTCCAACTAAGTATCCTAGTTAGTAGTAACCAACGGAGCCGAGAAGCATGAACTCTATAGAATAAGCTACTGAGCTCAACTCCTAGTTGGAGTTGCTACTTTTAAAATTCTGATGAAACACTTTATATCTTGGTTTGTAAGTTGAAACCTTTTGAAGTCTTGAACTTCTGGTATTGTAATAATAATAATGTTTGAATGTTTGTAATATGGACCTGCAATGTTTCTGTTGTACCACTCTAAGGGATGTGATATTTATAGAACGGTGTTCTGTGGATGTCATGTCAACGACTAGTGTACTACACATGCAGTGGTATGCTGGGTCGCCGCACCTCTTCGCCTATAAAGTCACCCCGATGCAGAAACCCTAAGCAGCGATTAGATCTCCACGAAACAGTCCATAGCCGCCGCCACCATAGTCCCTAGACAGGGGAGATCTGAAGCTCTTCTCGGCACCCTGCTAGAGGGAAGAGATCATCCTGGAGGCCTTCTTCATCACCATGCCAGCCTCCGGTATGATGCGTGAGTAGTTCACCCTTGGATTATGGGTCCATATAGTAGCTAGATGGTTGTTTCTCCTCCTTTGTTCTATCATGTTTAGATCTTGTGAGTTCCGTTCATGATCAAGATCATCTATTTGTAATCATACATGTGTGTTTGCAGGGATCCGATGGATATTGAGATACTATGTCAGATTGATTATTGATTCTATCATGTCAGATTGAATATTGATTCTATCATGTTAGATTGATTATTGATGAAGAAGGGGATTCCTTGGGCATCCCCAAGCTTTGACGCTTGTACCTTTTGAATATTTCTTGGGTGACATGGGGTGGCATCCACAAGCTTGAGATTTTGTCCATTCTTCATCTCATTACATCATTCTCTCTCTACACCTGAAAATTTTCCTTCATACAAAACTTCACAAAATCTTCATTAGCAACATTAGTATATACAAAACTTCACACAATCTTGGGAGAGGATTATGCTTCAAACAAATATGAATTTTTTTTCTCAACATTCAAAAGCTTTTCCTCCACAGTCTTGTTGAGAGTAGTTTGTTGATACGTCGGAAATGTATCTATAATTTTTGATGTTCCATACTTGTTTAGTATCTACTTTGCTTTGCTTTGTCTACACTTTAAGGTGTTTTTATATGTTTTCTGGTACTAACCTATTAACAAGATGCCACAGTGCCAGTTGCATGTTTTCTTCTGTTTTTGGTTCCAGAAAGGCAGAAAATCAATATTCTCGAAATTGGACGGGACAAAAGCCAAAGTAAATATTTTACCGTGGGGGACATGGAGCTAGAGTACGAGACGGAGGGGAGGCACCAGGGGTCCACACCCCCTGGCCGCACGGGCTAACCCTAGCCGCTCCTGGGAGGGTGTGACCACCCTGGCCGCACGCCTGCCTCGCCTCTTTGCCTACAAAGTCACCCCGATGCAGAAACCCTAAGCACCCGATCAGATCTCCATGAAACAGTCCGTACCTGCCGCCACCATCATTCCTAGATCGGGGGGATCTGAAGCTCTTCCCGTCACGCTGCCGGAGGGGAGAGATCATCCCGGAGGCCTTCTTCATCACCATGCCAGCCTCCGGTATGATGCATGAGTAGTTCACCCATGGACTATGGGTCCATACACTAGCTAGATGGTTGTTTTTCCTCCTTTGTGCTATCATGTTTAGATTATGTGAGCTCCGTTCATGATAAAGTTCATCTATTTGTAATCATACATGTTGTGTTTGCGGAGATTTGATGGATATTGAGATACTATGTTAGATTGATTATTGATTCTATCATGTCAGATTGATTATTGATTCTATCATGTCTATGTTATTTGTGATCTTGTATGCTCTCCGATGCTAGTAGCTATCTTGGCCAAGTAGATGCTTGTGACTCCAAAAGGGAGTATTTATGCTCGATAGTAGGTTCATGCCTCTAGTAATCTGGGCAAGTGACAAAAATCTCTAAGGTTGTAGATGTATTATTGCTATTAGGGAGAAAACAATAATTTTTTGTTCATGGAACAATTGTATTGTTTACTTTACACACATTGCGTAATACAATTATCCTTTACTTGCAACTTAATACTGGAAGGGGTTCGGATGATAACCTGAAGATGGATTATTAGTCATAGATGCAGTTGAATTACGGTCTATGTATATTGTTGTAATGCCCAATTAAATCTCATAGGAGTCATGATGTCTAGTATTTGTATTGTTATGCTTTCTCAACCTGTCAATTTCCCCGCTGTAATTTGTTCACCCAGGATATTATCTATCTTAAGGAGAACACCTCTAGTGAACCGTGGACCCCGGTCAAATCTTTATCATTGATACATCATCTACTGTTACAGTTTACTTTCTATAAGCAGTCATTACCTTCCATATTATACGTTTAATCCTTTGTTTTCAGCAAACTAGTTAGATTTATAACCTCACTGTAAGTTGGGGCAAAGTCTTGAGTTTGTGTTGTGCAGGATTTCAAGTTGTTAGCAACACCTTGGAGTTGTTTCATTGCTCCTACTGGTTCGATAACCTTGGTTTCATAACCGAGGGAAAACTTGCTGCTGTGCTCATCACACATTGCTCTTAGGGTCTCTCAACGAGGCTCTACAGTCAACGGAGGCACCATCAGCGCACTCCACCAACGCCAGCGACCCACCGCATTGTTGCGCTTCGGCGGCGTGTCAGGATCCTCGGCGGCGGGGGTAGTCCATGGCCGCGATGAAGGCCTGGATCTCGTCGGCGAGCTCGTCGCCGGTCGGCACTGGCGGGATGGGGATGCCGCCGACGCTAAGCTTCCAGCCCGGCGGGTTCCGCGTGTCCGGCGACGCCATGTAGCCGGCGTCATGGAGCATGCGCGCCTCCCACGGCTGGAGCGTGCGCCGGCCGAAACCGTTCGCCGCCGCAGGGTCGCCGGGGTACCTCTCGGCCATGGCTCTCTTCTCGCCGGAGTTGATGTTCACGGTGGAAGGGAAAGTGGAGAAGCGTTGGAAGTGGGTGAAATGTGCCGGCGAGGTCGCCGGATTACATAGGCCGAGGTGGGCGGCGAGGGAGGGAGGGGTGTAGCGGCGCGGGCGGGAAAAGGGGAACGGCGGAAAATTAGTGACCGGCGGTCCGTCGCGAGAGCCGATGAGGCGGTGGCGCGCCATTACGGCGACGCGTGAGCCGCGTACGGGCAGTTATTGCCCGACGGTCTATCGCGGGGTTCGACTCCGGAGGATAACAATGACTCGGCTTCGGTCGCTGACTGGGCGGGTCCACTCGTCGGCTGTTTTTTTCGCCTAATTCGCCTGGAAAGTCCGGACCAAAGTTGGCCAAATCCAGACAAAAACGGGTTCTGAAAACACGATTAGACCAATTTTCGACGTCCGAACCTAAAATTCGCCCGGGGTTTGGCTTTGGCTTGAGTGGAGATGCTCTTAGAGGCTTCCAGTTCCAAAAAAAATTTCAAACGGACACCAAAATTGCACTATTTGTTCCCAAATTCCTTCCGTTATCTTGCTGATAGTGAAACCCGGCCCTTTTGGTAGGGAAAGAAAAGGTCCGACCGAGAGAAGCCAGACAGTAAAAGATTAGATCGAAAGTTACCGACCCATAAACCATAAACGGAGCTCAAAGCAATGTCCATATCTTTGCAGCTTTGGCATCCACAGCAGTCACAATCATCTAGGCGGTGTGTACAGATCTTCCAATAAGTTTTCGCAATCTGAAATCGGTACAGCAGCGAGCAACGATGTACTGCCAAAAAAGATACGGTTCCATGTTCTGTTTCCTTGAGAAATCTATGCATGACAAGACATGAAGAAATTGCAGAGCAGCAACTACATACATACACATACTGCCGATTAACAAATCGTGCATATATGGTGATAGCCGCATAATCCCGCGAAAGCAAAGTTAAGTGTAAACTAGACTAATTTTGTTGATTTTTTTAATTAGACTAATGAACTCTGCCTACGAATCGCAGCGGATCGGGTGGCGCTTTGAGTTAACAGTTATAGACACAGAGCATGGAAAACACATGGGACAGTCGGAAGCAAAATAAAACACAACTGAAGAGATTTTTTTTCATGGATAATGATACTAGTCCCTCGGGGATCCCGGGACTTCCATCGTCCGGTTCCCCGCGCGTGGACGCTTTCATCATGGTGGGACCCTCCTGGTCTTATCTCTTCCTGTTTTTTTTTCAGCAGTTCTCCACCGCATATTGCTCCAAGGTTGATGTGCGTCTCTGGTCGCCTGCCTTCACTGCCACTGGCCACAGCCGCTTCCCCAGTCGGCGCCGTCCTTCTGCTCTGCCTACGCTAGCCGCGCGTCGCCGTTGGGCGCCTGCCTCCACTACCGCTGGCCACGGGCCGCTTCCCTAGCCGGCGGCATTCTTCTGCTCTGCCTCCGCTGGCCGCGCGTCGCTGTTGGGCGCCTGCCTCCGCTACCGCTGGCCACGGGCTGCTTCCCCAGCCGGCGCCGTCCTTCCGCTCCGCCTCCGCTGGCTGCGCGCCGCCACCCAGCATCCGTAGTCCTGGTCGTACGCGTCCGCTGCTTTTCCCGGCCAGCGGTGTCCTGGCCACATGTTTAGAGCTTTGCTACTCCTATGTTCGTGTTTATCTTTGCTACGAGTGTTGCTACCTTAGTAAATTTATTTTGCTATGTACTTATTTTTTTTTGCTACTTTCACATAATTGTTTTGCTACAACCAATTTCTATGGTTTTGCTATAACCAATTTCTATGGTTTTGCTACGTGGTCTCCGGCGAGAGTCTCCGACGATGTTCCCTTTGCTACATTAGAAAAAACATTTTGCTACATCCGTTTTGTGATTTTGCTACAATAGCGTTGAGTTTTTGCTACACGATTTTCGGCGAGGTAGCGTTGAGTTTTTGCTACACGATTTTCGGCGAGGTCTACCGACGAAAGTCTCCGCCGAGATCGGATTTGCTACATTAGCATAACTTTTTTGCTACCACCATTTTATGTTTTTGCTACAATAGTGTAATGTTTTTGCTACACGGTCTCAGGTGAGGTATACCGGCAAAAGCCTCCGACGAGGTCGAATATGCTACGTTAGTCAACTTTCTTGCTACACGGTCGCCGGCAAGGTCTCCGGCGAAATCTTCGACGAGATACAATCTGTTTTTCTATTTCTAGGCCGAACCGTTTTGCTACATGTAGCAAAAACAGGACTATTTATAGCAGAAACGGGTATGTTCGTAGCAAAAGTGGGATTTTAGAGGTGTTTGTGGGACACGTGTCAGCAGAAGGACCCGAGGGATTTAAGAAAAATATTTTCCGGGGTACGCGTAGTACGGCCCTAATACGCTTCCGAAACGCAAGTGGAGAGATGCTAGGCATTTGTTTAGTTGGCTTGAAACGGACTCTTTGTCTTTTTTTTTAGACAAAAACGGACGCTTTGTCGGCCCAGTGCTTCCAGGCCAGAGAACCAGAGACCATACAGCGGTCACCACAACGTGGAATGCTATATGCTTCTCAATGCGGCATGGAAGGATCACGCCTGGGCCGGCCCATTAATGCTCTTTATCTTTTTTATCATTTCTTTTTTGTTTTCTGGTTTTGTTTTTTCTTTTCGTTTTTTCTGTTTTAAAAATGTTAACGTTTATATAATTTGTTGATGATTACAAAAGAGTTCACATTTTTTATAAAATTTTTCATGATTTTGAAAATGTCCACGCCGTTCTAAAAAAATGTTCATGAATTTGATTTTTGGTTTGTAAATTTTGAAAAATGCTTCGTGATTTTTCTAAAATGTTCAGGATATTTTTAAAAAGTTTTTATGAATTTTAAAATGTTCGCGATTTTTCAAAAACGGTCAAGATTTTGGAAAATTGGTTCATAATATTTAAAGAATGTTCATGCTTTTGTAATAAAATCATGATTTTTAAAAAACATGTATGAATATTTGAAAATTGTTCATGGCTTCTAAATTATTAATATAAGAATGTTCAGATTTTAAATAAAATATTTTTTCATTTTATTTTCAAATTCATGAACATTTTTAACTATGCGAGGATATGAAACTATTTCCCAGCGTACTGTTTTTATACATGTCAGAACCTACTGGCTCTCTCATGTACATGAACGTAACTATTTTTAGGGGAATAGGAACGTAGCTAGGCTACAACAACGAAGCGTTGAGGGTCTAAGTAGTTTTGCAGCCAACAAGTCTCTGCATGTGTATTTTTGTCCCACGCGCGCAGCCGCCGGGAGAGGAAGAGAGATCTAGAACACCCGCCTTTCAACGTCGGCCTCCGGTGGCTCCCCCCGCCGATGACCTATGTCATCGGTGATGAGGGGGTTCGCCGGATCCAGACGTGTGGATAGTTTTAGGCTAAAGTAGTTTCGTTTTTAGACTGCTCATCATCTTGGTTTCAGGGGCGACGATGACGGCGCTTAATAAAAAAATTTCAGATTCCTTCCCGATGGATTTGGAGATCAGTCTATCCAAGCAAGGATGGTGTGGCGGTGGCGGCATCCTCGTGGTGGATTTGTGTCCTCAGGCTCCGCCGTTGCGGCGGCGTGTGCTCCAGCGCCGGCGTGGAACCTGGGAGGTAGTCCAGGAGCGGATGCAGATTGTGGTCTGCATCGACGGCATCTGGAAGATAGCGGATCGTGTGCTGGATCCGTAGTTCGTGGATGGCAGGTGTGCCTTCCTCCTTCGACGTCTTAGTTGTGCGGGGTGCTAGATCTGGAGCTCAATGGCGTGTCCAGGATGTTGCACCGGTCTGATTCGTTCAACGGCAATGGTTTCACCTTGGTGAGCCACCTTGGAGGTCCGCAAAGCTGCATATCAGCGATGGAGCCGCTTCGATCTCGGACGAGAAGGTGATCCGTCATTCTTTACTTTGGTGGATGCTGCGGTGGTGTCAAAGACAGGTGACAGGCGTTGCCGACAAGCTCTAACGTTGTTTCAGCTTAGATTATTTTTTTCTTGGCTAGTGGTCCTTTGTACAAAGGCTTGTGTTATGCTGTCAGGTTTATCAGGTTAATATTTACGTGACTTATACTATAATTTTTATAATATATAAATAAAACACGTATTACCATAAAATAATACAACAACGAAGCGTTGCACTGTAATGGGTCTGCCCGTCCGGAGTTCTCTTCATCAGTGCCGCAAACTGCGGTGCATAGCAACCCCTACCTCGCCGTAACGCGGAGATTTCTATACACCGATCCAGTTGATCGTTACCGCGTGTAGTAAACCCCGTGCGGTAACGTGCTGAGCCTATTTGTCAGTTTTTTTTTTCTTTTTTCTACTTTTTTTCTTTTACATTAGCTTTTTATAATTTAATTAATTTTAAAATGTTTAAATCTTATAAAAATGTTTGAAAAACGAAAATGTTTATAATATAAAATTCAGATTTAAAAATAATTCAAAATTGAAAATGTTTATATTTGAAAATTTGTTCAGATTAAAATGTTCTTATTCGAGAAATTATTCATATTAAAAATGCTCAGATTCTGAAAATGGTTCAGATTTTTCAAAATGTTCAGATTTTGAAAAATCAAACTTTTAAATGTTCATATTTTATCTTCAGAAAAAGGAATATAAAAAGTAGAAATAGCAGAAAAAAGCAAAAAGAAAAAAGAAAAAATAAAGAAAAGAAAACGACCTGATCTATTGGGTCATGGCCCAACTGACCAGTGCAGGTTAAGGGGTGCGTGGCTCGCCGTATAGGTCGGCATATAGGAGCACACCCACAACACTAATGCAGATTGTCTATCTTTTTTGAAGAAGAAGAAAGGCAAAAGTCTTGCCTTGATTTCATTTGATAAAGAAGTAAAGGGAGTCCAACGTGTAAGTGTTAACAAGACGCACACACAACAACGATCACTCTTCCGGTATTAAGATATCCAAGCTAAGAAGTGAGTTTAGCTTACTTGGTTAGGAAAGTAGATATACAACCTAGCCACCCAGATTCAAGTCCTTACATACGTAGATTTGGTATTTTATTATTTTAAAAAAAGATACCCAAACGTTTAGCACCCACGAGAACCCAAGACTTTAGCTTCTAACTTAAATTTTACTACTCATTATTAAAAGTCCTCGCATTTCGTTTATTCCAGAGCTCCCATGCTATGAGCATGAAGCCTGCCTCGCACCATTGTCGACGACCACATAATTCCACCAAGATAGCACATCAAGAAAATTCCTCCAATTGGCCGAGTCAAAGTTTGGTAAGCCGCACTACCATGTTCCAAATCCTCACGGAGTAGCAGTATTGGAAAAGAAGACAAGAACTCGTTCTCACGCTAGCAAAGTGGGGAAATCCCCCCATTTGGCCATCCTCTATGAGGAAGCCAGTCTGCTGTCCTCACACAATTTTGGATAAGTAGCTATGCAGAAAACTTACATTTTAGGGAATTCCAATTCTTCCAAACAATAGAGTCCACTGTGATAGAATAACCAAGAGAAAGTGAGCATTGTAGGCAAAGGATCAAGAGTATTCGCTGAAGGCGGTTAGTTTCCAATGGATCGAGTCCGGTCTGTCATTAACTAAGGTGAGATGCAAAGTGAGCGTCCAAAGCTTGGTGAAGTCTTGAAGTTGTTGCAAGGTAAGGCCATTGGAGATGTATAGTTGAGCCACCCGAGCATCATTAATTGTTCCATTGCAGACAAATATTTTTTTCTTCTCGGATATGTCAAATATTGTAGACTCCAAGGCTTTTGGGCTTACCTCTTGCCCAAGGATCATTCTGAAAGGAAGCCTTCAAACCATTGCCAATGGAAGCCTTCATCAAAGAGTATGAGAGTTCCATGTCTCCCTCATTGCAAGTGGTTTCTAACCCAATCGAAGGTATCTACAGATAATTCCAAGCGAACCACGACCATCATAGACGAAGTGCGCTTGAAAACTTCTCCATGTTAATGATGCCAAGGCCTCCAATGGAGGCAGGCCTACAAACTTCAGTCCAATTAACCTTGCATTTACCATCGGTGGCTTCTTCAGGGCCCACCCAAAATAAGCTTCTAACAATATTTTTAATTGCCTATAGAGGTTCCACCGGGACATCATGTGCGGTGAGAGGGTAAATAGCTTGAGAGGTTAGAAATGTAAACCGGTATTGGGGGGAATCCTCACACGGAAAAGGCCATGGGGTTTCTGTGTTTATATAGGCTCTCAGGCCACCCCCCACCCCCCACCCCCACCCCCGCGCAGTCGCAGCGGGAGGTTCTCGGACGCAGAGACTGGACCGAGAATCGAAGAAGAGCTGACTCGGCAGTCCCTTCGTCATCACATCAGCAAACTGTACAGCAGAGGGAACGTGTAGGACGCGAACTTCGCCAAGAGAGATGCGCTCTCTAACGAAGTGGATGTCGATCTCAATGTGCTTGGTGCGGCGATGCTGCACTGGATTGGACGACATATAGATGGCGGAGACGTTGTCATAGTAGACAAGTGTAGCCGTGGCGAGAGGACGATGGACCTCCTGAAGAAGCTGACAAAGCCAGCAACACTTAGCCACCGCATGGGCGACAACGCGATACTCGGCTTCAGCACTGGAGCGCGAGACAGTGGTCTGACGCTTGGAGGACCAAGAGATCAGACTAACTCTGTAGTAGAAGCAGTAGCCTGACGTGGAGCGACGTGAGTCTGGGCAACCAGCCTAGTCGGCGTCGGAGTAAGCCGTCAGTGATGTCGAGGACGAGGCGTGGAGATGAAGGCCGAATTCCATGGTGCCACGGACATACCGAAGAACACGCTTCACCAAGGCGAGGTGAGAAGTGCGAGGAGCATGCATGTGAAGACAGATCTGCTGCACGACATAGGAGATGTCAGGGCGCGTCAGAGTAAGGTACTGAAGGCCACCAGCAAGACTCCTGTACTCCGTGCCATCAGGAAGCAAATCACCATCAGTTGCTGAGAGCTTGGCATGAGTGTCGACGGGTGTCGAGGTTGGATGACACTCAGCCATTACAGCCCGCTGAAGAATGTCACCGGCATACTGTCGCTGCGACAGAAAGAGACCATCAGAGGAGCGTGTGACGGTGATGCCGAGAAAGTAGTGAAGAGCACCAAAATCCGTCATGGCAAACTCACTGTGGAGCCGGTCGAGCAACCGCTGAAGAAGAGGCGTGGTCGAGGCGGTGATGATGTTGTCGTCGACATAGAGTAGCAGGTAGGCCATGTCGTGCCCAAATCACAGCACGAATAAGGAGGTATCGGTAACAGAGGCAACAAAACCCATAGTGGCGATGTAGGCAGAAAACCATTGGTACCAGGCGCGGGGAGCTTGCTTCAAGCCATAGAGGGATTTGTGCAGACGACACACATGGTCGGGCCTGCTGGTGTCGATGAAGCCTAGAGGCTGCTGGCAGTAGACAACTTCGTCAAGAGTGCCATTGAGGAAGGCATTCTTGACATCAAGTTGACGGATAGGCCATGAGCTGGAGACGGCGAGGTGGACAACGAGCCGAATAGTGGTGGGCTTCACGACGGGGCTGAATGTCTCGTCGTAGTCGACGCCCGGACGCTGGGAGAAACCACGGAGAACCCAGCGCGCCTTGCGCCGAGCCAGGGAGCCATCAGAGTGGAACTTATGTCGAAAGATCCACTTGTCGGTGACCACGTTGGCATGGGGTGGAAGAGGCACAAGAGATCAGGTGTCGTTGTCGACGAGGGCCTGGTGCTCTTCGGCCATAGCAGCGCGCCCGAGTGGATCCTGAAGAGCTTGCCGAGCCATGGTTGGCACGGCGGCGACAGAGTCCGTGACGGAGATATCAAGCCGGTCTACGAGACGCATGGAGCGACCAGACCGTGTAGTCCTCAGCAGGGTCCGGTGTTGTGGTCGACGTGGCGGCAGGAGGAGGCTGCCGAGCCGACACAGCAGGCTGGCGTGCTGCCGAGGCAGAGGTGGCGGGCGTCGGGGCTGTCGCGGCAGGGGCGACAGGCGTGCAGGCTGCAGTGCAAGGCGCGGCAACGGCAGCGTGTGCAGTGGCCGTCGTGGGGGGCCAGGCGAGGGTGGACCCCGTATGTCAGTGAAGAGGAAGTCCAAGCGTCGAGGCGCTGAGGGCGTGGGTGGTACCCGAGCCGAAGTTGCTGTCTGAAACGGGAAAACAGTCTCGTCGAAAATAACATGTCGTGAGATTAGTATCTTCCCGGAGATGGGATCAAAGCAGCGGTAACCTCGGTGTTGCAACGGGTAACCAAGAAAAACACAAGGGGGAGACCGAGGACGGAGTTTGTGTTTAATGGTGGAGGAAATATTGGTATAGCAAAGGCATCAAAAACACGCAGTGTGTCGTATGGGGGAGACCGATCATGAAGGCGGGTGTAAGGGATGCGCGAGCCAATGGCCTTGCTAGGCCGACGGTTTAGAAGAAAAGTGGAAGTGACAAGTGCTTCAGCCCAAAAGGACTTAGGAAGATGAGCGTGAAACATGAGCGTGCGTATTGTGTCATTGATGGTACGAATGGTGCGCTCAGCCTTACCGTTTTGTTGGAACGTGTATGGACACGAGAGACGGAGGATCGTCCCGTGTTGGGAGAGAAGTTTTTCTATAGTGGAGTTAAGAAACTCAGTTCCATTCTCCGTTTGAAGAGATCGTATGGTGGTATTGAATTGGGTGCGGACATAAGCGAAAAAATTTGCAAGTGCACGAGGCACACAAGATTTCTGACGCAAGAGAAACGACCAATAAAAGTGAGAGTAATCATCGACAATAACAAGGTAATATCGAAACCCAGAATTACTAATAATTGGTGAAGTCCACAAATCACAATGGATCAACTCAAACTTTTCTCTAGAAACGGATGTAGAAGAACTAAACGGTAGACACACATGTTTGCCAAGTTGGCATGCATAACAGACAGAGGAGCGCCTAGCTTTATTACACTTAATGGAGGAAAACTTCTGGAGAATCGCCATGGCATCGCGACCGGGGTGTCCAAGCCTTTGGTGCCAGAGATCAACGGTGGTGGTGGTGGTGACAAGCATGGCGGCGGGAGGGGCACGGTGAGGGGTGCCAGGAAACGTGTAGAGATCCCCTTCACTGTTGCAGCGAAGGATCATGCGACGAGTCTTCAGGTCCTTCACAGAAAAACCAAGAGCGTCAAACTCGAAAGAGCAAAAATTATCTCTAGTAAATTTGCGGATGGAGAGTAAGTTGCGAATTAAATGAGGAACTAGAAGCACGTGGTTGAGGTGAAAAAGATGACCAGAGGGAGACCGAAAAGAAGTGTAACCAGAGGAAGAAATAGGCACTGACGTGCCATTCCCCACGGTTACGACGTGTGGACGATGTAGGGGTTCGTAGCATGGAAAAGAAAAAAATTCTACCGCGTGCACACAAACAAGCCAATATATCTAATAGATTGTAGCAACGAGTCGATAGAAGAACTCACCCTCGAAGATTCCAAAGCGGTTAACGAGAGCAGATTCTCGTGGGTGATGTAGTCGTACTCTTGCCGATCTCAAGATCGCGTAGACGATCCTTCCGGCGCTGCGTTCCGGCAGTGCTTCCGCAATCGTTCACACGTTCAGTACTCGATGAAGACCTTCCTGTCCCTTGTTCCAGCAGGCAGGGGAGGTTGTAGCACTCTCCTCATGATTCTGGCAGCACGACGGCGTGGTGTCGGAAGTAGAGGGGAGATCCCGCAGGGCTTCGCCTAAGCCGGAGCGAGTATGGTGGAGTATGAGAGAGGTCCTTGGTGATCTAGGGTTTAGAGGCACCAAGGGGTGAGATTGGCCGGCGGCTAGGGAAAGCTAGGGTTTTCCCCAAGTCGGCTAGAAGAGGAGACCTAGGCGGCGGCAACACTTGGAGGTGGTGGCGCCAAGGGCTAGGGTTTAGGTGTGAGGGGTAAGGGCGCCCTACCCCTCCTTATATAGGTGGGAGGGAGGCGGTTGGGAGGAGGGAGTCCTCCTCCAACTCCTCCTCCTTGGCCGGCGGGTGGAGGGAGTAGGACTTCCTCCCTAAGTAGGTTTCCTACTCTCCCTCCACCAATCAAACTTCAGATTTGACTTTTCAAATTGGCGTTTGACTTTCAAACTTGGATTGATTTCTCTCATCATATTGCCTAGCCAAGTGACCTAGTGTAGGGTTTTGTAGCATGGAAAAACAAAAAAATTCTACCGCATACAAACAAACAAGCCAAGATCTATCTACTATATTGTAGCAACGAGTCGATGGAATAACTCACCCTCGAAGATTCCAAAGTGTTTAACGAGAGCGGATTCTCGTGGGTGATGTAGTCGTACTCTTCTCGATCTCAAGATCACGTAGACGATCCTTCCGGCGCTGCGTTCCGGCAGCGCTCCCGCAGTCGGTCACACGTTCGGTACTCGATGAAGACCTTCCTCTCCCTTGTTCCAGCAGGCAGCGGAGGTTGTAGCACTCTCCTCGTGATTCTGGCAGCACAACGGCGTGGTACCGGAAGTAGAGGGGAGATCTCGCAGGGCTTCGCCTTAAGCCGGAGCGAGTATGGTGGAGTATGAGAGAGCTCCTCGGCAATCTAGGTTTTAGACACACCAAGGAGGAGGTGCTAGAGCCGGCGGCTAGGGTTTGGGGCACCCCAAGTCGGCGGCTAGGGCAACCCTAGGAGGCGGCGGCAGCTGCAGGAGGTGGTGGCGCCAAGCTAGGGTTTGGAGGAAAGGTACTTGTGTGTGCTAGGAGGGAGCCCTGCCCCTCCTTATATAGGTGGAGGGGCCGGCCGGCCAAGGGGAGGGAGTGGAGTCCCTCCCCAACTCGGCTTGGGAGGAGGGACTCCCTCCCCAACTCGGTTTCACCTTCCTCCTGTTTTCCTCTTTCCAAATTTAGCCGTTTGACTTTTCAATTTAGCTATTTGACTTTTCAAACTAGGATTTGAATTAATCCTTTATTTGGAACAGCGAAGACACTTAGTACATGATGCAATCATTCCAATTTGCAATGACACATTCATGTACCCCTTCCCCTCCGGAGTGCCGGACATTCCGGAACCTTCTAGAACATTCCCGATGAAAACACCGGAATCATTCCCCAACTCCGAAACGGGACTTTCCTTATATGAATCTTATTCTACGGACCATTCCGGATCTCCTCGTGATATCCCGGATCCCATCCGAGACTCCGAACAACATTCGGTCTCTTTCTCATCATACCATAACTACTCAAACAACGTCGAATCCTTAAGTGTGTCTCCCTACGGTTCGTGAATTATGCGGACATGATCGAGACACTTCTCCGAACAATAACCAATAGAGGAATCTGGAAATTCATATGGCTCCCACATATTTCTACGATTACTTCGCGATCGAATGAACCACTTACATACGATATCAATTTCCCTTTGTCTCATGATATGTTACTTATCCGAGGTTATGATCATCGGTATCTCTGCATACCTAGTTCAACCTCGTTACCGATAAGTACTCTTTTCTCGTTCCCGTGATATGTGATCCCTTGTGAGCCAGTCACATGCTTGCAAGCTAATTGGATGACATTTCACCGAGAGGGCCCAGATTATATCTATCCGTCATATGGATGGACAAATCCCACTCTTGATCCATGTGTTTCAACCAATACTTTCCGAACACTCAATGCCACCTTTATAGACACCCAGTTACGGTGTGGTGTTTGATGTCATCAAAGCATCCATCCGATAAAGGTGATATGCATGATCTCATGGTCAAAGGAATTAGATTACTATGTATCAGAAAGCATATAGCACTTGAACTATTAAAATGACTTGATCTTTATGCTACGCTTATCTATAGGAGTATGTCCATCATATCATTCTCCTAACGATATGATCTTGTTGTTAATAACATCTCAATGTTCATGATAGGGAAACCACAATCATCCATTAACCAACAAGCTAGTATTATATAGAGGCTTTACTAGGGACTTCAAATTAGGTTTACAAATCACACAAGTATTAATGTTTCCTTGTTAATACTATTATAGCATGAACGTAAACATTGATCATAAACACAAAGATATAATAATAACTACATTTATTATTGCCTCTAGGGCATATCTCCAACAGTCTCCCACTTGCACTAGAGTCATCTAATCTAGATTACATGGTAATATACCGAACACCCATGGCAGTTTGGTGCTGGTCATGTTTTGCCCTCGGGAGAGGTTTAGTCAACGGATCCGCCACATTCAGATCTGTGTGTACTTTGCAAATCTTTATATCCCCATCTTGGATATGTTCTCGAATAGCGTGAAAACGTAGCTTGATATGCTTCAGCTTCTTGTGTGACCTTGGTTCTTGCGCATTGGCTATGGCGCCCATGTTATCACAGTAGATAGACATTGGGTCCAGCGCACTAGGAACCACTCCCAGCTCTGTAATGAACTCTTTCATCCATATCGCTTCTTGTGAAGCCTCAGAAGCAGCCATGTATTCCGATTCAGTTGAAGATCTCGCCACAACGCTTTGCTTTGCACTCCTCCAGCTAACTGCTGCACCATTCAAAATAAGCACGTATCCAGATTGTGATTTAGAATCATCCGGATCGGTGTTCCAACTAGCATCGGTGTAACCATTAACAACGAGTTGTTCATCACCTCCATAAGAAAGAACCATATCCTTAGTTCTTCTCAAGTACTTAAGGATGTTTTTGACCGCTGTCCAATGATCCAGTCCTGGATCACTTTGATATCTGCTAGTTAAACTAACATCATATGCAATGTCGGGTCTAGTACATAGCATGGCATACATTAGAGATCCTATGGCTGAGGCATAGGGAGTCTTACTCATCCTTTCTCTATCTTCTGCCGATGTCGGACTTTGAGTTTTACTCAAGGTCGTATTGGGCAACATGGGCAAGAACCCTTTCTTGCTATCTTCCATTCCAAAACTCTTTAGAACTTTGTCCAAATATGTACTCTGTGACAATGATATTTGGCGTTTTGATCTATCTCTATAAATCTTTATGCCTAATATGTAAGCTGCTTCGCCAAGATCCTTCATTGAAAAACTATTATTCAAATATTCCTTGACACTATTAATAAGGTCTACATCATTCCCAATCAACAATATGTCATCCACATATAGTATTAAGAATGCTACAGAGCTCCCACTCACTTTCTTGTAAATACAAGCTTCTCCATAAGTTTGTATAAAACCAAAACTTTTGATCACCTTATCAAAATGTTGATTCCAACTTCGGGATGCTTGCCTCAATCCATAGATGGACCGTTGAAGTTTGCATACCTTGTTAGCATCTTTAGGATCGACAAAACCTTTGGGTTGCATCATATACAACTCTTCATCAATGTCTCCATTGAGGAATGCTGTTTTGACATCCATCTGCCATATCTCATAATCATAATATGCAGCGATTGCTAACATAATCCTCACAGACTTTAGCTTCGCTACTGGTGAGAAAGTCTCATCGTAGTCAACTCCTTGAATTTGTCGAAACCCTTTTGCGACAAGTCGAGCTTTATAGACAGTAACATTACCATCAGCATCTGTTTTCTTCTTGAAAATCCATTTGTTCTCGATAGCCTTCCGGCCATCCGGTAAGTCCACCAAGGTCCACACTTGGTTTTCGTACATGGATCCAATCTCGGATTTCATGGCTTCTTGCCATTTATTGGAATCTGGGCTCATCATTGCTTCCTCATATGTCTCGGGGTCATCGGTGTTGTCAACCAACATGACACTCATAACGGGATCATACCAATCTGGAGTTGTACGAGTTCTCGTTGACCTCCGAGGCTCTGTAGCAACTTCAACCGAAGTTTCATGATCACCATCATTAGCTTCCTCTCTAATTGGTGCAGGCACCACAGGAACTTCTTCCGGTGCTGCGCTACTCGCAATTTCGAGAGAAGGTTCGACAACCTCGTCGAGTTCTACTTTCCTTCCAGTCACTTCTTTCGAGAGAAATTCCTTCTCTAGAAAGGATCCATTCTTAGCAACGAAGATTTTGCCTACGGATCTGTGATAGAAGGTATACCCAATAGTTTCCTTCGGGTATCCTATGAAGACGCATTTTTCCGCTTTGGGTTCAAGCTTGTCCGGCTGTAACTTCTTTACATAGGCTTCGCAACCCCAAACTTTAAGGAACGACAATTTAGGTTTCTTCCCAAACCATAATTCATACGGTGTCGTTTCAACGGATTTAGACGGTGCCCTATTTAAAGTGAATGCGGCTGTTTCTAATGCATAACCCCAAAAGGATAGCGGTAAGTCTGTAAGTGACATCATAGAACGAACCATATTTAAGAGAGTTCGATTACGACGTTCGGACACACCATTACGCTGTGGTGTTCCCGGCGGTGTCAACTGTGAAAGTATTCCGCATTTCTTCAAATGCTCGCCAAACTCGTAACTTAGATATTCACCTCCACGATCAGAACGTAGAAATTTAATCTTCTTGTTACGTTGATTCTCTACCTCACTTTGAAATTCCTTAAACTTCTCGAAAGTTTCGGACTTATGTTTCATGAAATAGATATACCCATATCTACTCAAGTCATCCGTGAAGGTAAGAACATAACGATAACCACCGCGCGATGCTACACTCATTGGACCACACACATCGGTATGTATGATTTCCAATAAGTCCGTAGCTCGCTCCATCATACCAGAAAATGGAGTCTTAGTCATTTTACCCATCAGACATGCTTCGCATCTATCAAGTGATTCGAAATCAAGTGATCCAAGAAGTCCATCGGAATGGAGTTTCTTCATACGTTTCACTCCAATGTGACCAATACGACAGTGCCACATATAGGTCGAATTATCACTTGATTTCAAACGTTTAGCCTCAATGTTGTTGATATGTGTATTTCCACTATCGAGATTCAATAAGAATAGACCATCTATCAAAGGTGCATGTGCATAAAACATATTACTCATATAAATCGAACAACCATTATTCTCGGACTTAAACAAGTAACCGTCTCGCAATAAACAAGATCCCGATATAATGTTCATGCTCAACGCAGGCACCAAATAACAATTATTTAAGTATAAAACTAATCCCGATGGTAGATGAAGGGGTAGCGTGCCGACCGCGATCACATCAACCTTTGATCCGTTTCCCACGCGCATCGTCACCTCGTTCTTCGCTAGCTTCCATTTATTCTGCAGCACCTGTTTCGAGTTACAAATATGAGCAACCGAACCAGTATCAAATACCCAGGCACTACTACGAGTACTAGTGAGATACACATCAATAATATGTATATCAGATATACCTTTCTTCTTGATGTTGCCGTTCTTCAAATCCGCTAGTACTTTGGGCAATTCCGCTTCCAGTGACCTTCTCCCTTGCAGTAAAAGCACTCAGTATCAGGCTTAGGTCCAGCCTTGGTCTTCTTCGTCGGCGTGGTAACTTTCTTACCACCCTTCTTGAAGTGTCCCTTCTGCTTAGACTTGACTTTCTTGAATTTGGTGGTCTTATTGACCAACAACACTTGGTGCTCTTTCTTGATCTCCACTTCTGTAGATTTCAACATGGCAAAGAGTTCTGGCAACGTCTTGTTCATGTTTTGCATGTTGTAGTTCATCACAAAGTTCTTGTAACTTGGTGGTAGTGATTGGAGGACACGGTAAATCCCCAAAGCATTAGGAATCACAATACCCAAGCTTTGAAGTTTGTTTGCGTGCCCAAACATCTTAAGCACGTGCTCACTAAGGGAGCTGCCCTCTTCCATCTTGCAGTTAAAGAACTTTTCAGAAGCCTCATAGCTTTCAATTGCCGCATGAGTCTAAAAGATCAATTTGAGATCCTCGACAATATCATATGGGTCTGAATTCTCAAACCTTTTCTGAAGCTCCGATTCTAAACCATACCAGATAGCACACTGAACTATGGAGTACTGAGTCTTCCGAGTGAGGTAAACGTTCTTTACTTCATCGGGAGCATCAGCTGTAGGTGGGTCACCTAGCGGTGCATCCAGCACATAGGTCAAATTACCAGCTGTGAGGACAATCCTCAAATTGCGGAACCAATCCGCGAAGTTGCTTCCATTGTTTTTCAACTTTTCTTTCTCTAGGAACGCATTAAAATTGATGGTAGGGGCTGCCATTGATCTACAACATATTTGCAATAGTTTAGACTAAGTTTATGACAAATTGAGTTCAAATTAATAATAAAATTAATCTAGGTGAACTCCCACTCAAAACAATATCCCTCACATTGTTTTAGTGATCACACGAACCAAATCCACCACATCAACACCGATCATCACGAGAGTTGATATAGTTTCAATGGCGAACAATCGACATGTTCATCATATCTACTATATGATTCATGCTTTACCTTTCGGTGATCTGTGTTCCGAGACCATGTCTGTACATGCTAGGCTCGTCAAGATCAAACCTTAGTTTCCGCATGAGCAAATCTGGCTTGCTCACGTTGTATACACTTGCGGAATCTAATACACCCGATCATCACGTGGTGCTTCGAAACAACAAGCTTTAGCAACGGTGCTAACTAAGGGTGAACACTTTATGACTTGAAATTCATGTGCATGAGGGATCATCTTATAATGCTACCGTCGTCTACTAAGCAATACAATATGCATAAAGGATTAACATCACATGCAATTCATAATATGTGATATGATATGGCCTTTCTTCTTTGTGCTTCCGATCTCCATCTTCTAGCACGAACATGATCTCCATCATCACCGGCATTGCATCAAGGTCAATGACGCTTCTCCATGGTTGTCGTCCACCGGCTTCAACTATTACAACTACTTTGAATAGACACGCGGGTCTTAACATAAATTAAAGACAACCATATGGATCCTGCCGGTTGCCAACTTACAATAAGGAACATTGCATACATCAAATATAATCACAATCATGGCCATATCACATCACTGCACACCCCTGCAAAACAAAGTTAGACGCCTCTACTTTCTTTGCATGTTTTACGTGGTTTGGGACTTTCAATAAGTGTCGTTCTAACTTACGAACAAGAACCACAACATTGATACTAGTATTGTTAATCACCCGTTGTAAATTGGATCTTAACTACGCTAGGAGAAACAGGCACCCGCAAATCCACTTATGCAATACAAGTTGCATGTCAAGTGTGGAGCAAGTCTCATGAACGATGTCATGTAAGGTTAGCCCGAGCCGCTTCATCCCAACATACCGCAAGATGCAAAGTACACAAGAAGCAATCGACAATAAAAGCATCAACGCCCACAATGACCATTGTGTTCTACTCGTGCAACAGATCTACATATAGACACGGCTCTGATACCACTGTAGGGTTTTGTAGCATGGAAAAACAAAAAATTTCTACCGCATACAAACAAACAAGCCAAGATCTATCTACTAGATTGTAGCAACGAGTCGATGGAATAACTCACCCTCGAAGATTCCAAAGTGTTTAACAAGAGCGGATTCTCGTGGGTGATGTAGTCGTACTCTTCCCGATCTCAAGATCGCGTAGACGATCCTTCCGGCGCTGCGTTCCGGCAGCGCTCCCGCAGTCGGTCACACGTTCGGTACTCGACGAAGACCTTCCTCTCCCTTGTTCCAGCAGGCAGCGGAGGTTGTAGCACTCTCCTCGTGATTCCGGCAGCACAACGGCGTGGTACAGGAAGTAGAGGGGAGATCTCGCAGGGCTTCGCCTTAAGCCGGAGCGAGTATGGTGGAGTATGAGAGAGCTCGTCGGCGATCTAGGTTTTATACACACCAAGGAGGAGGTGCTAGAGCCGGCGGCTAGGGTTTGGGGCACCCCAAGTCGGCGGCTAGGGCAACCCTAGGAGGCGGCGGCAGCTACAGGAGGTGGTGGCGCCAAGCTAGGGTTTGGAGGAAAGGTACTTGTGTGTGCAAGGAGGGAGCCCTGCCCCTCCTTATATAGGTGGAGGGGCCGGCCGGCCAAGGGGAGGGAGTGGAGTCCCTCCCCAACTCGGCTTGGGTGGTGCGCCGGCTTGGGGAGGACGGACTCCCTCGCCAACTCGGTTTCACCTTCCTCCTCTTTTCCTCTTTCCAAATTTAGCCGTTTGACTTTTCAATTTAGCTATTTGACTTTTCAAACTAGGATTTGAATTAATCCTTTATTTGGAACAGCGAAGACACTTAGTACATGATGCAATCATTCCAATTTTCAATGACACATTCATGTACCCCTTCCCCTCCGGAGTGTCGGACATTCCGGAACCTTCTAGAACATTCTCGATGAAAACATCGGAATCATTCCCCAACTCCGAAACGGGACTTTCCTTATATGAATCTTATTCTCCGGACCATTCCGGATCTCCTCGTGATATCCCGGATCCCATCCGAGACTCCGAACAACATTCGGTCTCTTTCTCATCATACCATAACTACTCAAACAACGTCGAATCCTTAAGTGTGTCTCCCTACGGTTCGTGAATTATGCGGACATGATCGAGACACTTCTCCGAACAATAACCAATAGAGGAATCTGGAAATTCATATGGCTCCCACATATTTCTACGATTACTTCGCGATCGAATGAACCACTTACATACGATATCAATTTCCCTTTGTCTCACGATATGTTACTTATCCGAGGTTATGATCGTCGGTATCTCTGCATACCTAGTTCAACCTCGTTACCGATAAGTACTCTTTTCTCGTTCCCGTGATATGTGATCCCTTGTGAGCCAGTCACATGCTTGCAAGCTAATTGGATGACATTTCACCGAGAGGACCCAGAGTATATCTATCCGTCATATGGATGGACAAATCCCACTCTTGATCCATGTGTTTCAACCAATACTTGCCGAACACTCAATGCCACCTTTATAGACACCCAGTTACGGTGTGGTGTTTGATGTCATCAAAGCATCCATCCGATAAAGGTGATATGCATGATCTCATGGTCAAAGGAATTAGATTACTATGTATCAGAAAGCATATAGCACTTGAACTATTAAAATGACTTGATCTTTATGCTACGCTTATCTATAGGAGTATGTCCATCATATCATTCTCCTAACGATATGATCTTGTTATTAATAACATCTCAATGTTCATGATAGGGAAACCACAATCATCCATTAACCAACAAGCTAGTATTATATAGAGGCTTTACTAGGGACTTCAAATTAGGTTTACAAATCACACAAGTATTAATGTTTCCTTGTTAATACTATTATAGCATGAATGTAAACATTTATCATAAACACAAAGATATAATAATAACTACATTTATTATTGCCTCTAGGGCATAACTCCAACACCTAGTACATGATGCAAAAATTCCACATTGTCATGACACATCCATGTACCCTTCCCCTCCGGAGTGCCGGACCTTCCAGACCCTTCTAGAACATTCCTGGTGAAATCACCGGAATCATTTCCGAACTCCGAAACAGGACTTTCCTTATATGAATCTTATTCTTCGGACCATTACGGATATCCTCGTGATATCCCGGATCCCATCCGAGACTCTGAACAACATTCGGCCTCTTACTCATCATTCCATAACTACTCAACAACATCAAATCCTTAAGTGTGTCTCCCTACGGTTCGTGAATTATGCGGAGATGACCGAGACACTTCTCCGATCAATAACCAATAGAGGAATCTAGAAATTCATATGGCTCCCACATATTTCTACGATTACTTTGCGATCGAATGAACCACTTACATACGATACCAATTTCCCTTTGTCTCATGATAGTTTACTTTGTCTGAGGTTTTGATCGTCGGTTGCTTTGCATACCTAGTTCAACCTCGTTACTGATAAGTACTCTTTTATCATTCCCGTGATATGTGATCCCTTGTGAGCCAGTCACATGCTTGCAAGCTAATTGGATGACATTCCACCGAGAGGGCCCAGAGTATATCTATCCGTCATATGGATGGACAAATCCCACTCTTGATCCATGTGCCTCAACCCATACTTTCCGAACATTCAATGCCACCTTTATAGAAACCCAGTTACGGTGTGGTGTTTGATGTCATCAAAGCATCCTTCCGGTGATGGTGATTAGCATGATCTCATGGTCGAAGGAATTAGGTTACTATGTATCAGAAAGCTTATAACAAATGAACTATATTAAATGACTTGATCTTTATGCTACGCTTAACTATAGGAGTATGTCCAGCACATCATTCCCCTAATGATATGACCCTGTTGTTAATAACATCTTCTATGTTCATGATCAGGAAACCATGATCATATATTAACCAACAAGCTAGTTTAGCAAGAGGCTTTACTAGGGACTCTTTTATGTTTACAAATCACACAAGTATTAATGTTTCCGGTTAATAAAATTATAGCATGGTACGTAAACATTTATCATAAGCATGAAGATATGATAATAACCACTTTATTATTGCCTCTTGGGCATATCTCCAACAGTCTCCCACTTGCAGTAGAGTCAATAATCTAGTTTCAAACCTTTGTGTATTCAACACGTATGGCTTTCCGGTGTTGTATGTACACGATTGCTAGTGGTCAACTGATCTCCGGATCTGACACTTCCAGGTCCGTGTGTAATTGCATGTCTTTGCGTCTCTACGCATCACTCATTCTCTAATGAGATGGCTTTGTATAAATTTGGTCCTTTGGTGAAACCTTTAGTTCTTTGGGGTTAAAACATGTTGATAATATTATCGTACAATATATCTTCATAGTATTATCCCGCTGTGAACTACACCTAGTTTGATAACAAACTACTTGACACAAATCCCCTCTTTAGCTGCTATAATAGCAGTCATATACTTAGACATTTGTTGTAGTATCTGTCACAATGTCTTAACTTTGGAACTCATCCAAATCCATTATGGAACTTACTTTCCATTATATTGTGCCACCCTTAGTTTAGATTGAGATAAACTTAATTTGTACTTTGTGACAAAACTAGTATCAATGAAGTACTAACCATCTATTTGTCACTTCTACAAAATAATATATTCTTAGTTCTTCCAAAAGATCACAAGAATATCCTTACTATCGTCCAATGAATCATTCTGGTATATGCTCATAGCATTTAGAGCATAGGACATATCTGGATTTGTACATATCACAATATGATTGATATAAATACTCTCTGTGATTTCATACATCAAGTATCAATCTATACTTGAATCTTTGTTTCACTTACCAAGTGTCAATACACTTGAATATATCATCAATATTGAACTCATTCAATCCTTTCTGTGCGATAAGAACCTTTCTTGTAGTTTCTATATTGAACTCATTCAATACATTATCTATGTACTTTTTGAAGGGTTTCGCAGCATAGTAAATCAAAATTTTCTACGGATGCGAATGGGAAAGCCAAGATCTAATCTAGGAGATGCAAACAACGAGAGAGATTAGATGAGATCTTCATACCCTTGAAGATTCGCACAGCGGAACGTTCGTCGGAACGTGGGTGATGTAGTCGTACTCGCTTCTCCTCCTCGCGATCCGCTCCGATCTAACACCGCAAGTGGCGATGCCTCCGAGAGATGCACACGTGCGGCACCTCGACGTCTCCTCCTTCCTCGGTCCAGCAAGTATGGTGGAGAGATGGATTGGATCTACAACGCGACGGCGCGGTGCAAGTGGTGGAGAGTTTCTGCAGCAGGGCTTCGCCTACACACAGTCAGGAGGGAGAGAGAGAGGAGGGCAGCAGGGCGGCTAGGCTTGAGGGGAAGGTGTGTGGGGGGGGGGGTGGTGCGCCCCCAGCCCTCTTTATATAGAGGGGTGGGCGCCAACCCTAGCCCCTCCCCCAAGCCTAGGCCGGCGGCCAAGGAGGGAAGAGTGGGGGGCAAGTTTCCCCCCTCCTTCTAGAAGCTCCAATTAGGGTTTCCCCTTGTTTGGCCGGCTGGGCCCTATGGGGCCTTGTGCCCCTGGCCCAATGCGGCCAGGGCACTCCCTCATAGGCCCATGCCCCCTCCCGGCAGGTGGGGCCACGTTGGTCCCCCTCCGGAAGGTTCTAGAAGCTTCTGGTACAATACCGATTAACCCGAAACAATTCCGAACTCCAAAAACTGCATTGCCTTATATGAATCTTATTCTCCGGACCATTCCGGAACCTCTCGTGATGTCCCGGATCCCATCCGAGACTCCGAAAAAAAATCATAAACCAATTATCCAATCTATCCTAGCGTCGAGACACGTTAAGTGTGTGACCCTTCGGGTTCGAGAACATGCAGACATGATCTTCTATCAATAATCAATAGTGGGGTCTGGAAACCCATATTGACTCCCACACATTCATCGATGATCATATCGGATGAACCACGATGCCAGGATTCAATCAATCCCATATATATATTCCCTTCGTCTCGCGATATTTTACTTGCCCGAGATTTGATCGTCGGTACCGTCATACCTAGTTCAATCTCGTTCACAACAAGTACTTTACTCTTTCCGTAATCCGATATCACTTTGTGATTAACTCCTTAACCACATGCTTGCAAGCAGTGTTGATATCGATTACTGAGTGGGCCCGAAGTATATCTCTCCGACTTGGGAGGGACAAATCCCATCTCGATACATACAACCCAACATGTACTTTCCGATCACCTGAGAGACACCTTTATGATCACCCTCTCATAGGATGACGTTTGATGACCTCAAAGCTTTCTTCCGATACCAGGGAGTTGTATTATCTCATGGTCTAAGGAATACAATATTTGACATAAGAAAAGCTTCGCAAAGATGAACACGATGACATGATCTAATTGCTCCGCTTAGTTTGGGTCTGTCCATCATATCATTCTCCCAATGATATGATCTCATTATTAATCGACAACTCATGTCCATGGTTAGGAAACCTTAACCATCATTAATCAATGAGATAGTCCATAGAGGCATACTAGGGACACGGTGTTGTTCACAAACCACACAAGTATTAAAGTTTCCGCTTAATACAATTCTAGCATGGATAAACATTATCATGAACAAGAATTATAATAATAACATCTTTATTATTGCCTCTAGGGCATAATTCCAACAGTCTCCCACTTGCACTAGAGTCAATAATCTAGTTTACATTTGGCAACAATCTCACACCCATGGCACTAAGGTGTTGATCATGTTTTACACGTGGAAGAGGTTTAGTCAATGGATCTGCGACATTCAGATCTGTATGTACTTTGCTAATCTTCAGATCTCCATCTGCTATATAATCTCGGATTATATCAAACTTGCGGTTGATATGCTTGGTCTTTGGATGATATCTTGGTTCCTTAGCGAGTGCTATGGCGCCAGTGTTGTCACACAATATCTCCAGTGGGTCCAATGCACTTGGAACCACGCCAAGCTCAGTGATGAAGTTCCTGATCCAAACTCCTTCACTTGACGCTTCTGCAGCAGCCATGTATTCCGCTTCTACTGTAGATCCCGCGATCACGCTTTGCCTGCAGCTTCTCCAGCTCACAGCTCCTCCATTCAAAATATAAACGTATCCTGTCTGAGATTTAGAATCATCCTTGTCGGTGTCGAAACTAGCATCGACGTAACCTTTTACGATGAGCTGTTCATCACCTCCATAGACTAAGAACATTTCTTTAGTCCTATTTAGGTACTTTAGGATGTTCTTCACGGCTGTCCAGTGTTCCACTCCTGGATCACTTTGATATCTGCTCGTCAAACTAAGAGCATTGGACACATCCGGTCTAGTACACAACATGGCATACATGATAGAACCTATGGCCGAGGCATAAGGCACTTTGCTCATAGCTTCCCTATCATTTACCGTAGCTGGACACCGAGCCTTGCTCAATATCTTACCTGACAACATAGGCACTGAACCTTTCTTTGCCTTATCCATTCTGAACCTTTTCAGAACTTTGTCTAGGTATGTACTCTGGCTTAAAGCTATCAGGCGTCTTTGTCTATCTCTATAGGTTTTGATGCCCAATATATAAGCAGCTTCACCTAGGTCTTTCATTGAAAAACACTTGTTCAAATAACTCTTCACATCGTTAAGCATGTTAATGTCATTTCCAATAATCAATATGTCATCCACATATAGTACCAGAAATGTCAGCGAGCTCCCACTCACTTTCTTGTAGATACAAGCTTTGTAGCAATTTGGAACAAATCCAAAGCTCTTGATCACTTGATCAAAACGAAGGTTCCAACTCCGAGATGCTTGCTTCAGTCCATAAATGGAACGCTGAAGTTTGCACACTTTATCAACATCCTTAGGATCGACAAAACCTTCGGGTTGCATCATATACAACTCTTCATCAATGTTGCCATTGAGGAACGAAGTCTTGACATCCATCTGCCATATTACATAATCATGAAACGCAGCAATTGCTAATAAAATCCGAATGGACTTAAACATCGCTATGGGAGAGAAAGTCTCATCGTAGTCAACACCTTGAACTTGTCGAAAAACTTTCGCAACAAGCCGTGCTTTATAGACGGTAACATTACCATCTGCATCCGTTTTCTTCTTGAAAATCCATTTGCACTTAACGGCCTTTCGGTCGCTAGGAGGGTCCACCAAAGTCCATACTTGGTTTTTGCTCATGGATCCCAATTCGGATTTCATGGCTTCTAGCCATTTCTCAGAGTCTGGGCTCATCATCGCTTCCTCATAGTTCGCAGGTTCACTGTCTTCTACTAACAAGACAGTCAAGACAGGGTTGCCGTACCACTTAGGAGGGGCACGCGACCTTGTCGACCTGCGACGTTCAGTAGCAGCATCGTCCGAAGCTTCATGATCCTTGTCATTAGCTTCCTCTATTGTTGGTGCAGGCGGCACTGGAACAATTTCAGGTGCTACGCTACTCTCCAACTCAAGAGAAGGTTCAACAACCTCGTCTAGCTCTACTTTCCTCCCACTCACTTCTTTCGAGAGAAACTCCTTCTCAAGAAAGGAACCGTTCTTTGCGACAAACACTTTGCCCTCGGTTCTGTGATAGAAGGTATACCCAATAGTTTCCTTAGGGTATCCTACGAAGACGCATTTCTCCGCTTTGGGTTCGAGCTTGTCCGGCATCAACTTCTTGACATAAGCTTCGCATCCCCAAACTTTAAGAAACGACAACTTAGGTTTAGCACCAAACCACAGTTCATACGGTGTCGTCTCAACGGATTTAGATGGTGCCCTATTTAAAGTGAATGCAGCGGTTTCTAATGCATAACCCCAAAATGATAACGGCAAATCAGTAAGATACATCATTGATCGGACCATATCTAATAGGGTTCGATTCCGGCGTTCAGACACACCATTGCGCTGTGGTGTTCCGGGTGGCGTGAGTTGCGAAACGATTCCGCTTGCTTTAAGATGCGTGAGAAAATCATAACTCAAATATTCACCTCCACGATCGGATCGTAGAAACTTAATCTTTCTGTTATGATGGTTCTCCACTTCATTCTGAAATTCTTTGAACTTTTCAAATGTTTCAGATTTATGTTTCATTAAATAGATATACCCATATCTACTTAAGTCATCAGTAAAAGTGAGAAAATAGCGATATCCACCGCGCGTCGAAACACTCACTGGTCCGCATACATCGGTATGTATGATTTCCAACAAGTCCGTTGCTCGCTCCATCATACCGGAGAACGGGGTTTTGATCATCTTGCCCATGAGGCATGGTTCGCATGTGTCAAATGATTCAAAATCAAGAGACTCCAAAAGTCCATCAGAATGGAGTTTCTTCATACGCTTTACACCAATATGACCTAGACGACAGTGCCACAAATAAGTAGTATTATCACTATCTACTTTGCATCTCTTAGCCTCAATGTTATGGATGTGTGTTTCATCCCTTTCGATATTTAGAAGAAATAAACCATTCACAATAGGAGAACAACCATTATTCTCCGATTTAAATGAATAACCGTCTTGCAATAAACAAGATCCAGAAATAATGTTCATGCTCAACGCAGGCACATAATAACACTTATTAAGGTTTAAAACTAATCCCGAAGGTAAAACTAAGGAGAGCGTGCCGACGGCCATCACATCAACTCTTGATCCGTTGCCAACGCGCATCGTCACCTCATCCCTCGCAGGCCGCCGTCTATTCTGTAGCTCCTGTTTCGAGTTACAAATATTAGCAACTGTACCAGTATCAAATACCCAGGCACTACAACGAGGGCTAGTAAGGAAAACATCAATAACATGTATATCAAATATACCTTTGATGGTGCCAGCCTTCTTGTCCGCTAAGTACTTCGGACAGTTGCGCTTCCAGTGACCCTTGTCCTTGCAATGGAAGTACTCAGTGTCCGGCTTGGGTCCAGACTTGAGCTTCTTCTCAGCAGGGGCAACGCGCTTGCCGCCACCTTTCTTGAAGGGCTTCTTTGCACCCTTACCTTTCTTGAAGGTGGGGGGCTTGTTGACCATCAACACATGATTATCCTTTTTGATGTCCACTTCCGCAGCCTTCAGCTTTGCGAAGAGCTCGGTGATCGTATCAGTGGAACCAATCTGATTATGAGTCACTACAAAACTTTTGTAGCTGGGAGGGAGTGATTGCAGAACCCTGTCAATCTTGAGCTCCTCTGGAATCTTGCAGTCCAGTTGCTCAAGGCGTTGAGTGTAGCCCGACATCTTTATGTTGTGCTCACTAACGGAACTCCCTTCCTCCATCTTGCAGTTAAAGAATTTCTCAGAGATCTCATATCTCTCAGAACGGGCCTGAGTCTGAAACATAGTTTTCAGCTCCTCAAGAATCTCATAGGGCCCGGGATAGTCTTCAAAACAATTTTGAAGGTCCGATTCCATAGCAAACAACATGGTGCTCTTAATCACACCATAATCATCTTTGCACGACTGATAGACAGCTTTCTCATCAGCCGGCGCATCTACAGCAGGGGCGTCACCTAACGCATTCTCAAGGACATAGTCCTTTTGACCGCCAGAGAGAATGATTCTCAGATTGCGGAACCAATTGGTGAAGTTAGCCCCATTGTTTCTAAGCTTTTCCTTCTCAGCAAAAACGTTGAGGTTGAAGTTGGACTTAGCCATTTGATCTACAATATTTGCAAGTACAAATTAGACTATGTTCATGATAACTAGTTCAACTTTTAATCAAATTACTAGATGAACTCCCACTAAATTCAACATCCCTCAAGTTGTTTAGTGAACATGATCCAAATTCACCACACCTAATCCGATCTTCACGAGAAGAGATGTGGTTTCAATGGTGGACAATGAAGTGTCGATCATATCATTCATATGACTCATGCTTAACCTTTCGGTTCATGTGTTCCGAGGCTATGTATGTACATGCTAGGCTCGTCAAGTTAAACCCAAGTATTTCCGCGTGGGGCAAAACTGGCTTGCACCCGTTGTATGTGAACGTAGAGTCTATAACACCCGATCATCACGTGATGCTTGGACACGACGAACTTTCACAACAGTGCATACATGGGGAGAACACAGTTTTATCTTGATCTTTAAGTGAGGAATCATCTTATAATGCTACCGTCGCGATCTAAGCATAATAAGATACATAAAAGGATAAACATCACATGCATATAACTTTATGTGACATGGTATAGCCAATCTTCGCGCAATGATCTCCATATTGTGCATGCCGGCATGATCTCCATCACTCCACCATGATTGCCTCCACCACGAATAGCAACTACAACTATTGCTAACTACTTAGCGATAAAGTGAAACTATTACATGGCGTATAAGAAGTTGACACAGAGGTCATACACAATTATAAAGACAACCATATGGCTCCTGACGGTTGTGTACTCATCGACATGAAAGTCGTGAAACATTACAAAACATGATCATCGCATACAATATACACATCACATCTTGGGCCATACCATATCACAGAAAACACTCCCTGCAAAAACAAGTTAGACGCCTCTACTTTGTTGTTGCATGTTTTACGTGGCTTATGGGAGTAGCATAATAAGAACGATTCTTACCTATGGAAAGCCACAAAGGTGATATTATGGTTGCCAAACTCTGATGTAAATCCCATGACAACTATAGTGAGAGAAACTGGCATCCGCCAGCCGCATGTGTGGAACAAGCCACACGTCAAGTGCGGAGCCGGTCTCGCGAACGACGTTGCGTAAGGTTGGCCTGGACCGCTTCAATCTCACTATCCCGCGTCATAAGAAGAACACAAACAAGAGGCTTGCAACAGAAAACAGCAATGCCCGCAACAACCATGTTGCGTTCTACTCGTGAAACACATCTACGCATAGATCTAGCACTGATACCACTGAAGGGTTTCGCAGCATAGTAAATCAAAATTTTCTACGGATGCGAATGGGAAAGCCAAGATCTAATCTAGGAGATGCAAACAACGAGAGAGATTAAATGAGATCTTCATACCCTTTAATATTCCCACAGCGGAACGTTCGTCGGAACGTGGGTGATGTAGTCGTACTCGCTTCTCCTCCTCGCGATCCGCTCCGATCTAACACCGCAAGTGGCGATGCCTCCGAGAGATGCACACGTGTGGCACCTCAACGTCTCCTCCTTCCTCGGTCCAGCAAGTATGGTGGAGAGACGGATTGGACCTACAACGCGACGGCGCGGTGCAAGTGGTGGAGAGTTTCTGCAGCAGGGCTTCGCCTACACGCAGTCGGGAGGGAGAGAGAGAGGAGGGCAACAGGGCGGCTAGGCTTGAGGGGAAGGTGTGTGTGGGGGGGTGCGCCCCCAGCCCTCTTTATATAGATGGGTGGGCGCCAACCCTAGCCCCTCCCCCAAGCCTAGGCCGGCGGCCAAGGAGGGAAGAGTGCGGGGCAAGTTTCCCCCTCCTTCTAGAAGCTCCAATTAGGGTTTCCCCTTGTTTGGCCGGCTGGGCCCTATGGGTCCTTGTGCCACTGGCCCAATGCGGCCAGGGCACTCCCTCATAGGCCCATGACCCCTCCCGGCAGGTGGAGCCACGTTGGTCCCCCTCCGGAAGGTTCTAGAAGCTTCTGGTACAATACCGATTAACCCGAAACAATTCCGAACTCCAAAAACTGCATTGCCTTATATGAATCTTATTCTCCGGACCATTCCGGAACCTCTCGTGATGTCCCGGATCCCATCCGAGACTCCGAACAAGAACTCATAAACCAATTATCCAATCTATCCTAGCGTCGAGACACGTTAAGTGTGTGACCCTTCGGGTTCGAGAACATGCTGACATGATCTTGTATCAATAATCAATAGCGGGGTCTGGAAACCCATATTGACTCCCAAACATTCATCGATGATCATATCGGATGAACCACGATGCCAGGATTCAATCAATCCCATATATATATTCCCTTCGTTTCGCGATATTTTACTTGCCCGAGATTTGATCGTCGGTACCGTCATACCTAGTTCAATCTCGTTCACAACATGTACTTTACTCGTTCCGTAATCCGATATCACTTTGTGATTAACTCCTTAACCACATGCTTGCAAGCGGTGTTGATATCGATTACCGAGTGGGCCCGAAGTATATCTCTCCGACTTGGGAGGGACAAATCCCATCTCGATACATACAACCCAACAGGTACTTTCCGATCACCTGAGAGACACCTTTATGATCACCCTCTAATAGGATGACGTTTGATGACCTCAAAGCTTTCTTCCGATACCAGGGAGTTGTATTATCTCATGGTCTAAGGAATACAATATTTGACATAAGAAAAGCTTCGCAAAGATGAACACGATGACACGATCTAATTGCTCCGCTTAGTTTGGGTCTGTCCATCATATCATTCTCCCAATGATATGATCTCATTATTAATCGACAACTCATGTCCATGGTTAGGAAACCTTAACCATCATTAATCAATGAGCTAGTCCATAGACGCGTACTAGGGACAAAGTGTTGTTCACAAACCACACAAGTATTCAAGTTTCCGCTTAATACAATTATAGAATGGAATATAAACATTATCATGAACAAGAATTATAATAATAACATCTTTATTATTGCCTCTAGGGCATAATTCCAACACTTTTGGCACAACCATATTAGCATCTATTGATGCCAAATATTTGGGTTTTGCCTAATTCTTTCATCGGGATGAAATTCTTAACATGTGTTAATAAAAGATACATTATTTCCAATCAACAATATGTCTTCCACATAATGTATTAGAAATATGTCTTAGCGCTCCCACTTAATTTCTTACAAATGCAAGCATCTTCATTGTCTCCGATGAAATTAAACTCTTTTAACAGTTTCACAATAGTGAAGATTCCAACTCCGCGATGCTCACTTCAACCATTGAAGTTTGCATATGCTTTTAGCATCCTTTGAAATAACAAAACCCTTTGGACCATGTTATGCACACGTACTAGGTAACAATTCTATTAGAAGAACTTGTTTTGTTTATTCAACTACCACATAACAAAATTATATGTAGTGGTTGCTACATTAATCCGTCTAGACTAAATATCGTTATGAAAGATCAAATCTTGTCATAGTCAACCTTTGAACACTGTTGTGAACTCTTTCCCAACATGTCGAATATTTCATATATGTGAAACATCCATGTATATTTCTTAATAGATCCAAACACAGCTGTAAGGTCTTACACCTTTCTCGAGGGTCCTTCAAGTTCAAAACTTGATTTCTCGTGTATGGAACTATCACGGATTTTATGGCTTCAAGCCATTTTATGGAGTCAGGGCCCATCATCGCTTCTTTGCATCTAGTCTGTTCATTATTCTCAAATAATGATTCAACCCTCAAATCTTGGTATTTGATTGTTTACCCGACCTACTTGGTTCAATAGAAACTTTGACCTCCGTAACCACAACCTTTGAGGCACGTGAGCCATGAGCATTGTTGCTGCCTCCGGAACACTTTTCGGCGCTGCGCAACTTTGCACATATAGCTAAAGGTTCTTTTAACCTTATCAAAGTTCTATTGTCCTCCCACTTATCTTTTCACGAAAAATTCCTTCTCAAAGAAACTTGACGTTCTAAGCGACAAACACTTTTGTCTCTGATGTTATGGAGGATACTTAACAGTTATTCGAAATAACATACAAAGACAGGTTCATCCGACTTTGGTTGCAAACATATTTCTTATGCATAGCATACCAATGTTTAAGAAAGGACAACTTGGGTTTTATCCCAAACCATAACTTTATATGGTGTCATTTCAACTGATTACGATGGAGCTCTTTTCAGTGGAAAACGGTAGTCTCTAAAGCTTTTAATCTTTAAAATATAATGACAGTTTTATGAATTACATCTTTGATCTTACCATGTCAAACAAGGTTTAATTACATATCTCGAACGCTCCATACTCTTATGGTGTTTCGGGAAATACAAATCCACGGAACGATTCCTTAAATCTTAGGTATTATGCTAAACTTGTAACTAAAATATCTTCCTTTATGATCTTATCATAAACTATTTATATTCTTGTTACAATAATTTTGCACTTCATCTTGAAAGTCTTTGAACTTTTCAAATGTTTCATACTTCATCCTTATAATTAAATATTCATATATTCACTCAAATTTTTGGAGAAAGCATATGAAGTTGAAACCCATCGCTCTTGACTACACATAATGGACTTCATACAACAATATGTACAAGTTCCAATAAGCTAGGCATTCGTTCCCTTTTGGCCTATGAACGAAGTTTTAATTATCTCTAGGAAAGTTTCACAAGCGTCATTTGATCAAAAATCAAAAGACTCCAAAATTCCATCCACATGGAGTTTCTTCATGTTTTCTTTCCAATATAATTTAGACGGCGATGTCACTTCCTAAGTGATCTTTCAATCAATTTGTCTTTCAACATTTTTTTAGCACCAGTTTTATGGATGTGATTTCTCCAACGAGATTTGTAAATCATCCATCTTTTATGAATTACGGCAATTATTTGAACAACCCTTTTGTTCTCATAATACCTGATAAAACAAATCTTGAAGGTAAGCTTTGATGTTTAACGAGGAACACAATAACCCTTTATTTGTTCTTGATGAACATCATCACATATTCTTTTGATAGTTACTATGGCATTGTAGTTCATGAATTCTGTTGTTTCATATGACGATTCATACCAACAAATTCAGTATCCAATACTTAAGAACCACATTATTTAACAAGCAAAGAATACAACCATAACACGTATATCCTCTATATACTTAAGCTGAACAATTCTAGTCTTTTCTTTTCTGCCACATATTTATGAGATTCTCTTTCAGTATTTCCTTTTCTGTTTTGAAAGAATTTATCAACATCAATAGTGGAGCCATATATATGACACATAGTCCAAAGCATGTATAGTTAAATACCAATGTCTTTGGGCTTGCACTTTGAAGTAGATCACCATCATCAAATGTTTGGTGTTCTTTCAAATTCCTTTCTTTAGTAATCTCTTGGTGTAGTAAACATTTTACCTACATCAAATATTCACCCTTATCATGAAATTTATTCATGATCAAGCTACTTTATCTTATAACAGTGAATCGCGAGTATAATGTTGCTCTCCAAAACCTTTTGGAGGATTAGGACAACTAGTGTCTCTAACCTTTTGTAAATTCTCATCAAATATGAGAACATAAACTTTGCTATATTCTACTCTATCATGTTGTAACCAAAACATCATTTCTGATATCGCAATATCTTCCATACATGATGGTTTCTGAAACAACTCTTTCAACTCCTAGATTACCTTGATATTGAAACTATATTTCGAATATCAAGAATCATGGAGATAAACATGATACTTATATACTAACACTGGAATTGTTACTCTTGATTTAATACCAACTATTAAACTTCACGGAGTAATCGAAACTTACTAAAAGTTTGCAATGGGACTTTTAAACTTTAGATTAACACTTCAAAACAATACGATACCAGTTCGTAAAGTAACTAACCAGAATTCTATAGTTCTATCATCTCAATTATAACTAAGCGCAAGGTGGTAAACGGATGCTAATGACTACAACAACTATGCAAATTCACTTTGATTTAATTTATGATAAATAGTGTTCAACTTTTAATCATATTGCTATTGAACTCCCACTCAAAACAATATCCCTCACATTGTTTTAGTGATCACACGAACCAAATCCACCACATCAAACCGATCATCACGAGAGTTGATGTAGCTTCAATGGCGAACAATCAACATGTTCATCATATCTACTATATGACTCATGCTTTACCTTTCGGTGATCCGTCCTCCGAGACCATGTCTGTACATGCTAGGCTCGTCAAGATCAACCCTTAGCTTCTGCATGAGCAAATCTGGCTTGCTCACGTTGTATACACTCGCAGAATCTAACACACCCGATCATCACGTGATGCTTCAAAGAAACGAGCTTTAGCAACGGTGCTTACTAAGGATAAACACTTTAAAACTTGAAATTGAGTGCTTGAGGGATCATATTATAATGCTACCGTCATGAACTAAGCAATACAAGATGCATAAAAGGATTAACATCACATGCAATTCATAATATGTGATATGATATGGCCTTTCTTCTTTTGCTTCCGATCTCCATCTTCAAGAACGAACATGATCTCCATCATCACCGGTATGGCGTCAAGGTCAATGGCGCCGCTTCATGGTTGTCTTCCACCAGCATTAACTATTACAACTACTTTGAATAATAGACACGCAGGAATTAACAGAATTAAAAGACAACCATATGGCTCCTGCCGGTTGCTGACTTACAATAAGGAACATTGCATACATTATATATAATCACAATCATGGCCATATCACATCACAACACACCCCTGCAAAACAAAGTTAGACACCTCTAATTTGCTTTGCATGTTTTACGTGGTTTGGGGCTTTCAATAAGTGTCGTTCTAACTTACGAACAAGAACCACAACGTTGATGTTTGAACTATCAAGTGTCCGTTGTAAATTGAATCTATACTATGATGGGAGAGACAGACACCCGCAAAGCCACTTATGCAATACAAGTTGCATGTTGAGCGTGGAGCAAGTCTCATGAACAATGTCATGTAAGGTTAGCCCGGGCCGCTTCATCCCATCATACCGCAAGATGCAAAGTACACAAAAAGCAATTGATAATAAAAGCACCACCGTCCATAATGACCATTGTGTTCTACTCGTGCAACAGATCTACATATAGACACGGCTATGATACCACTGTAGGGGTTCGTAGCATGGAAAACTAAAATTTTCTACCGCATGCACACAACAAGCCAAGATCTATCTACTAGATTGTAGCAACGAGTCGATGGAATAACTTACCCTCGAAGATTCCAAAGCGTTTAACGAGAGCGGATTCTCGTGGGTGATGTAGTCGTACTCTTGCCGATCTCAAGATCGCGTAGACGATCCTTCCGGCGCTGCGTTCTGGGAGCGCTTCCGCAGTCGGTCACACGTTCGGTACTCGATGAAGACCTTCCTCTCCCTTGTTCCAGCAGGCAGCGGAGGTTGTAGCACTCTCCTCGTGATTCCGGCAACACGACGGCGTGGTGTCGGAAGTAGAGGGGAGATCCCGCAGGGCTTCGCCTAAGCCGGAGCGAGTATGGTGGAGTATGAGAGAGGGCCTTGGCGATCTAGGGTTTAGAGGCATCAAGGGGTGAGCTTGGCCGGCGGCTAGGGAAAGCTAGGGTTTGCCCCAAGTCAGCAAGAAGAGGAGACCTAGGCGGTGGCAACACTTGGAGGTGGTGGCGCCAAGGGCTAGGGTTTAGGGGTAGGGGCGCCCTACCCCTCCTTATATAGGTTGGAGGGAGGCGGTTGGGAGGAGGGAGTCCTCCTCCAACTCCTCCTTGGCCGGCAGGTGGAGGGAGTAGGACTTCCTCCCTAAGTAGGTTTCCTACTCTCCCTCCACCAATCAAACTTCAGATTTGACTTTTTAAATTGGCGTTTGACTTTTAAACCTGGATTTGATTTCTCTCATCATATTGCCCAGCCAAGTGACCTAGTACATGATGCAACCATTCCACATTGTCATGACACATCCATGTACCCTTCCCCTCCGGAGTGCCGGACCTTCTAGAACATTCCTGGTGAAATCACCAGAATCATTTCCGAACTCTAAAACAGGACTTTCCTTATATGAATCTTATTCTCCGGACCATTCCGGATCTCCTCGTGATATCCCGGAACCCCTCCGAGACTCCGAACAACATTCGGCCTCTTACTCATCATTCCATAACTACTCAACAACATCGAATCCTTAAGTGTGTCTCCCTACGGTTCGTGAATTATGCGGACATGACCGAGACACTTCTCCAATCAATAACCAATAGAGGAATCTGGAAATTCATATGGCTCCCACATATTTCTACGATTACTTTGCGATCGAATGAACCACTTACATACGATACCAATTTCCCTTTGTCTCACAATTGTTCACTTTGTCCAAGGTTTTGATCGTCGGTATCTCTGCATACCTAGTTCAACCTCGTTACTGATAAGTACTCTTTTATCGTTCCCGTGATATGTGATCCCTTGTGAGCCAGTCACATGCTTGCAAGCTAATTGGATGACATTCCACCGAGAGGGCCCAGAGTATATCTATCTGTCATATGCATGGACAAATCCCACTCTTGATCCATGTGCCTCAACTCATACTTTCCAAACACTCAATGCCACCTTTATAGCCACCCAATTACGTTGTGGTGTTTGATTCATCAAAGCATCCTTCCGGTGATGGTGATTAGCATGATCTCATGGTCAAAGGAATTAGGTTACTATGTATCAGAAAGCTTATAGCAAATGAACTATATTAAATGACTTGATCTTTATGCTACGCTTAACTATAGGGGTATGTCCATCACATCATTCCCCTAATGATATGACCCTGTTGTTAATAACATCTTCTATGTTCATGATCAGGAAACCATGATCATATATTAACCAACAAGCTAGTTTAGCAAGAGGCTTTACTAGGGACTCTTTTATGTTTACAAATCACACAAGTATTAATGTTTCCGGTTAATACAATTATAGCATGGTATGTAAACATTTATCATAAGCATGAAGATATGATAATAACCACTTTATTATTGCCTCTTGGGCATATCTCCAACAGACGAGAGAGAGAGGAGCTACGAACAATATGTTACCCTCTTCGTTCGTCATGTGGGACGTGGCACCGGAGTCCATCACCCAACCGCCCTTCTGGTATAGGTTGTTCAGGGCCGCAATCAGTCCGAAGTTGTCCCATGCTGGTGCAGCGGAGGGGGACGGTGTCGTCTGGTAGAGGGGCACGACGGTGGTGTTGAAGGCCTGGGGGCGCGGTCCGATGATGCCGGGTCCAGAGGTGGGAGCGCGCCACTGCCCCGCGCCAGGGGAGAAGCAAATCCAAGGGCCCTGGGGCGCCGGGGTGCCGGGGGCGAACGGGGCCACCAATGGTCTGCTTGCCGCCCGTCTTGGTCTTCGGCTTGCGAGACTTGCCGGAGTTGGAGGACTCCCCGCGGCAGCCCGCGCCGGTACACGGAGGGGCAGGAGGACGGGACTGAGCGACGAGGGCAGTAGAGGCGGCACTGGCCGCAGCGTTCGCCTGATGTAGGTCCTCCATGAGGAGCATGCTCCGAACACGGAGAAAGGTGGGCAGCGGGTCCGTCATGGAGATCACGGTGGCCGTGGAGGAGAACCGAGGCCCGAGGCTGCGCAGGGTGTTAAGGACGAGGGTGTGATCGGAGACCGCGGCATCATTCTCGGCGAGGGCGTCGGCGATCTTCTTTCTGGAGGCGGCAGTACTCGGTGATGGAGTAGGCGCCCTGAACCAGCTAGCGAAAGTCAAAGTCGAGGTAGATCGCCTTGCTGGCCTTGTTGGCGGAGAAGAGCTCGAGGACGACGAGCCACAGCTGGCGCGCAGTCTGGTCGCGGGCGAGGACCATGTCGGCGACGTCCTCGTCGATGGAAGCGTGGAGGACATTGAGGACGGTGTAGTCCGACACGGCCCAGTCGGCGTTGGTAGGTGCGGCGGCGATGGTGCCGTCGATATGGATGATCAGCCCAGCGCGACCGAGAGAGGCGCGCATGTAGATCGCCCACTTGGTGTAGTTCTCGGCGTCGAAGGAGAGGACGGCGGGGACGGCATGGCGCGGGGCACCACCCGGGGGTAGGGCACCCGTGGTGCCGTTGGTGGCAGCGGGAACAATGGCACCGACGGCCAAGGAGAGGGAGGCGGGGTGGGTGGCCATCGGGGGCAGCGGAAGGTGAGCGGCGACGGATAGGGTTTAACCCTTGGCGGCGGCGGCTTAGGAGTGGATCTGGTGGAGCTAGGGTTTAGTCTGATACCATGTAAACCGGTATTGGGGGGAAGCCTCACACGGAAAAGGTCGTGGGGCACCACCCGGGGGTAGGGAGCCCGTGGTGCCGTTGGCGGCAGCGGGTACGATGGCACCCGCGGCCGATGAGAGGGCGGCGGGGTGGGTGGCCATCGGGGGCAGCGGAAGGTGAGCGGCGACGGCGACTAGGGTTTGACCCTTGGCGGCGGCGGCTTAGGAGTGGATCTGGTGGAGCTAGGGTTTAGTCTGATACCATGTAAACTGGTATTGGGGGGAAGCCTAACACGGAAAAGGCCGTGGGGCACCACCCGGGGGTAGGGCGCCCGTGGTGCCGTTGGCGGCAGCGGGAACGATGGCACCAGCGGCCGAGGAGAGGGCGGCGGGGTGGGTGGCCATCATGGGCAGCGGAAGGTGAGCGGCGGCGGCTAGGGTTTGACCCTTGGCGGCGGCGGCTTAGGAGTGGATCTGGTGGAGCTAGGGTTTAGTCTGATACCATGTAAACCGGTACTGGGGGGAAGCCTCACATGGAAAAGGCCGTGGGGCACCACCCGAGGGTAGGGCGCCCGTGGTGCCGTTGGCGGCAGCGGGAACGATGGCACGGGCGGCGGGGTGGGTGGCCATCAGGGGCAGCGGAAGGTGAGCGGCGGCGGCTAGGGTTTGACCCTTGGCGGCGGTGGCGGCTTAGGAGTGGATCTGGTGGAGCTAGGGTTTAGTCTGATACCATGTAAACCGGTATTGGGGGAAGCCTCACACGGAAAAGGCCGTGGGTTCCTGTGTTTATATAGGCTCTCAGGCCAATTAGGGTTTGATACAAGTTACAGTTAGGTCCTACGTAAATACAACATATACAGTCTAACAAGAACCGACTTGACAAGAGCCCCTCTTCACGCCATATTGAAATGCCTCCCAATCCAAGGGTTGAGACGCTTAATCGTTTTGTCGTCGAGATATTGGAAGTAAGATCTCTTAAGTCTTTTATCCGCAAGAGGCAAGCCTAAATATTTCGTTGAAAAAGTTGTTATAGTAGCCGGAAGGTCTTGCATAATATCATTGAGGCTGATCATCGATCCACCATACGTTTTTGGAAGTTTGCGACTAGGCCCGTGGCATTGCCAAAATTGGTGAATGTATGAGTAAGAGTTGAAATTTCCTCACGGATGGGGGCCACAAAAATAGCCGCGTCGTCATTGTAGAGGGCGGTGTGGAACCTAGGCCCCTTCGTGGGAAGGCGTTGGAGAAGGCCAAGGTCCGAAGCCACTTATAAATTACGTTGAAGAGGGTCAATGGCAATATCAAAAAGAGACGGGGATAGTGTGTCTCCTTGACTCAAGCCTTGGCCATGCTTAATGTGGTCACTGGGGATGCAATTTAAAAGAACTGAGAGGAAGCGGTAGCAAGCAGCGCGGCGGTCCAATTAGGTCTGTTGCTACTACAGCAGTAACCGCCAGGCTGATGCAGATCGTGGACCTAAGCATCTGTTTTCTTGGGTATAAAACGAGGGATTCGGTCCCACATTATACGAACAGCAACCGGCCGGGCTCCACAGACACAGGTCTAGCCGTAGGAAGCAATAACGTGAATGAGGGTCCTTCTCTGTCGGCCCTGTCCATGTCGTCGTAGCTAGGCTTGTTTATTTGCAGCATACTACCAGCAGTGAAGGCAAAGCAAGGCATACATACTGCTACGAATCCTTTCGCATATATCGCAGCTTTTACGCCGGCCGGTCACAAGAAACCGAACCATTCGAGCTTTGCCTGTCGAAAATGGCATTCACCTTGTACTGAAACTTGCAACCGTGCGTGGATCGAGCTTAATTAGGAGCTGGGCTTTGCTGCCCTGCTTGCCCTGTAGCAACCGCAAACTGCATCAGCGTGCGCATGCATCGGGTTTGTCGCGTACGAGACAATATACGAGACGATGCCAGGGTACAGACGATCGCAAGCAAGTAGTGTACGTAGTAATACGTACAGTAGCTGACAGCGTCGCAAAAGCTGCTCGCCAGTGCAAGCTAGCTTGACGCGGAAGGGAGGCCGTCTAATTTGGGACAGAATGCTTCCATTTCTCCTCCTCACCGGCACCTATATCTTCCTAGGTAAGATGCTTCCTGCCTCTGCTGTGTTCCCGTGCTCTTGCACTAGAGTAGCAGGCTAGCAACACCGTACCTATTTTGGTTTGGCACTAATAACCTCCCGTTTGAACAGACAGACAAAAGGGTGCAATGATATATATACCAGCGGTACCTTGCTCTCACCATCCATCTCTGCATGCTAATTATTAAGAGAGACCAGGATCATGGCGAACGCATGCACATCTTGCTGTCCTTTTTTTTTTTCGGAAATGAGCATATATTATTATCACATGGATACCAATTACACTCAGCCTCTACAACAACGCATACCCTATTGGCAATACGGATGCACACGGCCAAAAAAAGAAAGAAGAATTACAAAAAGAAAAATCCCGCTACAGCGATTAGATCCTTAGTAGCATCGACACTAACCCCACCAGAACAACATCAGAAGTCCAACATCTCCAATAGCAACGCCTTCAAAAAGGAAACAGAGCACAAGCACCGTCATCGCACGATCAAAGATCATAGGTTTGCACCCTGAAGAACGTCCTAGCTCACAAAACAATGCCTTCAATAAGATCATTGTCAGGCACAGCCAATTAAGGCCAGACCTTGGATTTTCATCCTGCAAGGTAAGACTGTGAACTCCTCCTGTGTTGCCGCCCCCACTTTCCGATGTTACTGCTACAATTCACGAATCACCAAGCCAATTTCTCATCGCCACCAGGACTCGATCCACCATATAGCTAGTCCACAAATCTTGGCTTCCATGACATTCTTTGCACACTGACTTCACCATGGAACTAAAGACATATTCCACGATGGCAACAGACTGCAGAGCTTCGCCTCGCTCCCTCTGAAACCAAACGGTCAGAAAAACAACGGTTGCACGCGACCGAATTCCATCCGTTCCAGCAATCTCCAGGCATGAATCGTCCATGTGAGTTCGCCGGCGGAGCCTTCCGGAACACGACACTGCCACCAGATCTATGGAAACAGGCTGAAGGCAGATCTTCGTCTTGGCATGAGAGAAACCCTAGGACCACGCCCCTGTCAGCAGATGCGACCCGCGCCACCATCCGTCGAGAGAGAACCGCCATCAAAGCCCGAGGCCGCCGTCCCGGCTTCCAAACCCCGCCGCCATCAGATCACCGTCGGGGCGACAACCATCGAGCGTCCAAGGGGCTCCCTGCGGAGGAGAGGCCACCACGCGAGGAGGCAGCCCCGCCGCCACCATCTGCCCGTGCCGTCCCCCGAGAGCAGCGCGTGCGGGAGGTTATTTGAATTGGCGTCTACAATATGGTCTTCACTGTCCAATAAATCTGCTGTCCTTCTCCTAGCTGCTGGTACACCACATCCTACGGTTTTCGTCGGGCTCTAAATCGTGGTATTTTCCCTTCCTGCAGCTAGCTTGTTAAGAGGACGCTTGCTCTTACAGTACCTAGCAACTGACATACGCTACACGACTCATCAACAATCCAAACTAAACTACTAACACAGCTGATCGATCGAGCACATACCGGAAGTTTAATTAGCAACTTAACTACACGCCTAATCTTTTTTTTTGCATGGCGTGCCGTTTCCAGTGGCGCGACACAGCGTAAAGCGTGAGGAGGTACAGTGTGCGCTGCGCCTCCCTGGCCTTGGCCTTCACGGCTTGCTTGTTTTGCGAGCGAGGCCACCTACCATGTGAGCCAGCAGCAGCGAGACACTGCTCTGTGCGATCCATCGTCGTCCAGGAAACGAACCACGTCTGCCTTAATGATGGCCACATCGATCTCCATCACATCTGCTGCTCTGATCATAATAAGCAGAGGCTGCGCTGCTGTCATCTGTTGATCAAACCATGCACGCATACATACATGCATGCCCAGAATCATTCTGCGCTTTTCCTTTATCAGCTCTTTTTTTCCCCTCACCGACGTGGGCAAATTACCAGCTAAATTAAGAAGCTTGGCAAACGTGTTCCATTTTCAAGTTCTAGAATTGGAATAGGATGGCAAGCGCGTGCAGGTGCAGTTGCTGACTGTCCTAGCTAATGCTACAAGCTAACTATGCCCCAACACAGCTGGCTGCATCGACCGATCCATCCATGCATCCATCGGCCGTGGATCCATGCGACTCGTGTGACCAACTTTACTGAACCAAGCCACAGAATCATGACTCATGCGTGCGTGCCTGCTCGGCACCTACATTTCTTGGGGACTACTTGTTGGAAAAACGAGTAAAGGTTGGTGCTAAGTTGGTTGCTGCTGGATTGCTAGCTAGCTCCGCTAGCTACTCAAGCAACAAGCTCACTCTCAGTAGTCCGGACGATCGGAGAATTTCCTTAAGCTTCCACTAGGGGGCAGGCAGGAATAGGACAGCAGGCAAAAACTATATATGTGTGTATATGGCGTGCGCCGCGGTGTTCGCATATGCATCTTCCTCCGCCCGCAAGGAAACTCTCGCCGGACACAAGCGGAAAAGAAAAAAGAGTTTTGGCTTAAAGCTAGTAGCAAAGTGTACGTCTTTCAGCATCCAATGCAGCATCACCACACCATGATATCACCAGCGAACCTGACCGTGTTCTAGAAATAATGGAGTACCTAGCAGCTAGCAGCAGCATGAGCCAATTAAGCAAAGCATCCCAAATTTCCATCGCATGAAGTTGATCATGATTTTGTACGTGGAAATTGCGTGATATTGTACTGTACTGTACTGTCGTGGAAATCATGGGCCGTAATGCTATGTTTTAGGCCACCGGGGAAGCGATTAGGTGATGATGGCCTGACACGGACGTGATATGAAAGCCCCAGCAGCAGACACAGGCTGACCGGCCGGCGTCCAACCTCGATCGGACGGCCGCGCCAGCGCTGCCAACGTCACGCCCCCAAACCCCCCAGTTCCCCACGGCCACGCCCTGGCCCACTCCCCCGCGCTTTACCCCACACACCCGTCCCGCACGGGTACGAGTACGACCAACAGTATCCAGCTGGACCCCCTAGACGCGGTCCCCACGCGTCATCCTGATACTCCCCCTAGCCCTTGCCCCCGTCGCGTGCACCAGGCATTTTGCCCTCGAGATCCGCTTCGGGCTCCGAGCCCGCCGGCTTCTCTTCCAGATATGGCAGGCCAGGGTGGGGATTGGGGATCAGCGTCAAAACGCTACGCGCACAATTAAACGCCGCGTTAACTCCCCGTGTTAATTCCCCCTGTGCCCCCGGATTCACCGGGCGCTGAATGACCGGCCGAAACTCGCACCACCACCACCCACCGCCGCCGAGTACGGCGGCCGAGCATTGCGCCACGTGGACACCACCGGTGGAGGCAGAGAAGAGATGCGAACCGCCCGCCCGCCTGCCTGCCTGCCTGCCTCCAAACGTGGAGCCCCATCGAGTCCTACAAAAAACGGGACGATCGCCGTTTCTTCTCCATAAACAAAGAATGGCTGCCTGCCATGACATCTGCAATTTCTGCACTCTACCATACGACGACCATTATACTACCCTGCTGCTGGGACCCACGTGCAGGGAGGGAGAGATGGGGATCATGCAATGGAACAGTACAACTCCGTAGCCGTAGGGAACAAACACAAGGGACAGGCAAGGTACGTACGAGCAGAGCAGGCACTGTTCATATCCCAGCAACAGCAATCGATGATGAAAGGGAATGCAGAACAGAACAGCAGAATGCAGGTGGGTGTGTGTACACTCTGCACCGGGCAGTGGCCTGGCACTGGCAGCAGCAGGAGCAGGAGCAAAAGAAAGGAAGCAGCAGAGGGCAGGGAGCAAAGCTAGCTACCTAGCCAGTCTACTCTACTCCACTGCCATCCTTTTGTGCTTTTGTTTCTACTCCAGTCTCTGAATCTGAACTACTCATCATGCTTGGTTAATGCGTGCGGTCTGGACTACTCTGCACACATGGGGAATGAATGGTTCAGCTAAAAAACGTTTCTTTCTAGCCCAAAATTTCTTCCATTGTGATGATGCTAGCTAGTTTCAGTCAGCAGATCAACGACAAACCAGAGATACCTATACCAATTCCATAGCTTGAAACGAATGGTAGCTAGCCACAAGGAACATAAGCAATAATTCAACTGCTGAAAATTCTAGACACGGATCAATGAAATCGAATGTACGACCAGCAAATTGTCTGACTGACTAACAACGGGACGAACTATCAAACATGGTTCTCTTTCTTATCTCTGTTTCTCTCTATTTTTTTTTACCTTTATAATGTTGTTTCTTGGATTTATCTCCCTAATGATGCTCACCTCGGATCGCCTCCTCGATTTGGAATTAACCGCAATGGCGGTTGTCTGCTTGCTTCAGGAACCTGGATTGGAAGAGAAGTGGGGATCTGAGACGGCGGACAGCTCCACCTCCTCGAACGGCAGCGCGATGTTCAGATCGATCATGCCCAGGTCTTTGATCGGCTCCGCGGGAGCGGCGGCGGCGGCTGCGGCCGCGGCGGCGGAGCAGACGTGGGACCTCTTGTGGCCGCCGAGAGCTTGCCCCGAGGGGAACACGCGGTAGCAGTAGGGGCACTCGCGCGGCTGCCCCTTCCCGTCCGTGTCTTCGACTTCGTTCCCGTCGCGTTCCATCGTTGGCGGCTGCGGCTGCGGCTGCGGGCGCGGCTTCGGTGTAGGAGGAGGAGGATGGGCGACGGGGGGCGCGCAGCAGCCGCCCCTGCCGCCTCGCACGTGGCTCGCGCGGTGGCCGCCGAGGGCCTGGTAGGAGCGGAACACCTTCTTGCACGCGCCGCACTGGAAACGCGTGCGCTTCTCCACCACCGGCGCCGGATCGGGAGCGGGGAGCGCGTAGAAGCCGTCGCTCTCGTCGTCCGAGTAGTCGCCGTACCCGAGCCCTCCCACCGATGGCCACGAGTCGCGGGAGAGCATCATCAGGGACATCGCCACGTCCTCCTCCGGCGTGGCCGCGTCGGACAGCGAGCTCACCGGCTCGCCCTCGCCCCAGGCAGCGGCGGCCAGCGCACGCTTGGCCCGCGGCGGGGTGGACTCGGCCTCACTCTCGTGATCCGAGAAGCCCACGTCGGAGACACGCAGGCTGCGCTTGGGATTCTCGCGGAGCGCGTAGATTGGGAGGGGCTTCTTGAAGCCGACGTCCTCGTTGGCGTTGGCGTTGGCGTTGGCGGCGGCGGCGGCGGCCGTGAACGAGGTGGACGCTGAGGACGTCGAGGAGATCTGTTGCTTCGCGGCGGCGGCGGCCATGGAGTGGGAGCGCATGTGCCCGGCCAGGGCGCGGGGGCTAGCGAAGCGGCGGAAGCAGAGCTTGCATGTGGTCTTTGCCATGGCGAGAGCTTGGGGAGCTCGGGGAAAGCGTGGCAGGAGCTACGATGGCGAGGGGAGAGGACGGGAAGCAAACGAGAGAGCTGCGGGGGGAGTTAGAATATAGCGGAACAGCCAAGGTTTCTCTTTCCTCTTTATTTTCCATCTGTATTTATTTACCTTTCTCTCAGTTTTTATCTTAATTGATATTACGCGTTGACACTTTCCATAGCTGGGGCCTCTGCTTCCTGGCTTTTGCAGAGCATATCAAATCACGGATGTGCTGCTTGATATTTTTCAGCCTTAACTGCTTGTCTGCAGAACTGCAAATCGCTTTCTATTTTTGTGGGATACACATGTCTAGTTTTATGATATGAAATTATAATGGCGATAAACTGTTATTAGTATATCATGGTAATATTTTTATGGTGACAAGTTTTCAAGATTTGATCAATGGACCTCCCTCATGACAAATTGCAAAGCACAACCGCCAAGGGTGGTGGATGTTCTTGTGACTATAGTGTGCCTAAGAAAAACCTCTCACCCGCGGCCACGAACAAAGAGTTGTCTGCTACGTGTGCCCTTACCAACTCTGTTTCTCATCTCGTACGGTGTGTTTTTCACCGTCACACATGATCCACAATCCCCGACTCTATGGTATGTGTGCCACAGGTGAGTCTAAATTGTTTCCCTTACCCCGACTCTTCGAACCGCGCCTTTGGCATGGTGAGCAGGCCTCCATTTACAAACTCTTCGTGATAAACAAGGTGAGTTTGAGCCACTTTTCTCGACTTGTTGTTGTGCCTACCACGGGGTGATTATGGCCATATCCATCGACTTTATGGTGTTCATGCCACGTGACTATGGCCGGCTCCCCTCCCTCCCCCTCCACCAACTCTACATAGTGTGACTAACACGTCTCTCACTCCCTCCCTCCCCCAACTTTTCCACGATATGGTTGACATAGGATGAGCATAACTCTTCACCCACCCACCCGCACGTGTGCTACGTTGTTTCAGTTTCTATTGTCGTTTATTATTTATTACACTTGAAAGTTGCTCATAACATCCCCTCCGCCTCCGCCTCCAACCTCCTCCCGTCCCTCGTGTTTGACACACACGAAGCTCATTTCATAGCATCGGACTTCCATTAGCGAAACAACTTGCTGACTCAATTTTGTTTACTTTTGTATGTAGATTAGCTTGGGAGATCACGTGTCACTATGTCTGTGCGGAAAATCTAGGGAAACACACTTGGCATACTTGTCGTCTCCCTTTATGTTTGCTTTAACAAAATTGCTAAAACACAGGAGATCGTTTTTTTAAAAGTTTAGGTCACTCATTTGTTTAGTGGTGTTTCACTCGGAGTGTACAAGGTCTTGATTGATTTTTTTGTATGTGTTGTAATTGTTGTTTCTCTTGGAAATGTTACTAGTGAAATTGTAGTCCATATTTCTTGCTATTGTACCTTTTGGTAATTGCGTCTCTTTTACTAATTTCACCTACAACTGTTACATTATTATTCTACTTACTATTGTTATTATTGTTGGTATTGATATTATTTATTGTAGTTGCATTAAATTGTGGAGTACAAAACTAATGTCGTCATGGAACATGACCACATTGGACACCACCACCGGCCGACCTGACCTGACCACCCACATGAAACACACACACCCTGAGAAGAAGAAAGACCACCGTCGGGTTGCAATCGATCGTCGTCATTACTCCTCCTCGAGCCAGTGACTCCGACTTCACCTCCTACGTCCCAAATGGAACCTTGCTGCAAACGAACGCTGGAACTCATGACGGTCCATGCCAACAATCAGCCACATGTGCCAAGGACAAACATCTCTGACTTTGATGACGAGCATGGCAAGATAAATATGCTAGGCTTGCGCCGATAGAGTCCTCTACATAGATCGTCGGTTTCCAGTCATCGTCATCGCCTAGACATGTTGAACCCATTGAACACGCCAGGAAAATTGAATACCGAATCCTGAGTCGTGACCCATACTCTTCTCGACGCATCGTCTTACTGCACGCAACACCCTTAGACAACATCCTCAACATTAACCATCCTTCACTGGTCCAAGTCGTCTATGAGATGATGCCCCTAAGGAGGAGAAAGACGCAAACAACACATTCATCGCCCAATCCCAAGGATCTAAGGTTTCCCTCCAAAGGGAAAACCTTGGAAGCAAGAGAAACACAAATCCATGGCGATGCCTCCAACATGGTTCGTGACACCCACCGGTGTCACTGTCGCCGGATCCGGCATAGGCCGGAGTGATAATTTATTCTAGAAATGGGACCTCAAGCTGAACCGAACCGGGCAACCACGAGCCTCAGCCAAAACCTCCCACACATACCACCCCACCAAGGAACCGTCTCCACCCACCGCCTTCAGGTCAAACTCATCGAGCAGAGCAAGAGGTTGTACGCATATCTTCCAGAGCCACACCCCGATCCGCAGTAGCGAAGACACCCATCATCCGCTAACTTCATCACTTCTCTCATAGCTGAAGAAGGCGAGACGACTGCCTTCAGACGAAGACCGGACAACAGTTGTGTTGCTCTCGCGAGGATCAACCGTCGTCTTCCACCGCCAGCCCAAGGCGCTGGCTGTAACACCCTCAGAATCGGCCCTATGCAAGTTTTAGCGAAATTCGCCAAACCCGCATAGAAACGATTCGAAGGTGCCCACCAGGCACTTTCGTGCGGGTGGAAAAACAAAGTAATAACATTACACAACAGTCCTCGATGGGACCCACAGGACAGATATATACAACAGCGACTCAAAGAGCCAAGAATACAAATATACGGTACAAAGATCCAAATCACCTTGAAAACGATGGGGCGTCCGACTACGGACAAGATGCAAATGGGGCTAAGAGCCCTGAAGAATAACCAATGGCGTCCATAACCCTGCCCAGGCCAAGCCGGAAGGGTAACCCTGCTAACGGCGTCGATCTCAAAACCTGCTTAACAAAAGGGGTGCCGACAAAGGGCAAAGCAGAAAAACAAAGAAGGAGCGTTAGTACTGAGGCCAGTACACGGCGAGGCTAGAATTCGGCGGTCCTCGCCTACATAGGTATGGTGGACTGAGCGGCAGCGGCAGCATGCACTGAACAACCTATAGAGACTCGATACAAATGGCGGTTATCAGAGGGGGGGGGTGAGAATGACCTAACCGGATCCAACCTGAAGCTATCACCAAACAAACCCATCCTGGTGTTTCCCCCTCGAGACCAAACGAGGAAGTCAACCGAGGAACTCACACAGTTGGCAGTTTTATTTATTCAGTTCTCGTTGCAGTAATTACTAGTCAGGTGTAGATAATCATCCTGATAAAGTAAGCAGTGGGCACTTTTAGTTAACCATTCCGTTATAGTGGCAACAATTACTAATCAGGTTCAGATAGCATGAGATAAACCCAAAACCCAGCAGTTGTTGGTACTTTTAATCAGCCATTCCGTTGTAGTTGCAAGATTTACTAGTCAGGTACAATTGTCGCAAGCGACAACCAAACAAGCAATTGTGGGCAGTATTAATTAGCCATTCCGTTATAGTGAAGCTGATTACTAGTCATTATAAGTCAAATTTATAACAATAAACTTTAGTTATGCTTGTCTATGATCGAGATACTGTGCTCCAAGTCGTCCATATCCGCGGACACGGCTTTCAGAAAGTTTTACCCGGCCGGGGTGCACCAATAGCAACACACACTCGATCAACCTCGGAAAAACCAAATCAAAACCCAACGAGGCTTTCACGACAAAGCAATCACAGGATTCAGAAATATTTCAGGGGGCCACCCCTTGGAGTACACCCGCAACGAAGTAAGCTAGCTCCGAGACGGACCCCAAAGTTTGTGGGGCCGGCGGTAAACGACAGCAGATCCCCAAACGGGGACTGTCGATACCACGTAAACGGGTCACAGATCCTAAACAGTACAGTGTGCAGTACCTCGCACAATCGTAAATAAAGCAGTAAAACATGGCATAAGTACAGGATAGTAATAAAGCCCCAAACTAGTTCGTGGCCCCAAGAAATAAGACTGAATCAAGCTCTGGCTCAGGGGGGTCCCATATACCTCCCGGATGTGGATAGCGCGATAAATCAAGGAACAGGTATCAAGTACTCGGGGTCTTACGGGACACAAGTGGGCGTTCGGAAACCAAATATCATCTATCACCCACCGATGCCTCTGCTTATTTCAATTTTAGTTGTTAAACAGGAATTAAAGTGAACAATAAGTAAAACTATGATCAGCTCCAACATCAACATGCGGCAATACATCAACAACTGTGGCATTGACAACACGCAACAGCACTTGAGCAAGCGACTACGACACGCAAGTCCAACTAGCTACCAAACAACAGGTAATAGGATGTGTCCAAGGCAATATAGGGCTGCACGGGATATCACGGGTACGGAAAACTAGAGCATCGCAACACAGATAGCAATAGATCAACAGGAGGGAATAAATACTATAAAAGTAAGATAGGTAGAAAGAGGGAGATGCTCGCCTGAAAACATTGTCGAAGGTTTAACCGAAGATCGGGGCGAAGCTCACATCAACTCAACGGCCTTATCCGCGAAGAAGCAAAACACTAGAAGAAACACCGGATGCAATATTTAATACACGGCAGAAGATCGGCATGATGCATGTATGATGCATGGCATGGCAAAGGTGCGGTGCAAATAGGTCAGATTAAGCGGAACCGGGGTCCCGACAATTAATTAAACGGTTCAAGTTATTTAGAAACCCCGCAATTTAAATGTTGTTATAACAAGGCAAGATAAGATACCGGTTCGCTACACAAGTTTAAATGAGGCCGATATGAGACTAGATTTGCCCGCATATGGGCCCCATATTTAATTATATGGTGAATCGGCGTAAGGCCCCCAAACCAATGCTATGCATGCGGGAATGACAATTTAATATGCAACAAGTTGTTTTTATGCATTTATAAAATAGGGGGGGGGTCGGAAAAGGTTCACACATTTAGGGTTCGGCGATCTTGGGGTTCCGGGGGTTCGGGGTTCGACAGGGTCCAGGGTCCGGTCTCGGGGTCCAGGGTTCTGACGGGGTCGTTTCCGGCGGGATCGTTCTCTCGTTCTCGGTACGGGGGTAGTTCTTGGCGTTCCGGAAACCGGACTTGGTTCGGTGTCGGGGTTCATCGGATCTTCCGGGTCGGTGCCGTTCTTGTCGTCGCGCAGATCTTGTCGGGTCCCACGGTCGATCTTGCCGTTACGAGGATCTTGTCGGCACCGTGTACCGGGTCGGTCTTGGCGTTCCGCGGCGAAGTGCTTGGCATATCCGGGTTCTCGGTCATCGGTAGATCTTGTCATAGCTTGGTGTTGGACTCGACACATGCGATGGAGATCTTGGGGTTTCCTCTGGATCATCGGAGGCGAACTTGGAGTCGACACCGGGATCTTCCGGGTTCCATGATGGAGGGCTTGCATCATTCATCGGAGGGCTCGGTTGTCAGTGCCGGAACTCGGGTGCGGCGTGGACGGTTCTTCGGGTTTGCATCGGGTCGATGTAGGTCTTATCGCTCGACAACCTTCTGTGACGACCTTGGGTCTCCGGCATCGAACGTCAGTATTGAACTTGTGTCCGCGCAAGCAGTACATCGGGTCCATCTTCTTTCTTGACAACCTCACGGTCTGGTGGCACAAAGATGCTCAGGTTCCGCGTGTGGCAGCAACTGGTAGACACGCGTGGAGCAGCATTGATACCACCGGAGGCCTCCCCGCAAATACACGAGGCAGGGCCTGGTCGGCGAGCCGTGCGAGGCTGCAGGCGGCGTGAACGGCCGGCGACGGGGCTTCGGGGCGGCGCGGGGTCCACAGGCGGCCGGTGGAGATGGTCGTCGGGGCCGAAAGGGGAGCGCGCGACGGCGGTCTTGGCTCCGCTGCAGGCGACAGAGGCGGGGGACGCGAGGGGGAACCGGTGGGCACGGGGAGAGGGGCGAGGCCGCTGGTGGTTGGACGGGGCCGGCGGTGGAGCTGTTGCAGGCGAGGGGGCGTGCAGGGAGACGAAGAAGGGAGAGAGAGAGGTGGCACGCGCGAGCGGGAGGTTGGGGACGAAGCGGCCAGGCGCGGGATGGGCGGTGGCTCGGTGGAAGGTGGGGCCCAGGCAGGGCACGCGGGTGTGAGGGGGTGGAGGGCTGGCGTGCGTGCGTGGTTGGGGATTAGGTGGGCCAGGGACGTGGGTCCCGCGGGTGGATGAGGACGGGCGTGTGTGCCTGAGTGAATGGCCGGCTGGGGTAGGTGGGATCCGGTGGGGGGGGGAGGCTGTGTGGTGTGTGTGGTGTGGGTGTGTCTAGGTGGCAGGGTAGGACTGGGTGAGGGAGAGGGAGGGGTGAGGTGGCGCGACGGGATAGGTGGGAGTGATGTGGCCAAGGGGGGGTGGGTAGAATATCTGGTAGGTCTAGGATTAGAGCGGACCGATTTAGTTTTTCTGGGGCGGTCGTTCGGTCGGTTCGGACCGTTCGACTGCCCCACCAAAAATAATTCAAGCTTTTATTTAACTTGAAAAGAACTTTGCGAATAGCTTTTTAGACAAACAAAATATCCGGCAGCACCCGGGGTTTGGCGTTTGATTAAAGATGGGGCATTTGGAAAACAAAACGGGCTTGCGAAAAATAGTTTTATGCAAACAATGCATGATGATGACGATGCAATGCACAAATTCAACGCGATTTTCTAGTAGTGGTTTTGCGGGATGCCACAATTCGACACCACTAACAATGGATCTCGCCCTCGAGATCCGCCTCATGGTACCGGAAGGAAGGTCGGCGATCTGCGTCTTCTCGCTTCGTGTAGATCCTCGCGACACCACTAACAAGAGGTCGTTGTTCACGTTCATCAAGAGAGCACTCCGGATAAACAACGGTCGAAGTTAAAGGTAAGGCCACCTCTAACTTCCATGGAAGGAGTAAAATTGCATCGACCCACCATTCAATGTACATAAGCGAATGATAAGAGTAGTGGTATGGTCGCGACTCCATCCCGCACTCAAAGCATTACCCTGTACACGAACAGATAGATTATGCAACCAACCCTCGGATTCAGACTGAAGATCTCGACAAGCGAGGTTCGGATCAAAGGAGCGATGCAGACTCTGCATCGGAGCTGGCGTGGATGATGTCGTCGCGTCAGAAAACACCGGAAGGAACAAACAAGGAATAAAGAATGGTTCCACGGAAGACGGATTCCTCAAGCATCGTGAACACCGGATGGGAGAGCACCGTTATCAAAGAAGGAAGCGAAACCCTGAAGGTACGACGGAACCCAACCACGAGAAATCCTGGACTCAAAGAGGAAGGAGAGAGCAGATTCAAAACACGTCGATGTGAGAGGGGAATAGCAGAGGGGTAAGGAGTAAAATCAGACCTAATCAGAACTATCCAACCGATTTTCAGAAATAGTTTTGACACTCTACTTCGGCCGTTAGCTAGGTTATCCTACAGGCTGGACTTGTGGGGTATCGTAACTGCTGAGCTCTGATACCACTCTATAACACCCTCAGAATCGGCCCTATGCAAGTTTTAGCGAAATTCGCCAAACCCGCATAGAAACGATTCGAAGGTGCCCACCAGGCACTTTCGTGCGGGTGGAAAAACAAAGTAATAACATTACACAACAGTCCTCGATGGGACCCACAGGACAGATATATACAACAGCGACTCAAAGAGCCAAGAATACAAATATACGGTACAAAGATCCAAATCACCTTGAAAACGATGGGGCGTCTGACTACGGACAAGATGCAAATGGGGCTAAGAGCCCTGAAGAATAACCAATGGCGTCCATAACCCTGCCCAGGCCAAGCCGGAAGGGTAACCCTGCTAACGGCGTCGATCTCAAAACCTGCTTAACAAAAGGGGTGCCGACAAAGGGCAAAGCAGAAAAACAAAGAAGGAGCGTCAGTACTGAGGCCAGTACACGGCGAGGCTAGAATTCGGCGGTCCTCGCCTACATAGGTATGGTGGACTGAGCGGCAGCGGCAGCATGCACTGAACAACCTATAGAGACTCGATACAAATGGCGGTTATCAGAGGGGGGGGGTGAGAATGACCTAACCGGATCCAACCTGAAGCTATCACCAAACAAACCCATCCTGGTGTTTCCCCCTCGAGACCAAACGAGGAAGTCAACCGAGGAACTCACACAGTTGGCAGTTTTATTTATTCAGTTCTCGTTGCAGTAATTACTAGTCAGGTGTAGATAATCATCCTGATAAAGTAAGCAGTGGGCACTTTTAGTTAACCATTCCGTTATAGTGGCAACAATTACTAATCAGGTTCAGATAGCATGAGATAAACCCAAAACCCAGCAGTTGTTGGTACTTTTAATCAGCCATTCCGTTGTAGTTGCAAGATTTACTAGTCAGGTACAATTGTCGCAAGCGACAACCAAACAAGCAATTGTGGGCAGTATTAATTAGCCATTCCGTTATAGTGAAGCTGATTACTAGTCATTATAAGTCAAATTTATAACAATAAACTTTAGTTATGCTTGTCTATGATCGAGATACTGTGCTCCAAGTCGTCCATATCCGCGGACACGGCTTTCAGAAAGTTTTACCCGGCCGGGGTGCACCAATAGCAACACACACTCGATCAACCTCGGAAAAACCAAATCAAAACCCAACGAGGCTTTCACGACAAAGCAATCACAGGATTCAGAAATATTTCAGGGGGCCACCCCTTGGAGTACACCCGCAACGAAGTAAGCTAGCTCCGAGACGGACCCCAAAGTTTGTGGGGCCGGCGGTAAACGACAGCAGATCCCCAAACGGGGACTGTCGATACCACGTAAACGGGTCACAGATCCTAAACAGTACAGTGTGCAGTACCTCGCACAATCGTAAATAAAGCAGTAAAACATGGCATAAGTACAGGATAGTAATAAAGCCCCAAACTAGTTCGTGGCCCCAAGAAATAAGACTGAATCAAGCTCTGGCTCAGGGGGGTCCCATATACTTCCCGGATGTGGATAGCGCGATAAATCAAGGAACAGGTATCAAGTACTCGGGGTCTTACGGGACACAAGTGGGCGTTCGGAAACCAAATATCATCTATCACCCACCGATGCCTCTGCTTATTTCAATTTTAGTTGTTAAACAGGAATTAAAGTGAACAATAAGTAAAACTATGATCAGCTCCAACATCAACATGCGGCAATACATCAACAACTGTGGCATTGACAACACGCAACAGCACTTGAGCAAGCGACTACGACACGCAAGTCCAACTAGCTACCAAACAACAGGTAATAGGATGTGTCCAAGGCAATATAGGGCTGCACGGGATATCACGGGTACGGAAAACTAGAGCATCGCAACACAGATAGCAATAGATCAACAGGAGGGAATAAATACTATAAAAGTAAGATAGGTAGAAAGAGGGAGATGCTCGCCTGAAAACATTGTCGAAGGTTTAACCGAAGATCGGGGCGAAGCTCACATCAACTCAACGGCCTTATCCGCGAAGAAGCAAAACACTAGAAGAAACACCGGATGCAATATTTAATACACGGCAGAAGATCGGCATGATGCATGTATGATGCATGGCATGGCAAAGGTGCGGTGCAAATAGGTCAGATTAAGCGGAACCGGGGTCCCGACAATTAATTAAACGGTTCAAGTTATTTAGAAACCCCGCAAATTAAATGTTGTTATAACAAGGCAAGATAAGATACCGGTTCGCTACACAAGTTTAAATGAGGCCGATATGAGACTAGATTTGCCCGCATATGGGCCCCATATTTAATTATATGGTGAATCGGCGTAAGGCCCCCAAACCAATGCTATGCATGCGGGAATGACAATTTAATATGCAACAAGTTGTTTTTATGCATTTATAAAATAGGGGGGGGGGTCGGAAAAGGTTCACACATTTAGGGTTCGGCGATCTTGGGGTTCCGGGGGTTCGGGGTTCGACAGGGTCCAGGGTCCGGTCTCGGGGTCCAGGGTTCTGACGGGGTCGTTTCCGGCGGGATCGTTCTCTCGTTCTCGGTACGGGGGTAGTTCTTGGCGTTCCGGAAACCGGACTTGGTTCGGTGTCGGGGTTCATCGGATCTTCCGGGTCGGTGCCGTTCTTGTCGTCGCGCAGATCTTGTCGGGTCCCACGGTCGATCTTGCCGTTACGAGGATCTTGTCGGCACCGTGTACCGGGTCGGTCTTGGCGTTCCGCGGCGAAGTGCTTGGCATATACGGGTTCTCGGTCATCGGTAGATCTTGTCATAGCTTGGTGTTGGACTCGACACATGCGATGGAGATCTTGGGGTTTCCTCTGGATCATCGGAGGCGAACTTGGAGTCGACACCGGGATCTTCCGGGTTCCATGATGGAGGGCTTGCATCATTCATCGGAGGGCTCGGTTGTCAGTGCCGGAACTCGGGTGCGGCGTGGACGGTTCTTCGGGTTTGCATCGGGTCGATGTAGGTCTTATCGCTCGACAACCTTCTGTGACGACCTTGGGTCTCCGGCATCGAACGTCAGTATTGAACTTGTGTCCGCGCAAGCAGTACATCGGGTCCATCTTCTTTCTTGACAACCTCACGGTCTGGTGGCACAAAGATGCTCAGGTTCCGCGTGTGGCAGCAACTGGTAGACACGCGTGGAGCAGCATTGATACCACCGGAGGCCTCCCCGCAAATACACGAGGCAGGGCCTGGTCGGCGAGCCGTGCGAGGCTGCAGGCGGCGTGAACGGCCGGCGACGGGGCTTCGGGGCGGCGCGGGGTCCACAGGCGGCCGGTGGAGATGGTCGTCGGGGCCGAAAGGGGAGCGCGCGACGGCGGTCTTGGCTCCGCTGCAGGCGACAGAGGCGGGGGACGCGAGGGGGAACCGGTGGGCACGGGGAGAGGGGCGAGGCCGCTGGTGGTTGGACGGGGCCGGTGGTGGAGCTGTTGCAGGCGAGGGGGCGTGCAGGGAGACGAAGAAGGGAGAGAGAGGTGGCACGCGCGAGCGGGAGGTTGGGGACGAAGCGGCCAGGCGCGGGATGGGCGGTGGCTCGGTGGAAGGTGGGGCCCAGGCAGGGCACGCGGGTGTGAGGGGGTGGAGGGCTGGCGTGCGTGCGTGGTTGGGGATTAGGTGGGCCAGGGACGTGGGTCCCGCGGGTGGATGAGGACGGGCGTGTGTGCCTGAGTGAATGGCCGGCTGGGGTAGGTGGGATCCGGTGGGGGGGGAGGCTGTGTGGTGTGTGTGTGGTGTGGGTGTGTCTAGGTGGCAGGGTAGGACTGGGTGAGGGAGAGGGAGGGGTGAGGTGGCGCGACGGGATAGGTGGGAGTGATGTGGCCAAGGGGGGGTGGGTAGAATATCTGGTAGGTCTAGGATTAGAGCGGACCGATTTAGTTTTTCTGGGGCGGTCGTTCGGTCGGTTCGGACCGTTCGACTGCCCCACCAAAAATAATTCAAGCTTTTATTTAACTTGAAAAGAACTTTGCGAATAGCTTTTTAGACAAACAAAATATCCGGCAGCACCCGGGGTTTGGCGTTTGATTAAAGATGGGGCGTTTGGAAAACAAAACGGGCTTGCGAAAAATAGTTTTATGCAAACAATGCATGATGATGACGATGCAATGCACAAATTCAACGCGATTTTCTAGTAGTGGTTTTGCGGGATGCCACACTGGCCGGGCATCCATCCTTCACTTTGTGTGATGTAGCAGCCCGAGGGTCCTTGTCGACCTTAGGGAAGCAGGGCCCTGCTGCCACCACGGTCAACGCTAGTGGCATCGGTACCGGCGCTCTAGGGACCCTAGTCGTGGGAGCGGTTTAACCACTGGGTTGTCCTACCTGAAAATTTTGCGCATTTCTCTTATCTAATATTCAGACTTAACTTGTCAAAACTAAAAGAAAACCAAGAAGTTACTATGAACAAACTTTTTGTGTGGATCAAGAAGGCCTTATGTAAGTGAAAAGTGGCCCTCGATCCACATGCGCGTGACATGTTGTAAAGTTCATACAGAAGCTGTCGCAACCCAAGTTGTCTATCCCTACATGACAGGCCAGGCATGGACGCACTATTAGCAACTCAAATTGATGGTCGGAGTCATGTGAGTTTGTCCGCTCAGGCTTGGTTTATATCACCCGTAATAAGGGCATCTCCACCGATCCGACTCAAACTGTTGATCCAAACGGTATGTTTCTATCTGTTTGGGTCGGATCACGGTCTATTTTGGGTCGTGGTCTGGCTTGTCCGGCTAACCGCGGCCAGCGGCCCAACCCATATATCCGTTTCCCTCGCTATCACCGCTTGACACCCTCGGCGATGGGACGTTAATGGCGACGCGACATCGGCTATCATCGCCGGTAGCTTCCCTCGTCGCCGTTGTTTCCCTCTATCGTTTCTTTCCGTTTCCTGCACATGTCATTTTTCCCATGGCCATAAAACTTCCGGCGCCTCCTCGGCCGTTTCCTGCCCTCGACGTGGTCTATAAAATATGGCCGCCGGCGCGTCAGAGACAACAAACCCAAGCAAGAGCAAACACCGTCGAAGAAGTGCCAACCAGCAGCAGCCATGCCTCGCCGCAAGATCGCCAACTAGACCAAGATCAAGGAAATGTGCTGCACCCGCTTACCGGAGGTCGAGGTCGACGTTGTCGACCTTCAGGCCATGTTGCTGGCCTAGCATATGGCCGAGGTGAAGGTGGTGTCCTTCGAGGAGTAAGTCCGTGTGGAATTGGCGGTGATGGAGCAAGTGGTGGAGGCGGTCGCAAAAGTGGCCGCCCAATGGGCGGTGCGCAAGATTCACCACGTCGCCGCCAAGGAGGCGGTGGAGGCGGGGTGGCCATGGAGGCCGTATCAGCGGCCCTCCACGAGATCCGCCACGAGGCATCCATAACCATGCTGGAGGAGGTTTCCAGAAAGGTCGTCGTGCACGAGCTTTGCCACACCATCGCCGCACGAATGGCGGCGGAGGAGGAGCGTGTGGCCAATGTCGCTGAGGTGGCGGCCGCGTGGCCTCTCATCAACAGGGACGAGACGAGGTGGAGGAGGACGATGAGGAGGGGATAAGGAGACAGAGGAGGGGGAGGAGTAGATCGTTGTCCCCCTGAAGATCGCACAGGTGCTGGGCCTCAACCCCAACGGGGCCGGGGCTCCGGCGAGGGTGACCCCGACAGAGGAAGAACGTGCCCAGCGGGCGGAGGCCTTGGCAGCGATGGCGGTGATGGAGCTGGCCGATCAGGAGGCGAGGAACCACTGGGCCGCCGAGATGGAGAAGGCTCTGGCACACCAGGCGACGGAGGACCGCATGAAGGTGGCAAACAAGACAGTAGCTTGTGGACAAGCGCGAAACTGTTACCACGAACGCATCCAGCAGCGGGCCATATGGGCGGCTAGGACGGCAATCGACGGGGCCAGCAGCCGAGGCAACGATGATGAGTAGTCGTAGGGACGGCCTCCTCCGACTGTAGTAGTAGTCTCCTTTATTATTTTGTTCAAATGTGCCTTTTTTATAATGGGGAGGGCCTAATCTAATGAAAAGCAAGTTTAATTAGTAGCGTTTCACTTACATATGCCCGAGTAGCCGACTGGCGGACACCCACACGGTCCGCGTGTTGTCCTGTCTGACGCAACCGTTGCCCAAATTTAGTATACGGATGGGTTGAGCCGAACACGTCTGGATTGGTTGTGCTGTTGAGAGGCCACACACATCCCCCACGTCTTTGCGAACGCGTTTGGTCGCGCTCGGACAGGTTGGGCCGAGCCGGCGAGATTGCCCTAAGGAAGTAATCAAACTACACATGCTAACAAAACTAAACTATAGAAACCAGCGAGCAAGCTTTTTCTTAGCGGAGCAAAGGTGTAAGCAGTGATAGATGCTGATAAAAAGATTTTTTTTGGAAAGGAGCATATATTAATATCACAAGATATCAATTACACCCAGCCTCTGCAATAACGTATTTCCCTAGAGGCCATGCGGATGCACACAACCAAAAAAGAAAAAAGAATTACAAAAAATAAAAGTCACGCTATAGTGACCCATTCGTTGAAACAACGATACTACCACCACCAAGACAGTACCAGAAGTCCATTTTCTCCAAAAGGGACGCCTCCAAGAAGGAAACAGTGCACAAACAGCGTCATCGCTCGATCATAAATCTTAGGTTTTAACCCTGAAGAAAGTTCATGCTCTCAAAATAATACCTTCAACAAGGTCATTGCCAGGCACAACCAATTATGGCCAGACCCTGGGGTTTCCCCCTGAAAGGTAGGACTGTGAACCTATCTTGTGTAGTTGCCCCCACTTGCATGCCACTACTCCAAGTCACGAGTCACCAAGCTAATTCCTCATCACCATCCAGACTCGAACCACCATTGTTAGTCCTCAGATATCTGTCTCCATGACATTCTCCGTCAGCACCATGGAACAAGAAACATGCCCCATGATATTAACAGCCAACAGATCTTCGAAGCGCTCCCTCTGAATCCAAACGACCAGAGTAAAACATGGGTGCACATGATTGAATCCCTCCAATCCGGCAATCTTTAGGCATTATTGGCCCATGGGAGTTTGTCGGTGAAGCCTTCCGGAACTCGCCACTCCGACTAAATCAGAGAGGGCAAGCAACAAGTAGATCCTTGTCTTGGCGTGAGAGAAATCCTAGGACCGCCGCCTTTATTTAGTGGACGAGCAGTCCACCATGCCGCATGTTGTCTCCATGTAGCACCAACAGAGGAGGAGAAGGCAACAACTGCAAGAGATCGGCGTGGTTAGGCCATAGACTCACCCCTGGCAGCGGCAAGCCTCCATCCTCTCGTTAGCCGTCGGAGAACCTCAGGCCCCGGCCAAGACGGTCACGCCGCACCAAGCCCACAGACAGCGCCGCACCTCCCCCATGTGAACGCTACCACAGACCCCTCTCCTGCCCCCATCTTAGATGGACGGGGCGCGGCCACCGCCACCAGAGCCGGCAGTAGCGGCGACCGATGCGAAGAGGGTTGGGGGAGTTTTTAGGGGAGGATGAAGAGGATGCCCCTGGAGTCTCTTGGGGTCGGCTCGGGAGGGTTAGATCTCGGGGTGGTGGGATGACTTGATTCAATTACAAAAAAGATGGTGTTGCCGATGATAATTTAATTTGCATATAATGCTAGTTGATGGCTCAATTACTTAAAATTGCTCATGAACTCAGAGATAATTAAAGGTTCAAAAGCAAAAAAGTAAATTATTTCATATGCATTTTAGTTGATACAGATATTCTTTTCGGCGTATTGAGCTTTAGAGAGCCTCCCATGAAAAGTTTGACCATATAAGGATCTATCTATAGCATGTTGGTAAGTAACTTTTTATGAGCGGGATGGCAGCCAGAAACCCTAGAGCGGAGCCGAGAAAGATGAGAGATGGAGTGAAAGAGAGAGGAAGGGTGGGGGGCGGGTCCGAGGGTCCAAAGCCACGCGTGAACAATAGAGGGACCACCACCTAGGCCGGCCGGTAAGATCGAGCAGCATAAGCCCAAAATACCGCGCGACAGATGCCTAATAGCACTCCCCTGACACGACGCTTAAGATTTAGTTAATTATCTATTATTGATCTACCTACTACATATGCAATGTTTTTGTTCTGGTCACATGTATATTTTTTGGTAGAAGTTAGTTTTATGCATTGTTCTCAATATTCCAAAAATTATCATTAGCAAATGTAGTGTGACCAAAATATAAGAATAAAAATGAACATGTGGAATATAATATCACCATAGTAACAAATAGAGAAACGATTAAACTGGATAAATATGTATAAATCCAATATTAGATTATTAGAATAAAGCTTAAAAGGGTAATAATTTCAATTAAGATAGCATTAATTACAATTATTATGGTTTCCTTATTTACCCTTGATTTAATGATACTATTATTTACTTCCATCCTTGAACCCAAAAGTGCAAATTCCACATTAATCTTATACTATCATTTCTCAATACCAGTTAAGAGTTGCTAAAACTATTCAGGGATAAGAGACAAATGTTTATGCCTGTTGGCTCTCGGGTTGCGACTGGCGATGCAATGAGCATTCACCTTCCCTCTCCGTCGGTGGCCGCAGGCTATCATCCCCCTCGTCCCCCTCTATAGCCTTCTGGAGGCAGCTTTTGGCACAACGCTGTCGGGGATGAGGACTCGGAGGATGAGCTGGGACCAGCACTCACCTTTGGCCTTGCAGATCTGGAGCTTCTCACGGTAGTGGCAGGCAGCTCCAGGCTGTTGATGAGGCCAACCGTGGAGGATTTTGTGTTCTTGGCATTGTCAGCGTAGGATGGGTGCAAGTGCCAGCGTCGATTTGCGACAGGTAGGCATGGATCTCGTTTTAGTTCAGTTTGGCTGGAGGACAGTGGGTGTTGATGGCTATAAAAATAGCCATCTTTATCCATGTTTAAATCAAGAAATTGACTAAATATCTCTCTAGACTTGCTACTAATGAATAATTATTGCAAAGATGTGAAAATCATTCTCTTAATTTGTGATGTGTAGAAAATCACATTTTAATGGCAAAATCAGGAGCATTTATTGAAGAATATGTCGTTGCCAAGACAACTAGGGACGAAAAGGAGATTCCAGGCGCCATAACGAGCATCAGTACGGGCGAGGCCCACCCGTACCACCTGGCGATGCCTCCCTTAGGGAAAACAAAACCACTTATGTGAAGATAGTGAGATCATTCGAGAAACAAAACGCCATAGAACAAAGTCGATGTCCTCAGATTTCATCCATCACACAACGAAGGAGATCCACAACACAACCACCACCATAATTCATTATCTCCAATCCCCTTCATAGCCATAGCCATCATCTTGTAATAGAGATCTTATTGCAAATTGGAGGCCACTGTAATAATATTTGATTTTAATCTAAGTATTTCAACAATAATTTTTATCCTTGATCTTATTATTATGGGTGACTAATCCTCACGGGGTGCAGGTTGAGGTGAAGCCTCGCAGCGATTATGTGTATATAATTACATGGGAATATGGTGTAGTGATTGAATATGAGCTTTGTTATCTTGTTTGTTTGTCTCTACCTCGATCCGAGGACTTGTGGTACCCAAGACCCCGCAGATTGATCAAGGTGTGAGGTGATATGAGTGGAGAACGGCGTTTGATGCCCGAAACAGTGTCGGATAGGCGGATACATTATTTTCTTAGTGATGCACTTGGGATCTATAACAACATCACTAATATTAAGGCTTTGGTCTATTTTACTTAATGATCGTTGTAACCCATAGTTTTGTGGTATAACGGTTGGACCAAGAGACTATTGTCGCATGTGGTTTCAGGGGCTCTAGTAGCTAAGGATGTGTTTCCCACAACTCTTATCACTAATAGATCATTTTACATATGAATTGCGGTGACCCCGCATACCACTGCATGATGTAGTACACTATAGTCGTTGCCATAACACCAATTGGACACCGTTCCATCCGCATTATATCCCTCAGAGTGGTACAACAGAAACATTGCGGGTCCAAGACAACGCTTTATATTACATATAACATATTACAAAATATCCAGAGAACTTCCTCGAATAGTGAGGAATATTATACAGAGAGAACCAGAAAGATCCACTCGGAATTACTTTAGAAGTAATACTATTAATATATGTATAAGGCTTGAAAGTACTACTATGATATTGTTCTACATAAGTAGGTTCTAGATTCTAGGAGTTCTATTTATATTCTACGCTTCAGCTGGTCTTCGATAGATTCCGGTAAGGTCTTCGACTCCGTTGATCTCCCTCAGATATCTTCAACTCTTCAAGTAACTTATTTCCTGGGAACACCATTGGTTTCTCCGAGATCTAGCAAGGGTTAAGAAGATACATTGAGTACAATCGTACTCAGAAAGTTCACTAAAAAGAAGTTTTTGATGCACTATCTATAGCCACAGACCATAGGTCATAGGCAATGCAAGTTTTCATAAACATTTCTTCAAAGGTTGCTTTTATTCCGAAAAGCTATGTCCATCAGCCTTCATGGGTTTACCAGAACTTTCATGGAGTTTCTTTCCCGCAGCGTTCGTAGCTCCTTCCCGGAACAGGGAGTAACAATTTATAGTTTTTTTACACTCTACAGAGGTGCGTTACTTTACCCATGAGATATCTTAGCTTTGTTGCACATCCGGGCCGCGAACCCATTCATACTTCCTTGGTATGAGGACCAGACTAAGATCCAAGCCAATCACTGCCCTCTCCGCGACCTCATATGTCTGCATGATCCTTCGGGGCCGGCTCACCTCCGTTAAGCCCCCTTTCGGGCAGGCTAAAACCCTGATAAGTTCCCGAATACTCTATGACCTGGTGATGCCCGGATAAGTACCATATTAAATGGACTATACCCCGAAACACCATTCATAGATAATCTAGACACCAAAAGTGTGGGGCGTAAGGGTGCCCACCCATATGTTGGATCCGCACAAGGAATCACAACGTCACGTTAAGGTCGTCTTGCCTCCATACGAGAGAAAAAGGATACAACTGACTTCTCCGTCCTATTCCAAATCTCATGGTTAACGCGTAATATACGGCGCTAGAATCACTAGCGACATTGGTTGTTAGATCCTAGATAATATGTTCCTTTACCACCGGAACTTTGATAGTAGGTTATTACCTCATGGTAAATAACCTATAATCATATTATTATGAAAATAGTGTTTTCTGACCTTTTTCAAATGCAGGTGATGACAACACTGGATTTGCAAAATACTTTACAGAAAATAACTAAAGGACATGAGCAAGTGTGAACTTGCCTTTTGTGATTGCAAGACTATGCACTAACGATCTTCGAGATAATAGAAGATCCAATATCTGAAATCATCATCATTGGTCCGGTAAGTACTAATATTTAAAGAAGCATGATGCCATTATGCATAAATAATGCTATGCAATTTTATAATTCCCAAAGTGAAACCCTTAGTATTTTGAATAAATTGATCTTAGGTATCTTCTTTAATACTAGGTTTATCTTTAAGTTTATTTCATAAGCAATGACATTGATAAGGAACTTAAGTGTTAATAATCCAAAATATACAAGTACGGATAGAGTAATGTGATTATGATTAATTGTTATCTGGTGACTGGGATAAAAAGTCCTTAGATTGAGTTGTTAAGAGCTGAAGGAACTATTATAGACTTGTTTGTGTGAAGTGGCAAAAAAATAACATTTGAAGAAACTTGTGTTTAGTTTAAGGTTAATCAGTCTTGAGGGTTATTAGGTTTTACATTAGGGTTAGTGATGGTTATGAATGATGTTAAGTTATCATATTTTAATTGATGGTACAAGTGACCAAAGTTAACTTTAAAAACATGAATAAACCTCAAATGTGATGTTTATGATTGTTTAGACCAAAGTTAACTATAAAAATAGAAGTGAATTGTAAGATATGATGAGTTTTATAATAGCATATAGTTTTAGGGTTTTGGAGAATATGATTAAGGATAATCCCTTTTAATTTAAGTGAAAGATAAATTTAATAATATGCAACTTATTAATGGGAGCATAATTAGATGATCTTATAAATTTATTTGAGTTTAAAGTCATTTTTAAGAGTGGTTAAGAGATGGAGATTATTCACCCCATTATACATGAGTGACATATAATATTTATTTAAAGGAGTTTAATTTGAATTTAAGATTAAAAAAACATTCAAAGGCTAATAGTTATATTTAAGTTTTAATTTGATTATGGATTTAGATTTAGTAATTAAACTTTAAAGGATTTAGTGTTTTATAAGAAAATGTGATTATTTATTTCTTAAGAAATAATTTTAAAGAATTAACAAAATGAGTTTTATTTTCTAAGATTATTAAAATGTTCTTGAATAATATACATAGTATTTTTATAGTAAAATATACTTATTAAAGATCTTAATATTGAATTTTCTTTATTTTCTAAAAATCTTTAAAGAATTAAGTGTCTTTAAATATTTTCTTTATATTTTATTTGTAAAACTCTAAGTTAGTATTTTTATAAATTAGTAGAGTTATTTTTATACACAAAAATGATTTTTATTTATTTTTAGGATTTTTTCCTATTTTATGAAATATTACTCAGGATTTAATGCTGTTAATATTTATGTGCTCTATATTTATTTTAAATAAATAAAGTTATATTTTTATTAGATAGATCTTAATTGTGTGATAATTTTAAAATATTATTTTTTTATAATTTTTCTATAATTTTCTATAGCTAAAAATGTTTAGAGGTTGTTTTGGTAATTTATTTGTTCTACTTTAATTTTATTTCTTATCCTAATTATCTTGGGCTGTTTGGGTTGGGTACATGGGCCGACCTGGCCCAGCTAGACCAGGCCTGGTCCAATCCGACCCAAATAGTTGGGCCAACCTCAGCCCAACACCCCCTCTCTTCCTCATCTCACACACACAGACACACACACACATCGTACCCGCATACGCACGGACCTTTCCTCTCATCCTCTGCTCGCTTGCGATGCCGCCAGCGCTAGTGCCGTCTCGGCCGGTCGCCGGCCAACTCCGGTACTGCCTCCTGCCGACGAGGACCCATCTCGTTCTCCTCCTTTAATCTCTGTCTCCCTGTTGCCGCTCTGCTTTCCCCGTATGCGCCCCCACGAAACCCTAGCCATGAGGTTCGGCTAGGTTGCCGGCGCGACGTCGCTGGCCCCCGATGCCCCTGGCTTCTACTCGAGGAAGACCAGGACTCCTCTTCCTCGACCCCGACACCGGTGGGAAGGTGCGCATGTGGAACCCCGGTGTTCCCCTTCTCCTGATGCCTGCGAAAGGGCGCTGTCAGCATAACTCTGGCACCCGGTGCTTCCTCTAATTTGGTGATGGTATGATCCTGTCTTCATCAAGCCTACGCTCTAGGTGCTCAGCACCCTCGGTGAGTTTTGATTCCATGTGACCAGCCTTAGTGCTGATGGCTTTGTTTAGGTATGGAACACAGTCCTAGGTTTTGGAAATCTTGGGTTTAATCTGTGGTGCTGATTGGATTAATAGTTATCCCCAACATATGTTATTTGGTGATATCTACACTATGGAATTGGAATTATTAATATTAGTGGCTTAATCAATCCACTTGCAATCCTTGGGAGAGGATCTGAATTTTAGTTGTGCTCTATGCTGACCAACTGGTCCAGTATATGTTGAGGTTGAACATATTCTATCTGTTTGTGGATGGTTGTGAGTGAGCTATTTATATTGTGGAACAAACCTGTTTGAGCTACTGCTATTATGTGCTGCCTTGAATCAAAATGTGGAGGTGTGTAATGTGCATCTGAATCTTTGATTCAGTTACTCTTGTTCTAAAATATAGAATGATTCTTGGATATTCTTAAATATCTAAGAAAGTGATTTATTATTCTCTTGATGAAGAGCTAATGTTCTAGTTTAGAGACTAGATTAAGGATTTGGTATTCCATTATTGCTTAGGGATGAAATGGTATATCACCCATGGGTGATCCATATAGAAGTGATTTTTTTATCATGATTCCTAATTATTTAATTAGGAAGATGATTACTGGGCTAGATGTATTATTTTGCTGGCTTATCTTGACTTGGTTATGTTTGTGGTGCCTCCAAATAGGAGTGTGCACAATATGACTCTAGTAAGATGTTTTGCTGCTTAAACAATTGAAGAAACTTATATGGAATTAATGCTTATGATGCTGGTCTGAAGCTCTTTTTGAATAAGGACTAATTTACTTTGAATTTTAAGTTGGAAGGCTAGCATAATTACTATTATTATGATACAACACATCCTTGGATGACTAGCTATGATTAGCTAATATTGAACTAGCTTTGCTTGCTGGATATATTGAGAAAGAATTGAGTTCCTGTTCATATGGACACATAACTATTATGCATAATTGATTCCTGAATTAGCTTTTGGGAAAATGATGGAATTTGTTTTGTTTGGGATAACTTGAGAGCTAGATAATATGCAAGGATTATTCTGGTAGCTTTAGCTGTTATTGGGCTGCCATTGTGGTGCCTCCACCTTGGAGAGTGCACAATGGTAGCCCATGTAGCATGACTTGCTACAGAGAACAATTACAGTGGTGTAGTTGTTGTTGATGTCAACAAGAGAGAAGCTTAGCTTGTGATGCAAAAGGCTGAAGCTAATTTGGTGACTAGAATACAGATCTTTTCTCTTGCCTTTATCTTAGCTCTAGGATGATACTGGAGTAGCACTTCTACCCAGTCTGAGAGGTCTCTCTCTCTCTCCAACATCATGCTCTAAACAAAATGATAAGAACAAATACTTTAGCATGATCTTGGTATTGAGTAGTAACCTGATGCTGGACTTGAGGTTTCTATGCTGGTACTAGAACTTGATAAGTTAGCCTACTTTGTTCTTGTTATGTAGTTGTTGCCTGCTCTTCCTGATGTGGATCTTGATAATCTTGCTTGTGCTCCTGGATATGTCTTCCCCTGATTCTATCTCTTGGATCTCTCTTGAGAGCAACCAGTTGCTGGTTGATGGTGCTGGTCTAGATTGGTGATCTTGTGGTTGTTTATGTGTGGGCTTGGGAGATCTAGTGCTAAGAAATGAGCTGGGTGTGTGTTGATGTGCTATAGAGAGATATGGATCAGCTCTAGCTGACCGCTACGGCTGTGTTACCCCTTTTATGTGCATTGGCTGTTGCTGTGGTGCTGACAGCACACTAGTGCATGCTGGTGAGTGAGCAGCCTGTTGCATGTTGTGGTTTGGGGATCAGATCAAGTAAAAGCTTGATATTTCCTGATGTTTTACCTCTTTACTTTCTTATCTGGTTTTGGTGAAACTTGCCCCTAAGCCAATGATGTTGTACCGAGGCAAAAATACTGATATGAACAGATGCTACTATTTGGTGAAACTTGCCCCTTACAGATTAGATCCATGATGAAATTTTAACAGTGCATTTCACTGTTCACTTGTGACAGCAAAACTAACCAACTAATCATTCTTTTATTTTGTTTTCTTTTTTGTTTTTGTTATTTTTTTAGGAAGTGAAGAGAAGAAAGAAAATGTCAACTGTTGAAGGACATTAGAGAACAATAGCTTAGGAATTTCTTTGTAATAAATATTGTAGTTTATTTTTCTGTTTTAAATATTGTAAAAACATTGTATTATTGTATTCAATTCAATAAAGTTTACTTATTTCATTTTTCTTTTAAAATTATTTTGTAAAGACAATGTCATATATATTTTATTGTAATAAAGAATTCTGTTATTTATTTCAATTATGTAATTCTTTTTCCTACTTATTTGTTTCCTAATACTTTACTTTTATTTAACTATTGTAAAAGATCAATATAATACTATATGTGTAATAATATAAAGAATCCTTTTTATATCATTTTTGTAATCATTTTATTTCAAGTTATTAAATATTTCTAATTCCTATTTGTGAATTTTATAAATTCATTTGAATTTCATATTTGAAATTCAAATACATGTTTGAACAAATTTCCCCAAAACAAAGAGTTCTACAAAGATCATGTCGAAATCTATCGCACTTGCTCCGAAGTTTCCTTCAGTACAAGAGAGATCCCGATCCCTCCATAGCTCTTTTAGTTTTGCGCGAAAATTCCCCGGATTTTCTTATGCATGAATGCAATGCACAAACCTGTGTCCTCTCTATTTCTAGGTGCTAATCCTGGGATTTTACAAACTCTCCCCCTTAAAATAAACTTTGTCCTCGAAGTTCGGACCCTCTTACGTTTCTGAAGATAAAATTGACTTCTTTAAATCCCGGTGACTCTTTTAAATCAGAGAGGAAAATAATTGTTGTATCTTCATTCAAGATTTTCCTTGGATCCTCTTCTGATTTGTAATGAGCCAACTACTGATCCTATTTGATGTATAGACTACTTTTGAATCTAGCACTTCTGCCCTGATCAGGTCCTTTTGAGTGTTTTCAGATTAAGACATCTATTCAAGAAGTGTCTAGGTTTTTAGAAAGTATCCTTAAGGTAAGATTCGGGTTTATACTTTGGCCAAATATAGCTTGACTCCAATACTAATCTATTTATGGTATACCTAGTCCTTATGGCTTACTTTTTAAGAATGTTTTGTCTTTCCCTAAACCTTACTCCGGATCTCAACTCTTTATGCTTCATTATTCACTCTCCCCCTTTAGATTTTCTAATGGTCTTTTGAAGAACAGATGGTACACCCACATACTTGGGAAATAGTGGTGCAAAATTTCTAACTCCTTAAGTGCATGTATAAGATAACTTATATCATTTAACAATGCCTTGACTTACCACTTGCTTTGTTGTGATTGTCGCTATTATTAACTTCATTTATGGTTTCATACTTCTGTTTTCCTGAAGATGTACCTTTTTCACCTATATCCTCTTTTGATGGTGATTTGGTGGATGTTATGTCTCTTCCCACTGATGTTCCACAATCCTCCCGATGTTCCGGAGAACATGATTTCTTGTGTCCTAGGATTCCACACTTATTACATTTCCCTTGAAATACTCCTACATTCCTTTCTCCAATTGGCTTAGGCTGAATATTTTGAGTAGATGATAACCCCATTATTGGTTCTATTACTCCTGCTGTTGATCCATGAGTTAACTGTGGTTTTAAGCAGTTCTTTTTCATGTGTCCTGATTATCCCCATTGGTGACATACTATCTTAGGTTTTGGACACTCCTTCAAAACATGGCCCCGAATTCCACAGTTGTGATATATCTTCTCTGTTTTGTATGTCATATGTGGATCCGGACAATTCTTTGTCCTTTGTCCTCGGACCTGACATGTTGTGGTCTGGTTTTGAATTCTCTTTTTCTTTCCTTCAGGTGCATCAATCTCATCATCTTCTGATATTTGTGCACTATCCACCAATTCCTGGAACTCCTTTGCACGCACAATCCTGAGTTGCATCTTCATAACTGCTTGTAGTCCTTTCATGAACTTCCTTTGCCGTTTTGCCTCCCTGTTTACTTTCTCACTAATGTACTTGGATAAACGGTTAAACTCTCGTACATGTTTCAGGACTGGGAGATTCTTGTTCTCTAAGGCTTCATTATCCTTCCTTTTCCCATTGTCCCGATGAACAAATTCTTCTCGAAACTTCTTTTTGAACTCAGCCTAGGTATTAATACCTCCTTCCGGGATCATGAACTTGGACTTCTCCCAACACGTGGATGCGGCTCCTGTCAATAGATAAGTTGCATAGTGCACCTTTTCTTCATCCTTGCATCCCACACTTTTAAGGTTACGGGATGTATCCATTAACCAAATCTCCACCTCCATAGGTTCTTCAACCATGGAAAAACTCCAGGGTTTGGTTTCTAAGAATTCCACTAGTTTAACCCTTGGATGTAATTCGTTGAATTGCTTCTCTTGCCTAACCTTTAATATCTCCTGATAGAACGGGTTCTGCCTCTCTGTTTCAAACTTTCTTCCTTCTTCAATACTCCTCATATACTGAAGAACTTCCTCTTTGGTGGTTAAATACGTATTTTGACTTGATCCTTCCTTCAGAATTGCCTGGTTAGCCTCCTTTTGTTGTATCACCAACATCTCATGAGCCTTCATCTTTCCAACATTAAAGTTATAATTCGCCTCTCCCTCATGCGAACCCATTTTCCCTTCTAGACATGTACATCAAGTAAGGACTCCATGAAACATCATGCATATGCCCATAAAGTTCAAACTTCATGCACAGACCTAGTCACACAATAAAATCCAATAAAACAAATCCAAATATTACCTCTAGCAAACATACATCAAAAGCCTGTAGAAACAATACTTCGAGTAAAACATCACTTGTACTTTGGCTTTGATGTTATACACTACAATTTTTTGATACATCTTAGTGTATGGACTTCTACCGTTATACACTTATTTGTATGGCTCTTAATGTTCTTTGCCTCCTAACTTACACCATTTGCCCATTTGCAAAGGAATAACTTTCGGCAAAGTTTGACCCGACTCTAGAGATAGTTGGTTAAATCACTCTATAACTGGTTATAACATAATTATCCCTTGGAGTTATACTAAACATCATCCTCACATTTCTACCCTTGACTTATAATTTTAACTACTCTAAGCATATTTATTATAACAACTAATAATTCTCAAGTTTTAACTAGTTCCATAACCTATATAGGTCTACTTGTACTACAAGAATACCGCCTTGTCATTCATGCCATTATGGATTTGGCATATTACATGGGGTTAGATAAGCATAACCCTATTTATTACGCTTGATAAGATTCTATTCTTCATAGAATAGCTTTTAGTTAAACAAAACATTAGTCACTTCCCCTATAATAACATGTTGTTTAAGGTTTTGGGCATACTCCCTTGGTATTTACCACTAGTATAAAGATAATAACAAAGTTTTACTTCATTTCATGGCTTCTCTTAGTAAGATAACACCATGATTAACTACTCCCTGATGAGGTACTCTGACTTGGTGATATACTACTCTAGTTTAGTTATAGTATAGAATAGTCTACTAGAGGATATATTGCCTACTTATGAAATACTGGATAGGTACTTCCTAAATTAAATAATAGATAAGTATCATTAATAAGAAAAGAAGTAACCTAAAAATTCCACTAAAGTGTGAACATGTTATTCTCAAGTGAATATTCATCACTTGTATAAAGAAATATGGTGTAGATAAGATGGCTTCCTAGAGTCACCATCCAACCTACAGGTTCTACCCATTTACTAGGTTTCCAACCTAAGGTCAAAGCATATGCTCTGATACCAACTGCGGTGACCCAGCATACCACTGCATGATGTAGTACACTATAGTCGTTGACATAACACCAATGGAACACTGTTCCATCTGCATTATATCCCTCAGAGTGGTACAACAGAAACATCACGGGTCCAAGACAACAGTTTATATTACATATAACATATTACAAAAGATCCAGAGAACTTCCTCGAACAGTGAGGAATATTATACAGAAAGAACCAGAAAGATCCACTCGGAGTTACTTTACAAGTACTACTATTAATATATGTATAAGGCTTGAAAGTACTACTATAGTATTGTTCTACATAAGTAGGTTCTAGATTCTAGGATTTTTATTTATATTCTACGCTTCAGCTTGTCGTCGATAGATTCCGGTAAGGTCTTCGACTCCGTTGATCTCCCTCAGATATCTTCAACTCTTCAAGTAACTTATTTCCTGGGAACACCATTGGTTTCTCCGAGATCTAGCAAGGTTTAAGAAGATACGTTGAGTACGATCGTACTCAGCAAGTTCACTAAAAAGAAGTGTTTGATGCACTATCTATAGCCACAGACCATAGGTCGTAGGCAATGCAACTTTTCGTAAACATTTCTTCAAAGGTTGCTTTTATTCCAAAAAGCTATGTCCATCAGCCTTCACGGGTTTACCAGAACTTTCATGGAGTTCCTTTCCCGCAGCGTTCGCAGATCCTTCCCGGAACAGGGAGTAACAAGTTACAGTTTTTTTACACTCTGCAGAGGTGCGTTAATTTACCCATGAGATATCTTAGCTTAGTTGCACATCCGGGCCGCGAACCCGTTCATACTTCCTTGGTATGAGGCTCAGACTAAGATCCAAGCCAATCACTGCCCTCTCCGCGACCTCATATGTCTGCACGATCCTTCGAGGCCGGCTCACCTTCGTTAAGACCCATTTTGGGCAGGCTAAAACCCTGACGAGTTCCCGAAGACTCTATGACCTGGTGATGCCCGGATAAGTACCATATTAAATGGACTATACCCCTAAACACCATTCATAGATAATCTAGACACCAAAAGTGTGGGGCGTAAGGGTGCCCACCCATATGTTGGATCCGCACAAGGAATCACAACGTCATATTAAGGTCGTCTTGCCTCCATACGAGAGGAAAATGATAGAGCTGACTTCTCCATACCATTCCAAATCTCATGGTTAACGTGTAATATACGGCGGTAGAATCACTGGCAACATTGGTTGTTAGATCCTAGATATTATGTTCCTTTATCACCGGAACTTTCATAGTAGGTTATTACCTCATGGTAAATAACCAATAATCATATTATTATGAAAATAGTGTTTTCTGACCTTTTTCAAATGCAGGTGATGACAACACTAGATTTGCAAAATACGTTACAGAAAATAACCAAAGGACATGAGCAAGTGTGAACTTTCCTTTTGTGATTGCAAGATTATGCACTCACGTTCTTCGATATAATAGAAGATCCAATATCTGAAATCATCATCATTGGTACGGTAAGGACTAATGTTTAAAGAAGCAAGATGCCATTCTGCATAAATAATGCTATGCAATTTTATAATTCCCAAAGTGAAACCCTTAGTATTTTGAATAAATTGATCTTAGGTATCTTTTTTAAGATTGGGTTTATCTTTAAGTTTATTTCATAAGCAATGACATTGATAAGGAACTTAAGTGTTAATAATCCAAAATATACAAGTATGGATAGAGTAATGTGATTATGATTAATTGTTATCCGGTGACTGGGATAAAAAGTCCTTAGATTGAGTTGTTAAGAGCCGAAGGAACTATTATAGACTTGTTTGTGTGAAGTGGCAAAAAGAATAACATTTGAAGAAACTTGTGTTTAGTTTAAGGTTAATCAGTCTTGAGGGTTATTAGGTTTTACATTAGGGTTGGTGATGGTTATGAATGATGTTAAGTTATCATATTTTAAGTGATGGTACTGTTGGAATTATGCCCTAGAGGCAATAATAAAGATGTTATTATTATAATTCTTGTTCATGATAAAGTTTATATTCCATGGTAGAATTGTATTAAGCGGAAACTTTGATACTTGTGTGGTTTATGAACAACACCATGTCCCTAGTACGCCTCTATGGACTAGCTCATTGATTAATGATGGTTAAGGTTTCCTAACCATAGACATGAGTTATCAATTAATAATGAGATCATGTCATTGGGAGAATGATGTGATGGACAGACCGAAATCAAGCAGAGCAATTAGATCGTGTCATCGTGTTCATCTTTGCGAAGCTTTTTTTATGTCAAATATTGTATTCCTTAGACCATGAGATAATGCAACTCCCTGGTATCGGAAGAAAGCTTTGAGGTCATCAAACTTCATCCTATGAGAGGGTGATCATAAAGGTGTCTCTCAGGTGATCGGAAAGTACATGTTGGGTTGTATGTATCGAGATGGGATTTGTCCCTCCCAAGTCGGAGAGATATACTTCGGGCCCACTCGGTAATCGATATCAACACCGCTTGCAAGCAAGTGGTTAAGGAGTTAATCACAAAGTGATATTAGATTATGGAACAAGTAAAGTACTTGCTGTGAACAAGATTGAACTAGGTATGCCGATACCGACGATCGAATCTCGGGCAAGTAAAATATCGCGCGACGAAGGGAATATATATGGGATTAATTGAATCCTGGCATCATGGTTCATCCGATATGATCATCGATGAATATGTGGGAGTCAATATGGGTTTCCAGATCCCGCTATTGATTATTGATAGAAGATCATGTCTGCATATTCTCGAACCCGTTGGGTCACACAGTTAACGTGTCTCGACGCTAGGATAGAATGGATAATTGGTTTATGAGTTTTTGTTCGGAGTCTCGGATGAGATCCAGGACATCACGAGAGGTTCCGGAATGGTCCAGAGAATAAGATTCATATAAAGGAAAGCAGTTTTTGGGTTTCGGAATTGTTTCGAAATGTTCAGTATAGTACCGGAAGGTTCTAGAAGCTTCCGGAGTGGGACCAACGTGGCCCCACTTGTCGGGAGGGAGCGTGGGCCTACGAGGGAGTGCCCTGGCCGCATTGGACCAGGGGAACAAGGCCCCATAGGCCCAGCCGGCCAAACCCTAGGGGAAACCCTAGAGAAACCTTCTAGAAGGAGGAGGAAAACTTGCCCCCCACTCCAACCCTTGGGGCCGCCGCCCTAGGGCTCGGAGGAGGGGACAAGGGGGACGGCCAGCCCCCTATATATAGAGGGCAGGGATGCAACCCTCCTCCCCCACTCCTTCAACCCTAGCCGCCATACTGCTGCCCTCCAGATCTCTCTCTCTCCCGACTGCGCGTAGGCGAAGCGCTGCCGTAGAAACTCTCCACCTTTGCACCACACTGTCGTGTTGTAGATCCAATCTATCTCTCCACCCCACTTGCTGGACCGAGGAAGGAGGAGACGTCGCGGTGCCGTACGTGTGCATCTCTCGGAGGCGTCGCCACTTGCGGCGTTGGATCAGATCGGCTCGCGAGGAGGAGAAGGCGAGTACGACTACACAAACCACGTTCTGTTGAACGTTTCCGCTGTGCGATTTCTTCAAGGGTATGAAGATCTCATCTAACCCTCTCGTTGATTGCATCTCCTAGATTAGATCTTGCCTTTCCCGTTCGCATCCGTAGAAAATTTTGATTTACTATGCTGCAAAACCCTTCAGGTACAAGTGACCAAAGTTAACTTTAAAAACATGAATAAACTTCAAATGAGATGTTTATGATTGTTTAGACCAAAGTTAACTATAAAAATAGAAGTGAATTGTAAGATATTATGAGTTTTAGAATAGCATCTAGTTTTAGGGTTTTGGCAAATATTATTAAGGATGATCCCTTTTAATTTAAGTGAAAGATAAATTTAATAATATGCAACTTATTAATGGGAGCATAATTAGATGATCTTATAAATTTATTTGAGTTTAGAGTCATTTTTAAGAGTGGTTAAGAGATGGAGATTATTCACCCCCTTATACATGAGTGATATATAATATTTATTCAAAGGATTTTAATTTGAATTTAAGATTTTAATTTTTTTTAAAGCTAATAGTTATATTTAAGTTTTATTTTGATTATGGATTTAGATTTAGTAATTAAAATTTAAAGGATTTAGTGTTTTATAAGAAAATGTGATTATTTCTTTCTTAAGAAATAATTTTAAAGAATTAACAAAATGAGTTTTATTTTCTAAGATTATTAAAATGTTCTTGAATAATATACATAGTATTTTTCTAGTAAAATATACTTATTAAAAATCTTAATATTGAATTTTATTTATTTTTATGTATTATCTTTATTTTTATAAAAATCTTTAAAGAATTAAGTGTCTTTAAATATTTGCTTTATATTTTATTTGTAAAACTCTAAGTTAGTATTTTTATAAAATAGTAGATTTAGTTTTATACACAAAAATGATTTTTATTTATTTTTAGGAGTTTTTCTTATTTTATGAAATTTTACTCAGGATTTAATGATGTTAATATTTATGTGCTCTATATTTATTTTAAATAAATAATTTTATATTTTTATTAGATAGATCTTAATTTTATGATAATTTTAACATATTAAATGTATTTTTATGATTTTTCTATAATTTTCTATAGCTAAAAATGTTTAGAGGTTGTTTTGATAATTTATTTGTTCTACTTTTATTTTATTTCTTATCCTAATTATCTTGAGCTGTTTGGGTTGGGTACATGGGCCGACCTGGCCCAGCTAGACCAGGCCTGGTCCAATCCGACCCAAATAGTTGGGCCAACCTCAGCCCAACACCCCCTCTCTTCCTCATCTTACACACACAGACACACACACATCGTACCCGCATACGCACGGACCTTTCCTCTCATCCTCTGCTCGCTTGCAATGCCGCCGCCACCAGCGCTAGTGCCATCTCGGCCGGTCGTCGGCCAACTCCGGCACTACCTCCTGCCGACTAGGACCCATCTCGCTCTCCTCCCCGTTGTGTAGGGGTTCGTAGCATGGAAAACAAAAAATTTCTACCGCATGCAAACAAACAAGCCAAGATCTATGTACTAGATTGTAGCAACGAGTTGATAGAGAAACTCACCGTCGAAGATTCCAAAGCGGTTAACGAGAGCGGATTCTCGTGGGTTATGTAGTCGTACTCTTGCCGATCTCAAGATCGCGTAGACGATCCTTCCGGCACTGCGTTCCGGCAGCGCTTCCGCAGTCGGTCACACGTTCGGTACTCTATGAAGACCTTCATCTCCCTTGTTCCAGCAGACAGCGGAGGTTGTAGCACTCTCCTCGCGATTCTGGCAGCACGACGGTGTGGTACCGGAAGTAGAGGGGAGATCTCGCAGGGCTTCATCTTAAAGCAGAGCGAGTATGGTGGACTATGAGAGAGGCCTTGGTGATCTAGGGTTTAGAGGGCACCAAGGGGAGAGTGTAGCCGACGGCTAGGGTTTGGGGATCACCCCAACTCGCCGAGTTGGTGTTGCCCTAGGCGGCGACACAAGGAGGTGGTGGTGCCGGCGACTTGGAGGAGATGGCTAGGGTTTTGGTGTAGGGAAGAGGGGCAGCCCTGCCCCTCCTTATATAGGTGGGAGGGCGCCGGTTGGGAGGAGGGAGTCCTCCCCCAACTCGGCCTCCTTGGCCGGCGGGTGGAGGGAGAGGAACTCCTCCCCAAGTAGGTTTCCTACTCTCCCTCCACCAAGCAAACTTGCCGTTTGACTTTTTCAAATTGGCGTTTGACTTTCAAACTAGGATTTGATTTCTCCCTTTATTTTGCCCAGCCATGTTACCTAGTACATGATGCAACCATTCCACATTGTCATGACACATTCATGTACCCTTCCCTTTCGGAGTGCCGGACCTTCCGGACCCTTCTAGAACATTCTCGGTGAAAACACCGGAATCATTCCCCAACTCCGAAACAGGACTTTCCTTATATGAATCTTATTCTCCAGACCATTCCGGATCTCCTCGTGATATCCTGGATCCCATCCTAGACTCTGAACAACATTTGGTATCTTACTCATCATTCCATAACTACTCAACAACATCGAATCCTTAAGTGTGTCTCCCTACGGTTCGTGAATTATGCGGACATGATCGAGACACTTCTCCGATCAATAACCAATAGAGGAATCTGGAAATTCATATGGCTCCCACATATTTCTACGATTACTTTGCGATTGAATGAACCACTTACATACGATACCAATTTCCCTTTGTCTCACGATAGTTTACTTATCCGAGGTTTTGATCGTCGGTATCTCTGCATACCTAGTTCAACCTCATTACTGATAAGTACTCTTTTCTCGTTCCCGTGGTATGTGATCCCTTGTGAGACAGTCACATGCTTGCAAGCTAATTGGATGTCATTCCACCGAGAGGGCCCAGAGTATATCTATCCGTCATATGGATGGACAAATCCCACTCTTGATCCATGTGTCTCAACCCAGACTTTCCAAACACTCAATGCCACCTTTATAGCCACCCAGTTACAGTGTGGTGTTTGATTTCATCAAAGCATCCTTCCGGTGATGGTGATAAGCATGATCTCATGGTCAAAGGAATCAGGTTACTATGTATCAGAAAGCTTATAGCAATTAAACTATCAAAATGACTTGATCTTTATGCCACACTTATCTATAGGAGTATGTCCATCATACCATTCTCCTAATGACATGACCTTGTTATTAACAACATCTCAAATGTTCATGATCAGGAAACCATGACCATCTATTAATCAACAAGCTAGTATTATAAAGAGGCTTTACTAGGGACTCTAATTTAGTTTACAAATCACACAAGTATTAATGTTTTCGGTTAATACTGTTATAGCATGAATGTAAACATTTATCATAAACACAAAGATATAATAATAAATACATTTATTATTGCCTCTAGGGCATATCTCCAATAGTCTCCCACTTGCACTAGAGTCAACTAATCAAGATTACATGGTAATATACCGAACACCCATGGCAGTTTGGTGTTGGTCATGTTTTGCCCTCGGGAGAGGTTTAGTCAACGGATCCGCCACATTCAGATTTGTGTGTACTTTGCAAACGTAGCTTGATGTGCTTCAGCTTCTTGTGTGACCTTGGTTCTTGCGCATTGGCTATGGCGCCCATGTTATCACAGTAGATAGACATTGGGTCCAGCGCACTTAGAACCACAGCGAGCTCTTTAATGAACTCCTTCATCCATATCGCTTCTTGTGAAGCCTCCGAAGCAGCTATGTATTCTGATTCAGTTGAAGATCTCGCCACAACGCTTTGCTTTGCACTTGTCAACACCCAGATTTTTAATCCCAGATGCCTGTTATGCCATACATCGCAATCCCAGGATTACCATTTTTGTGAGTAACAGAATTGGATACCATGGTATATCATCCATTACAAGCCGTACATAAGTTCTTACACAAATAGGGATCTCATGATCCAGTTCTTAATACAACTTCGAGCAGCGGAATACGTAATAATAACGGTAGCGTAGGTGAAGCTCCATCTTCCGGGTCACAGGCAATGCTGACGATGGGAGATGATCCTAGTTGCCGTAACCTTCCTGGGGTCCATCCTCCAGGTACTCCTCTTCATAGTCTGGCCACGGGAATAGCCAGGGACAAAGCCATGAGTACTCTTTAAGTACTCGCAAACTAATACTAACAAGTGAAAGGGGTTTTTGGTAATAGTACACTAGGCTCTAGGGTTATTTTGCCAAAGCCAGATTTATCTCTACTAAGTTTAGAAGCAACGAATGCTAGTTGAAATTTTATAACACCTAAGTGGGAACTTGTATCTCATATCACAACCCTGTTGTGGTCAAGTCAAAGTCTCAATTCATTTCACAAGTTCTTTTAAAACATCTGACGGGGGAACAGTATGGCCACTCCAACTGTCCATAACCGCGGACGTGGCTATTCGAATAGTTTGACACTCTGCAGAGATTGTACACTTTCACCACAACATTCGATACATCCGTCAGGAACAAATCCTGAATTCACCATAATCAGTATGCGGATAATCAATCCTAACCTTTCAATTACACGCCCTAGTATAAGCACCTCTCCCATGAGTTTGGCCTCCCAACCATGACCAACTGTCATCTTGGGTACTGCACAGGTGGACAATCTTCACAAGGTAGCCTCAGCTCAGACCTTGGCCGTGAGGGAACTAATACTAAGGTATATAAGTTTCCAGTCAAGCCCTACCCAATCTTCGGGTATTGTGGTTGTACGATAAAATTGGAATGGTATCTCATCCAGACAACCATCAGTTTTATAAAGGTCTAAGGCTCATGCCTCATCATTTTCATCACCAAAATCATCAAGTGTTCGGGAACACATGTCCAAAACATTTCACTTGAATGATCCATCATTCCAAGGTTTTCATAACCATTTTTCCACCAAGTATTCCCATCTAAAGTTGATCAAGTTTTATGCTTAGCACTAGCATCTACAAGTGGGGGTAAGCACTAATGAGGGGTGGTAAGCTAGTGGAGTTTAACTAAGTTTAATCTTATGCCTTAGGATGACATCAAGATTATCTAGCTTAGGCCAAATTTTATGCTCTTTATGCAACCTTCAATTATCTTTCTAATATCTACAATTTACTTAAGTAAGCTCTAAGTACGATCTTTGATAAATAAATAAAGTATAAAGCTTGTAAGTAAAACTAGGATTGGTTTATCAAGTGTATATGATCACATATGCTTAAGGCATATAGTGGTCATGGTAACAAGCAAGTATTAGCTTGCATTAGTAGGGTATCTTGCAAGTGTTAGCTTGCATTGGTCAACTTGATTAGTAAAGCTTGCTAAGTTAATAGCTTGCAAGTATTTGCTTGCCTTGTGCAGAGCAGTGGTTGAAGTTCTCCTCGGCTTCTTCTTCGTAGAATCCTCCTTCCTCCTCGTATCCTTGGTCGGTACTAGCATCTATGAATAAATACGAGGTACACAATCACCAAACAATACTTAACTACTTGCAATCATCACACAAAAAGGGTCCTATAGATGACCTAACATCATCTCTAACATTACAAGATTAAGGCTTGGTTTAATTCCTTTTATTTTTAGAAAAGTAATTTCTACTCATTGAAAAACTACTTAAGATTTAATATTCTCCAAACCAAACATGGGATCATGTTGACACATGTCATTACCACATATTTTAGTCCATGGGAATATGATTTAAAATGGCGTCACAATTTAATAAGGTTTTACCCTTTTATTTTAATTAAATAAAATGACTAGAAATGCCTATGGGGCATTCTTTTATTACTTGAACATTATTTCTGTAAGTAAACCTGTATATTTTTATATATTATGAAAGGTATGGTTAAATGTGATTTTTGAGAGTTGGAATCAACTCAAAAGCTATTATGGTTTAAATTTGAAAAATATTTGAATGCAGAAAAGCTTCTGCCTTGTTATTTTTTCCATGGATGATCTATAGATCCAAATGACTTGAATCCAACGGGCTTGGATTCAGCACTTCCAGACCTTTCTAACAAAATTAGTTTCATTCGATTTCGTGCACTAAATAGACCTGGGTTGATTTTTGAAACTGGGTACAGAAGTGTGTTTGAAATAAAATGGAAAAGGTTAAATTCAAATAGCTGGGCTGCGCGGGAAGCGATACTGGGCCGGCCTGCTAAGCACAACGCTTACGCGGGCTGGTTAAGTGGATGTCCCCACGCGTCAGTGAGACGAGGGGGTGCGAAGCGGTATGGGGCGATGTGGTGCGTTCGATCTGGTTCTAATCCAACGACTGAGAGTCATCGTCGACGTTGGGCAACGCCGGCGAGACAGAAACCTAGCGCGGCCAGTGGGGGTCATTGGGGGCTCACCGGGGTTCAGGCGAGGGTCGGCGATGCGGGCGAACGACGAAGTCGACGACTGCGAACCTCCTGGTACCGGCATCTTCTCCTGGGGCAGCTCCAATCGCTGGCTCCCTTCTTCTCCAGTAGCGGCGGGCTCCGGTAAAATTCCGGCGAAGTGCTGCTCGCCTTGCTTTAGGAACAGGGTGGCACGATCAGTGAGGATAGGGGAGTGAGATGGTGTTCTCAATTCGGCCCGGGGTGACCTCTATTTATAGTGGAGCGAGGGACCGACGGGGCGCAAGGTGAGCTCGTCGTGGTCGACGGTATAGACGGCTATCGGCGTGGGCAATGGCAGGGGGCGGTGCGGTGCTCCCTGGTGATGCTCAACGACACGGTGGCGAGATGTGGGGCGGTGTGGTTTGGTCGAAACCCGACGGTGCTCTGCTCGTGCCCGACGGAAGATTTAATGGCGCACAGCGCGCGTGGTCCGCGCGGCAGCGTACGAGCGTGTCTGCGGGGTTGCTGGGACGGTGGTGATCACGTATGAACGCGGCGAGGGCGGCGCGTGGTCTTTGGGCTTCGGTCGAGGGTGGCGCTCTGGCGCATGCTCGGCATGGTTGCTGGCGAGCTTGGCATGGTTCGTGCGCGTGGTCTAGTGGCTGACACGGTTCGAGCGGTGGAAAGGGAGTGGCGGTGGGGTGCTGGCTGCCTCCTAGACATGTTGTTTAGGCTTGGTGCTTGGTCTGGCTAGCTAGCCATTGTCGGCTGGCAAGGGGATGCTCGGGTTGGCATGGCATGGGGAAAAGGGTAGGGGCTAGGGTTTGTCTAAGCACTGGTTGGCACTGGGGGAGACAAGGGTGATCAATGGTGAACATTGCTTAGCCCAATTACTGCTCCAAATAGTGAAGTTAGGCCAGTTTGATTTGTTTCTGCCAAGTGTTTGATGAAATGGCCGCAAGAATTCAAGTTTTGAATTTTGAAAAGATTTTTGGTGGGTGTGCTAGGTTGGTGCTGGTGAGTCTACAGATGCTTGGGTTTTGAAAGTTGAGCTTGTTTGAGTGGTTTATGAAAAAGTGGGATCTTCCCCTATGGTAAAGATTCAATTTTGAACTGTCATTTAAACTATGCATTTAAATGTTTTTGGATGATCACAAAGTGGGCCTTGATACTTTGTTATGAGTACAATCAACGGGTGCAAAGATCCAGAAAAGTTTCTGTTAGGTTCTGAAAGTTTGAGACAGCCAAAGTAGGCATGGGAGTTAAATTGGTCAAAATGACCATTCACTCATTTAGCTTTGTTTTGATTTATTTGTCTTTGAGAAAAGTTTGGGAATTGTTTAGATGATGTTTATTTCACCCAAGAATCCATTTACAAGCAAAGTAACACACAAACAAGGTGGTTCAAAATAATTCCAAATGAAATGCATACACCATGCATGCTTTCATATTTTTATTTAGAAAAGTTTTTTTAACCCTAATTTTGATGATTAGAGTTTGATGATCCAAGTTTAGTATTTTTGGGATGTTACAAACCTTCCCCCCTTAAACAAAATCTCGTCCCGAGATTTAAAAAAGGACGAAAAAGGTTACCTAGGATTTAAAGAGATCGGGAAACTCTGTCCTTATGTGATCTTCGCGCTCCCAGGTAGCTTCCTCTTCTGTGTGGTTGCTCCACTGAATCTTGAGAAACTTGATGCTTCGGGTTCGGGTAGTTCGAAAAGCTTCTTCCAAACTACGGATAGGTACTTCGGGATAGGTCAGGTCATCGTTGATCTCTATGGTCCGGTGATCGATATTTTTGAACACTTCGGTCTTCTCGGGGACTTCGAGACACTTGCGAAGTAACGAGATATGGAACACATTGTGCATGGCTGACATCTCTTCGGGCAGTTCCAATTGATACGACACTTCTCCTCGATGGTTCAGAATCTTGAAGGGTCCGATATATCTGGGGGCTAACTTTCCTTTCAGTTGGAAATGCTGCATTCCCTTCAATGGCGACACCTTCAGATAAACAAAATCTCCTATATTGAAGGCGAGGTCTCGACGTCTCTTGTCGGCGTAACTCTTCTGTCTGGACTGGGCGGTCTTAAGGTGCCCACGAATCTTGTGAACCTTCTCTTCTGCTTCTCGTAGGATGTCGGGTCCGAAAATCTGACTCTCTCCTACTTCCGACCAGTTCAAAGGGGTGCAACACTTTCTTCCGTACATGAATTCAAAGGGGGCCATTTGCAAACTGGCTTGATAACTGTTATTGTATGAAAATTCTGCAAACGGCAGACAGTCTTCCCACTTGGATCCATATTCTAACACACATTCTCTCAGCATATCTTCGAGTACTTGGATTACTCGCTCCGTTTGTCCATCAGTCTGAGGGTGATATGCGGTACTGAAATCTAGGCGGGTTCCTAAACCTTCTTGGACTTTCTTCCAGAATCTCGAGGTAAACTGAGTTCCTCGATCCGATACGATGTTCTTGGGGACTCCATGCAAACTAACTATTCTAGCGATGTACAACTCTGCTAGCTTCGAACTCTGATATGTGGTCTTGACGGGCAAGAAATGGGCGACTTTGGACAATCTGTCCACTATGACCCAGATAGAGTCATTTCCCCTACTAGAAGTAGGCAGTCCAGTGATAAAGTCCATTCCAACAGAATCCCATTTCCATTCCAGAATCTGCAATGGTTGCAACAATCCAGCGGGTCTTTGATGTCCGGCCTTGACTCGCTGCCATATATCACACTTGGCGATATAGCTTCCGATTTCTCTCTTCATCTTATGCCACCAAAATTGCTCTTTTAAATCTTGATACATCTTAGTTCCTTCGGGATGGATAGAATAAAGAGTATCATGAGCCTCCTTCAGAATAACTTCTTTCAACCCAGAATCTGCTGGTACATAAAGGCGTCCTTTGTACCACAGAACTCCTTCTTCGTCTTCGGTGAATCCGGGTACTTTGCCTATACCGATACGATGCTTGATACCGTCAATACTAGCATTTCCTTTTTGCGCCTCTTTAATCTGACTGATCAAAGTGGGCTAGAGTTCTATGCTAGCCAAAAATCCTTTACTTACTAATTCCATTCGAAAATCTTCCATCTCTTTGTGCAAGCTTGGTTGCTCCTTCAAGATCATGGAGTTCAAGTGGCACAGCAATCTGCTAAGGGCATCAGCCACCACATTGGCTCTACCAGGGTGATAGTGAATGTCCAGATCGTAATCCTTGATTAGCTAAATCCATCTTCTCTGTCTCATATTCAGCTCCTTCTGAGTGAATATATACTTCAGACTCTTGTGATCCGTATAGATCTCACAACGATTTCCCATCAGGTAATGTCTCCATGTCTTCAGGGCTAGAACTACGGCTGCGAGTTCGAGGTCATGGGTTGGGTAATTTTGCTCATGTTGCTTCAGTTGTCGAGATAGATAAGATATAACTTTGCCTTCTTGCATTAGCACACATCCGAGACCGATCTTGGATGCGTCACAATACACATCGAAGGGCTTCATGATATCCGGCATGATTAAGATTGGGGCTGAAATTAATCTCCTCTTGAGTTCTTGAAGACTCGCTTCACATTTGTCGGTCCATTCAAACTTCTTGTCCTTCTTCAGCAATTGGGTCATGGGTCTGGCGATACTCGAGAATCATTCTACGAACTTGCGGTAATATCCCGCCAATCCGAGAAATGCACGAACTTGGGTTTGAGTGGTTGGGGCTTGCCAATCCTCGACATCATTCACTTTGGCAGGGTCAACGGCAATTCCTCTGGCTGATACAATGTGACCGAGGAATCCTACCTCCTGTAACCAGAATTCCCATTTGCTAAACTTTGCATATAGCTGATGCTCTCTAAGGGTTCCAAGAATGGTCCTTAGGTGTAGCTCATGTTCTTCTTCTGATTTGGAATAAATCAGAATGTCATCGATGAAAACAATGACAAACTTATCCAGGAAGTCCATAAAAATCTTATTCATGAGATTCATGAAATAAGCGGGGGCATTGGTTAATCCAGAGGACATAACGGTATACTCGTATAATCCATATCGGGTGGTAAAGGCAGTCTTGGGAATATCTTCTGCACGAATCTTGAGTTGATGATAGCCAGTCCTAAGATCAATCTTAGAAAACACTTTGGCACCGGTCAACTGATCAAACAAATCTTCTATCTTGGGCAAGGGTTATTTGTTCTTGATAGTGACATCATCTAATTTCCGATAATCCGTACACAAACGGTTACCTCCATCCTTCTTGTCCACAAACAAGACAGGTGACCTCCATGGTGACACACTTGGTTGAATCAATCCAATTTCCAGCATGGCATCCAGTTGCTTCTTCAGTTCTGCTAGCTCAGACGGGTTCATACTATAGGGTCTCTGGGCTATGGGTCCGGTTCTGGGGATTAGTTCGATGATAAACTCGATATCCCGATCTGGGGGCATACCGGGCAAAACATCTGTAAATACATCAGGGTATTCACAGACTATCCGGACTTTGTCAATGGTAGGTTGGGCTATACTCTTGTTGCATTTGAATTGACGAGGTAAGGTTTCAGATATATGCTCGACTGATATTCCGGTGGTACTCGTCATGGTTATGGCTTTCTTGGCACAGTCAATCAATCCTTTATGTTTGGACATCCAATCCATTCCTAGTACTACTTCCAAACCTTTAGTTCTGAGTACTATCAGATTTGCATAAAAATCTATGCCATGGATTCGGATAGGGACGGCTTTGCAAATTTGCCTAGCCTTGGTGGTTGATCCGGGAATTTGAACAATCATAACATGCTTCAGTTTGGTTGGTTGAATTTTACTAGTGCATGCAAATTATTCGGTGACAAATGAGTGCGATGCACCAGAATCAAACAACACTCGTGGAAGTACTGAATTAACAGAAAACATACCCAGCACGACGTCTGGCGCTTCCTGAGGTTCTTTAGCATGCATGAGGAAAAGACGGCCATTGCGGTTGAGCGAGTTCCCTGGGACAAATCTCCTTCCTGGCTGAACACGACGCTGTTGCTGAGTTGGGGCATTAGCATTCAGTGCTGCGACATTCTTCTTATTCGGGCACTCGTTGGAATAGTGGCCTTTATTTCCACAGTCATAACAAGTCACTTGCGACTTGTCCTTTGCTGCTACAGGCACAACATTACTTCCAGTTCTCGGGGCAGTGTTGGTGTTGGCGGTAGCATTGTTGTTGTTGAACTTGGCTGGGGCACGGTTGAAATTGCTAGAGTTGCCGGGATTGTTGTGATTTCCTCTAGGCCTAGGGTTTCCACGGTTGGGATAGGTCGGACGGTTCATCGAGGGTCTGTTGGTTCTTGGGGCAAATCCGGGAGATAGGTTAGGGCGATACTTTGGGGTCTGATGGGTTCCTGGTTGATGCATCATGCGACGCTTGCGGTTCTCATTGGCTTGGTTGATCTTTCCTTCCATTTGGATGGCCGAGTCGACAAGGGCTTCAATATCAGCAAAGGGGATATTGACTAATACCGTCTGCATCTCATCATGCAGACCATTCAGGAATCTTTCTTTCTTCTTGGCTTTGGTGTCGATCTCATCCGGGGCATACCTAGCTAATGACAAGAATTTTTCATGGTATTCCACTACAGTCATCCGTCCTTGCTTCAGTTCTATGAACTCGTCTCTCATTCTCTTGATCAAACCCGGTGGCACATGGGTTCTGCTAAACTTGACCTTGAATTCCTCCCAGGTCATCATCTGGCCTCTCGTCATTGCGCGAACACTGTTCCACCATACCCTGGCATCTCCGGCTAGATAGTGGGTGGTGAACAAAACTTTCTCGTTTGCTTCCACTCCGGCGACTTCTAGGTTATTTTCCATGGTTTGCAGCCAATCATCGGCGTCTAGGGGTTCTTCTAACTTAGTGAAAACAGGTGGGTTGGTATTCTGGAAATTCTTGAGCTTAGATCCATGGTTGTCCTGATTTCCGTGGCCTTGGTTGTTGTGGGCAAGCTGGGCTATCTGTTGCAGTGTGGCTAGGTTGGCTTGACGTTCTGCTCTTTTAGCTTCGCGGTCAGAAGTCAACATTTGCAGAATCTGCAACATCGGGTCCGGGGATGAACCACTTCCTCCGCGTGGCATCTAAAGATTGAGATAGATCGTGAGAAAAGAGGGATATTTCTAAGGTTCAGGGTCTTTGAAAAGTTTTTAAAGTTTGACTCAGATTTTCTAGCAACTTGCTTTTCATTCATTCATTCATTCATAGCACACGGTACAACACACACCACAACAAAGAAAAACAAATGGTTTTAAGAACCATTCTGAAAACTACGATACGGTGGGACCGAATACTACTCACTACACTAGTGCTCAAGTGGTACTACTCCTTGGAATCTGTGGCTTCATCATCCTCATCATCATCGATGAAGGCGAAATCATCCTCATCGGTGAAGAAGTACATAGCCTGATCCTCCAGGAAATCATCGTCATCACTGAGATAGGAGTAGGGGTCTCCACGAAGATCCTCTCCGGCATTCTCCCTTTCCTCTAACTGCATGTCTCTCTCATGGATGGTCTCCTCCAAAGATGAGATACGGTGGCGAAGACGGGCAATAATGCGCTCCTTCTTGTTGAGCTGACGGCGGCGAGACTTGCGATCCTTTGCAAGCATGGCGATGGTTTGGTCCTTCGTCTTGATGATGGCAGACTTGTGGTTGGAGTAGTCACGGCAGTTATCCAGCTCCTGCTGACGATCGTACATCATGAAGCTAAGGTGGTCCCCTTGGGTCTTCAACTCAGGGTGATATGGGGCTTCCAGTGGTTGTCCATTTGCATCATGCCTTGGTAAAAACTCAAAGCGAGTACCCTTGATCTGGTTGATACTCTGCCCACACAGACGGGAAAGAGCTTCCTGCATGGCCCTGGCAAGTCCATCGAGCCAGTTGTTCTCTCTTAAGGTAAACTGAATTCCTTCCGCAGTGGGAGGTTCAATCTTGCCTCGGAGACTTGCAACAATTAGCCACTGCAGATCTTCTCCTCCTTGATCATTGAGATGAGCTCCGAAGAACTCGGGGTGCGGATGCTCCAGAAGTTCCGAAAGCTGGTCCAAATCCCTCTCAAAGATAAGGTCTCCTTCATTCCCCAACTGATAAAACTTGCTATACTTCACGTCCATCTATAAGAATATAGGATGAGTAAGTTAGTAGAGTGATGAAGTGTGTCAAAATTTTATTTATTTTGCAAGAGTTTTTTTTGAGGAACATGAATTTTCATGAAAGAATCAAAGGGATAAGAATGAGAATAAGTTTTTGTAAATATTTGTTTTATTTGGTTTTGAAACTAAGTTTTTGATTCAAATGTCCAGTCTAACTAGGGTCTCCTATGGTCAGGATGGCTCTGATACCAACTTGTCAACACCCAGATTTTTAATCCCAGATGCCTGTTATGCCATACATCGCAATCCCAGGCTTACCATTTTTGCGAGACATAACAGAATTGGATACCATAGTACATCATCCATTACAAGCCGTACATAAGTTCTTACACAAATAGGGATCTCATGATCCAGTTCTTAATACAACTTCGAGCAGCGGAATACGTAGTAATAACGGTAGCATAGGCGAAGCTCCATCTTCGGGGTCACAGGCAATGCTGACGATGGGAGATGATCCTAGTTGTCGTAACCTTACTGGGGTCCATCCTCCAGGTATTCCTCTTCATAGTCTGGCCACGGGAATAGCCAGGGACAAAGCCATGAGTACTCTTTAAGTACTCGCAAACTAATACTAACAAGTGAAAGGGGTTTTTGGTAATAGGACACTAGGCTCTAGGGTTATTTTGCCAAAGCCATATTTATCTCTACTAAGTTTAGAAGCAACGAATGCTAGTTGAAATTTTATAACACCTAAGTGGGAACTTGTATCTCATATCACAACCCTGTTGTGGTCAAGTCAAAGTCTCAATTCATTTCACAAGTTCTTTTAAAACATCTGACGGGGGAACAGTATAGCCATTCCAACTGTCCATAACCGCGGACACGGCTATTCGAATAGTTTGACACTCTGCAGAGATTGTACACTTTCACCACAACATTCGATACATCCGTCAGGAACAAATACTGAATTCACCATACTCTGTATGCGGATAATCAATCCTAACCTTTCAATTACACGTCCTAGTATAAGCACCTCTCCTGTGAGTTTGGCCTCCCAACCATGACCAACTGTCATCTTGGGTACTGCACAGGTGGACAATCTTCACAAGGTAGCCTCAGCTCAGACCTTGGCCGTGAGGGAACTAATACTAAGGTATATAAGTTTCCAGTCAAGCCCTACCCAATCTTCGGGTATTGTGGTTGTACGATAAAATTGGAATGGTATCGCATCCAGACAACCATCAGTTTTATAAAGGGTTAAGGCTCATGCCTCATCATTTTCATCACCAAAACCATCAAGTGTTCGGAAACACATGTCCAAAACATTTCACTAGAATGATCCATCATTCCAAGGTTTTCATAACCATTTTTCCACCAAGTATTCCCATCTAAAGTTGATCAAGTTTTATGCTTAGCACTAGCATCTACAAGTGGGGGTAAGCACTAATGAGGGGTGGTAAGCTAGTGGAGTTTAACTAAGTTTAATCTTATGCCTTAGGATGACATCAAGATTATCTAGCTAGGCCAAATTTTATGCTATTTATGCAACCTTCAATTATCTGTCTAATATCTATAATTTACTTAAGTAAGCTCTAAGTACGAGCTTTGATAAAGAAATAAAGTATATAGCTTGTAAGTAAAACTAGGATTGGTTTATCAAGTGTATATGATCACATATGCTTAAGGCATATAGTGGTCATGGTAACAAGCAAGTATTAGCTTGCATTAGTAGGGTATCTTGCAAGTGTTAGCTTGCATTGGTCAACTTGATTAGTAAAGCTTGCTAAGTTAATATCTTGCAAGTATTGGCTTGCCTTGTGCAAAGCAGTGGTTGAAGTTCTCCTTGGCTTATTCGTAGAATCCTCCTTCCTCCTCGTATCCTTGGTTGGTACTAGCATCTATGAATAAATACGAGGTACAAAATCACCAAACAATACTTAACTACTTGCAGCTCAAAAAAAAAAAACTTAACTACTTGCAATCATCACACAAAAAGGGTCCTATAGATGATCTAACATCATCTCTAACATTACAAGATTAAGGCTTGGTTTAATTCCTTTTATTTTTAGAAAAGTAATTCCTACTCATTGAAAAACTACTTAAGATTTAATATTCTCCAAACCAAACATGGGATCATGTTGACACATGTCATCACCACATATTTTAGTCCATGGGAATATTATTTAAAGTGGTGTCACAATTTAATAAGGTTTTACCCTTTTATTTTAATTAAATAAAATGACTAGAAATGCCTATGGGGCATTCTTTTATTACTTGAACATTATTTCTGTAAGTAAACCTATATATTTTTATATATTATGAAAGGTATGGTTAAATGTGATTTTTGAGAGTTGGAATCAACTCAAAATCTATTATGGTTTAAATTAAAAAAATGTTTGCATGCAGAAAAGCTTCTGCCTTGTTATTTTTACCATGGATGATCTATAGATCCAAATGACTTGAATCCAACGGGCTTGGATTCAGCACTTCCAGACCTTTCTAACAAAATCAGTTTCATTCGATTTGGTGCACTGAATCGACCTGGGTTAATTTTTGAAACTGGGTATAGAAGTGTGTTTGAAATAAAATGGAAAAGGTTAAATTCAAATAGCTGGGCTGCGCGGGAAGCGATACTGGGCCGACCTGCTAAGCACAGCGCTTACGCGGGCTGGTTAAGTGGCTGTCCCCACGCGTCAGTGAGACGAGGGGGTGCGAAGCGGTATGGGGCGATGTGGTGCGTTCGATCTGGTTCTAATCCAACGACTGAGAGTCATCGTCGACGTTGGGAAACGCCAGCGAGACAGAAACCTAGCGCGGCCAGTGGGGGTCGTTGGGGGCTCACCAGGGTTCAGGCGAGGGTCGGCGATGCGGGCGAACGACGAAGTCGACAACGGCGAATCTCCACGTACCGGCAGCTTCTCCTGGGGCGGCTCCAATCGCTGGCTCCCTTCTTCTCCAGTAGCGGCGGACTCCGGTGAAATTCCGGCGAAGTGCTGCTTGCCTTGCTCTGGGAACGGGGTGGCACGATCAGTGAGGAGAGGGGAGTGAGATGGTGTGCTCAATTCGGCTGGGGGTGGCATCTATTTATAATGGAGCGAGGGGACCGACGGGGCGCAAGGTGAGCTCGTCGTGGTCGACGGTACAGATGGCTATCGGCGTGGGCGACGGTAGGGGGCGGTGTGGTGCTCCCTGGCGATGCTCAACGACACGATGGCGAGACGTGGGGCGGTGTGGTTTGGTCGGAACGCGATGGTGCTCTGCGCGTGCCCGACGGGAGATTTAATGGCGCACAGCGCACGTGGTCCGCGCGGCGGCGAACGACCGTGTCTGCGGGGTTGCTGGGACGGTGGTGATCACGTATGCACGCGACGAGGGCGGCGCGTGGTCTGTGGGCTTCGGTCGAGGGTGGCGGTCTGGCGCATGCTCGGCATGGTTGCTGGCGAGCTTGGCATGGTTCGTGCGTGTGGTCCAGTGGCTGACAGGGTTCGAGCGGTGGACAGGGAGTGGCGGTGGGGTGCTGGCTGCCTCCTAGACATGTTGTTTAGGCTTGGTGCTTGCTCTGGCTAGCTAGCCATTGTCGGCTGGCAAGGGGATGCTCGGGTTGGCATGGCATGGGGCAAAGGGTAGGGGCTAGGGTTTGTCTAAGCAATGGTTGGCACTAGGGGAGACAAGGGTGATCAATAGTGAACATTGCTTAGCCCAATTACTGCTCCAAACAGTGAAGTTAGGCCAGTTTGATTTGTTTCTGCCAAGTGTTTGATGAAATGGCCGCAAGAATTCAAGTTTTGAATTTTGAAAAGATTTTTGGTGGGTGTGATAGGTTGGTGCTGGTGAGTCTGCAGATGCTTGGGTTTTGAAAGTTGAGCGTGTTTGAGTGGTTTTTGAAAAAGTGGGATCTTCCCATATGATTAAGATTTAATTTTGAACTGTCATTTAAACTATGCATTTAAATGTTTTTGGATGATCACAAAGTGGGCCTTGATACTTTGTTATGAGTATAATCAACGGGTGCAAAGATCTAGAAAAGTTTCTGTTAGGTTCTGAAAGTTTGAGACATCCAAAGTAGGCATGGGAGTTAAATTGGTCAAAATGACCATTCACTCATTTAGCTTTGTTTTGATTTATTTGTCTTTGAGAAAAGTTTGGGAATTGTTTAGATGATGTTTATTTCACTCAAGAATCCATTTACAAGCAAAGGAACACACAAACAAGGTGGTTCAAAATAATTCCAAATGAAATGCATACACCATGCATGCTTTCATATTTTTATTTAGAAAAGTTTTTGTTAACCCTAATTTTGATGATTAGAGTTTGATGATCCAAGTTTAGTATTTTTGGGATGTTACAACACTCCTCCAGCTAACTGCTGCACTATTCAAAGTAAATACGTATCCAGATTGAGATTTAGAATCATCCGGATCGGTGTTCCAACTAGCATCGGTGTAACCATTAACAACGAGTTATTCATCACCTCCATAAGAAAGAACCATATCCTTAGTTCTTCTCAAGTACTTAAGGATGTTTTTGACCGCTGTACAATGATCCACTCCTGGATCACTTTGATATCTGCTAGTTAAACTAACAGCATATGCAATGTCGGGTCTAGTACATAGCATGGCATACATTAGAGATCTTATGGCCGAGGCATAGGGAGTCTTACTCATCCTTTCTCTATCTTCTGTCGTTGAAGGACTTTGAGTTTTACTCAAGGTCATATTGGGCAACATGGGCAAGAACCCTTTCTTGCTATCTTCCATTCCAAACCTCTCTAGAACTTTGTCCAAATATTTACTTTGTGATAATGAAATTAGGCGTCTCGATCTATATATATAAATCTTTATGACTAATATGTAAGTTGCTTCGCCAAGATCTTTCATTGAAAACTATTATTCAAATATTCTTTGACACTATTAACAAGGTCTACATCATTCCCAATCAACAATATGTCATCTACATATAGTATTAAGAATGCTACAGAGCTCCCACTCACTTTCTTGTAAATACAAGCTTCTCCATAAGTTTGTATAAAACCAAAACTTTTGATTACCTTATCAAAACGTTGATTCCAACTTCGGGATGCTTGCTTCAATCCATATATGGACCGTTGAAGTTTGCATACCTTGTTAGCATCTTTAGGATTGACAAAACCTTTGGGTTGCATCATATACAACTCTTCATCAATGTCTCCATTGAGGAACACTGTTTTGACATCCATCTGCCATATCTCATAATCATAATATGCAGTGATTGCTAACATAATCCTCACAGACTTTAGCTTCTCTACTGGTGAGAAAGTCTCATCGTAGTCAACTCCTTGAATTTGTCGAAACCCTTTTGTGACAAGTCGAGCTTTATAGACAGTAACATTACCATCAGCATCTGTTTTCTTCTTGAAAATCCATTTGTTCTCACAGCCTTCCGGCCATCCGGTAAGTCCACCAAAGTCCATACTTGGTTTTCATACATGGATCCAATCTCGGATTTCATGGCTTCTTGCCATTTATTGGAATCTGGGCTCATCATCGCTTCCTCATATGTCACAGGGTCATCGGTGTTGTCCACCAACATGACACTCATAACGGGATCATACCAATCAGGAGCGGTACGAGTTCTCGTTGATCTGCGAGGCTCTGTAGCAACTTCAACCGAAGTTTCATGATCATCAGCATTAGCTTCCTCTCTTATTGGTGTAGGCGCCACAGGAACTACTTCCGGTGCTGTGCTACTCCTTCCAGTCACTTCTTTCGAGAGAAATTCTTTCTCTAGAAAGGATCCATTCTTAGCAACGAAGATTTTGCCCTCGGATCTATGATAGAAGGTATACCCAATAGTTTACTTCGGGTATCCTATGAAGACGCATTTTTCCGCTTTGGGTTCAAGCTTGTCCGGCTATAACTTCTTTACATAGGCTTCGCAACCCCAAACTTTAAGGAACGACAATCTAGGTTTCTTCCCAAACCATAATTCATATGGTGTCGTTTCAACGGATATAGATGGTGCCCTATTTAAAGTGAATGCGGCTGTTTCTAATGCATAACCCCAAAACGATAGCGGTAAATCTGTAAGTGACATCATAGAACGAACCATATCTAAGAGAGTTCGATTACGACGTTCGGACACACCATTACGTTATGGTGTTCCCGGCGGTGTCAATTGTGAAAGTATTCCGCATTTCTTCAAATGCTCGCCAAACTCGTAACTTAGATATTCACCTCCACGATCAGAACATAGAAATTTAATCTTCTTGTTACGTTGATTCTATACCTCACTTTGAAATTCCTTAAACTTCTCGAAAGTTTCGGACTTATGTTTCATGAAATAGATATACCCATATCTACTCAAGTCATCCGTGAAGGTAAGAACATAACGATAACCACCGCACGACGCTACACTCATCGGACCACACACATCGGTATGTATGATTTCCAATAAGTCCGTAGATCGCTCCATCATACCAGAAAATGGAGTCTTAGTCATTTTACCCATCAGACATGCTTCGCATCTTTCAAGTGATTCAAAATCAAGTGATTCAAGAAGTCCATCGGAATGGAGTTTCCTCATACGTTTCACTCCAATGTGACCAAGACGACAGTGCCACATATAGGTCGAATTATCGCTTGATTTCAAATGTTTAGCCTCAATGTTGTTGATATGTGTATTTCCACTATCGAGATTCAATAAGAATAGACCATCTATCAAAGGTGCATGTGCATAAAACATATTACTCATATAAATCGAACAACCATTATTCTTGGACTTAAACAAGTAACCGTCTCAAATAAACATGATCCCGATATAATGTTCATGCTCAACGCAGACACAAAATAACAATTATTTAAGTATAAAACTAATCCCGATGGTAGATGAAGAGGTAGCGTGCCGACCGCGATCACATCAACCTTTGATCCATTTCCAACGCGCATCGTCACCTCGTTCTTCGCTAGCTTCCGTTTATTCTGCAGCACCTGTTTCGAGTTACAAATATGAGCAACCTAACCAGTATGAAATACCCAGGCACTACTACGAGTACTAGTGAGATACACATCAATAACATGTATATCAGATATACCTTTCTTCTTGATGTTTCCGTCTTCAAATCCGCCAAGTACTTTGGGAAATTCCGCTTCCAGTGACCTTCTCCCTTGCAGTAAAAGCACTCAGTATCAGGCTTAGGTCTAGCCTTGGTCTTATTCGCCGGTGCGACAACTTTCTTACCGCCCTTCTTGAAGTTTTCCTTTTGCTTAGACTTGCCTTTCTTGAATTTGGTGGTCTTATTGACCAACAACACTTGATGCTCTTTCTTGATCTCCACTTCTACAGATTTCAACATGGAAAAGAGTTTTGGCAATGTCTTGTTCATGTTTTGCATATTGTAGTTCATCACAAAGTTCTTATAACTTGGTGGCAGTGATTGGAGGACATGGTAAATCCCCAAAGCATTAGGAATCACTATACCCAAGCTTTGGAGTTTGTTTGCGTGCCCATACATCTTAAGCACGTGCTCACTCACAGAGCTGCCCTCTTCCATCTTGCAGTTAAAGAACTTTTCAGATGCCTCATAACTCTCAACTGCCGCATGAGCCTCAAATATCATTTTGATTTCACGGACAATATCATGTGGGTCATGGTTCTCAAACCTTTTCTGAAGCTCCGATTCCAAACCATACAAGATAGCACACTGAATTGTGGAGTACTGATTCTTCCGAGTGAGGTAAACATTCTTTACTTCATCGGTAGCATCAGTTGCAGGCGGGTCACCCAGCGGTGCATCCAGCACATAGGTCAAATTACCAGCATTGAGGACAATCCTCAAATTGCGGAACCAATCCGCGAAGTTGCTTCCATTGTTTTTCAACTTTTCTTTCTCTAGGAACGCATTAAAATTGATGGTAGGGGCCGCCATTGATCTACAACATATTTGCAATAGTTTAGACTAAGTTTATGACAAATTGAGTTCTAATTAATAGTTAAATTAATCTAGGTGAAATCCCACTCAAAACAATATCCCTCACATTGTTTTAGTGATCACACGAACCAAATCCACCACATCAAAACCGATCATCACGAGAGTTGATGTGGCTTCAATGGCGAACAATCAACATGTTCATCATATCTACTATATGACTCATGCTTTACCTTTCGGTGATCTGTGTTCCGAGACCATGTCTGTACATGCTAGGCTCGTCAAGATCAAGCCTTAGCTTCCGCATGAGCAAATCTGGCTTGCTCACGTTGTATACACTTGCAGAATCTAACACACCCGATCATCACGTGGTGCTTCGAAACAATGAGCTTTAGAAACGGTGCTTACTAAGGATGAACACTTTAAACTTGAAATTTATGTGCTTGAGGGATCATCTTATAAAGCTACCGTCGTTAACTAAGCAATACAAGATGCATAATGGATTAACATCACATGCAATTCATAATATGTGATATGATATGGCCTTTCTTCTTGTGCTTCTGATCTCCATCTTCAAGCACGAACATGATCTCCATCATCACCGGTTGGCGTCAAGTTCAATGACGCCGTTTCATGGTTGTCGTCCACCAGCTCCAACTATTACAAATACTTTGAATAGACACACGGGTCTTAACAGAATTTAAATACAACCATATGGCTCCTGCCGGTTGCCAACTTACAATAAGGAACATTTCATACATCAAATATAATCACAATCATGGCCATATCACATCACAGCACACCCCTGCAAAACAAAGTTAGACACCTCTAATTTTCTTTGCATATTTTACGTGGTTTGGGGCTTTCAATAAGTGTCGTTCTAACTTACGAACAGAACCACAACGTTGATGTTTGAACTCTCAAGTGCCCGTTGTAAATTGGATCTATACTATGATGGGAGAGACAGGAACCCGCAAAGCCACTTATGCAATACAAGTTGCATGTTGAGCGTGGAGCAAGTCTCATGAACGATGTCATGTAAGGTTAGCCCAGGCCGCTTCATCCCATCATACCGCAAGATGCAATGTACACAAGAAGCAATTGATAATAGAAGCACCACCGCCCATAATGACCATTGTGTTCTACTCGTGCAACAGATCTACATATAGACACGGCTCTGATACCACTGTAGGGGTTCGTAGCATGGAAAACAAAAATTTTCTACCGCATGCAAACAAACAAGCCAAGATCTATCTACTAGATTGTAGCAACGAGTTGATAGAGAAACTCACCCTCGAAGATTCCAAAGCGGTTAACGAGAGCGGATTCTCGTGGGTGATGTAGTCGTACTCTTGCCGATCTCAAGATCGCGTAGACGATCCTTCCGGCGTTGCGTTCCGGCAGCGCTTCCGCAGTAGGTCACACGTTCGGTACTCTATGAAGACCTTCATCTCCCTTGTTCCAGCAGACAGCGGAGGTTGTAGCACTCTCCTCGCGATTCTGGCAGCACGACGGTGTGGTACCGGAAGTAGAGGGGAGATCTCGCAGGGCTTCATCTTAAAGCAGAGCGAGTATGGTGGACTATGAGAGAGGCCTTGGTGATCTAGGGTTTAGAGGGCACCAAGGGGAGAGTGTAGCCGACGGCTAGGGTTTGGGGATCACCCCAACTCGCCGAGTTGGTGTTGCCCTAGGCGGCGACACAAGGAGGTGGTGGTGCCGGCGACTTGGAGGAGATGGCTAGGGTTTTGGTGTAGGGAAGAGGGGCAGCCCTGCCCCTCCTTATATAGGTGGGAGGGCGCCGGTTGGGAGGAGGGAGTCCTCCCCCAACTCGGCCTCCTTGGCCGGCGGGTGGAGGGAGAGGAACTCCTCCCCAAGTAGGTTTCCTACTCTCCCTCCACCAAGCAAACTTGCCGTTTGACTTTTTCAAATTGGCGTTTGACTTTCAAACTAGGATTTGATTTCTCCCTTTATTTTGCCCAGCCATGTTACCTAGTACATGATGCAACCATTCCACATTGTCATGACACATTCATGTACCCTTCCCCTCCGGAGTGCCGGACCTTCCGGACCCTTCTAGAACATTCCCGGTGAAAACACCGGAATCATTCCCCAACTCCGAAACAGGACTTTCCTTATATGAATCTTATTCTCCGGACCATTCCGGATCTCCTCGTGATATCCTGGATCCCATCCTAGACTCTGAACAACATTCGGTATCTTACTCATCATTCCATAACTACTCAACAACATCGAATCCTTAAGTGTGTCTCCCTACGGTTCGTGAATTATGCGGACATGATCGAGACACTTCTCCGATCAATAACCAATAGAGGAATCTGGAAATTCATATGGCTCCCACATATTTCTACGATTACTTTGCGATTGAATGAACCACTTACATACGATACCAATTTCCCTTTGTGTCACGATAGTTTTACTTATCCGAGGTTTTGATCGTCGGTATCTCTGCATACCTAGTTCAACCTCATTACCGATAAGTACTCTTTTCTCGTGCCCGTGGTATGTGATCCCTTGTGAGATAGTCACATGATTGCAAGATAATTGGATGACATTCCACCGAGAGGGCCCAGAGTATATCTATCTGTCATATGGATGGACAAATCCCACTCTTGATCCATGTGTCTCAACCCAGACTTTCCGAACACTCAATGCCACCTCTATAGCCACCCAGTTATGGTGTGGTGTTTGATGTCATCAAATCATCCTTCCGATGATGGTGATAAGCATGATCTCATGGTCGAAGGAATCAGGTTACTATGTATCAGAAAGCTTATAGCAATTGAACTATTAAAATGACTTGATCTTTATGCTACGCTTATCTATAGGAGTATGTCCATCATACCATTCTCCTAATGATATGACCTTGTTATTAACAACATCTCAAATGTTCATGATCAGGAAACCATGACCATCTATTAATCAACAAGCTAGTATTATAAAGAGGCTTTACTAGGGACTCTAATTTAGTTTATAAATCACACAAGTATTAATGTTTCTGGTTAATACTGTTATAGCATGAATGTAAACATTTATCATAAACACAAAGATATAATAATAACTACATTTATTATTGCCTCTAGGGCATATCTCCAACAGTCTCCCACTTGCACTAGAGTCAACTAATCTAGATTACATGGTAATATACCGAACACCCATGACAGTTTGGTGTTGGTCATGTTTTTCCCTCGGGAGAGGTTTAGTCAACGGATCCTCCACATTCAGATCTGTGTGTACTTTGCAAATCTTTATGTCACCATCTTGGAAATGTTCTCGAATAGCGTGATGAATTTTTAAAAGTGCATTTCACTGTTCACTTCTGACAGCAAAACTAACCAACTAATCATTCTTTTATTTTGTTTTCGTTTTTGTTTTTGTTATTTTTTCAGGAAATGAAGAGAAGAAATAAAATTTCAACTCTTGAGGGACATAAGAGAACAGTATCTTAGGAATTTCTTTGTAATAAATATTGTAGTTTATTTTACTGTTTTAAATATTGTAAAAACATTGTATTATTGTATTCAATTCAATAAAGTTTAATTATTTCATTTTTATTTTACAATTCTTTTGTAAAGACAATGTCATATATATTTTATTGTAATAAAGAATTCTGTTATTTATTTCAATTATGTAATTCTTTTTCCTACTTATTTATTTCCTAATACTTTACTTTTATTTAACTATTGTAAAAGATCAATATAATACTATATGTATGATAATATAAAGAATCCTTTTTATATCATTTTTGTAATCATTTAATTTGAAGTTATTAAATATTTCCAATTCCTATGTGTGATATTTATAAATTCATTTGAATTTCATATTTGATATTCAATTACATGTTTGAACAAATTTCCCCCGAAACAAAGAATTCTACAAAGATCATGTCGCACTTCCTCCGAAGTTTCCTTTAGTACAAGAGAGATCCCGATCCCTCCATAGCTCTTTTAGTTTTGCGCGATAATTCCTCGGATTTTCTTATGCATGAATGCAATGCACAAACATGTGTTCTCTCTATTTCTAGGTGCTAATCCTGGGATGTTACATGAATGTGCTTAACTTTATCTTTATGCCATATGAATGCAATGCTGCAGGTGAACTTCAACCCTGGCCTATCTTCATCCATTGAAAACAACCAAAGATACAAAGTAAACTGAAAAGGTCTAGTAAATGAAAATGAAATATTCTAGCAAGTCTTGTAGACATTCCTCAATTCTATATTTCAAATGCTTCCCAAGGTTCGATAAATCTAGGTATTTTCTAGGGAAAAAGCTACTATACTGTATCCATAATCCAGATTGAAGGTATCAACCTTTTTTCTGTCGTTGTTACAGGGAAGCAATTTCGCTACCCTAGTGAGGTCATTAGAGACCTTGTTAAAAAAATGTTTTTGTTTTTATTTTATCATGGTGAGGTTATTAGAGACCTTGTTAAAAAATTGTTTTTGTTTTTGTTTTAATTCTTGTTATTAGTTTACATTTTGTTGTCTATTTGAAAACCCCCCAAAACAGTTACTTGTTTAATTATTTCTCTCAATCTAAAAACACCAAAAAGATAAAGTATTATGGCACCAAAGAAGCTTGGGGTGTATGCTACTCCAAATGATGGTTTTATTTGTTCACATATTACCCAACCTGCTATCACATCGAAGAATTATGAGTTTAAGCCTAACCTTTTGAGTTTGGTTCGACAAAACCAATTTGGAAGCTTAGCTGCACAAGATTCATGTTTGCACTGAAATACATTTGCTGAAATTTGTGATATGATGTGCATAAAAGATGTTGATCCTGATGTGGTTAAAGTACGCTTATTTCCTTTTTCACTTAGAGGAAAACCAAAAGATTGGTTGCTAGGTTTGCCTAAAGGTACTATCACTTCATGGGGAGGAATGTATTAACATTTTCATGACTAAGTTTTTTCCTCCAGCCAAGACTATGCAACTTTAATCTAATATTATAGGTTATAGACAAGAAGACCATGAGCCACTAGTGCTTTCTTGGGAAAGGATTAAGGAAAATACGTAATAAGTTGTCATAGCCATAGGATGGAAGAGTGGGTAATTCTCCACTTATTTTATAGGGATTTCTATTTTCATTTCTTTGGTTCTTTAGTTGTACTAAGTTTTCCCTAGCCGCTTAACTTTTCCTCACTTTTCCCCTCCCTCTATTCTGAAACCCTCGCATGCGCTCGGATAGAGGGATGCCGCCAGATCAAAGGCTTGACTGTTATATGCTGACCGGGGGGACCGCGTTGGGATGGGTCATGCTATGGTTGTTACGTGCTGACAGGTGGGGTTAGGATACACGTCAGACCATCCATCCTGATTTGTGGACCACTTTTTTTCCTGATTGTGTGGTCGGTGCAGCCAATGACAAATGGGGTTGTTTTGTGGGGCCGTCGAAGCTAATGAACGATGGTGCCGTTTTGTGTGGTCGTCGAAGCCAAGGACCAATGGGGCCATCATGTGGGGCTAGAAGGGGGATTTGCATATTTGCCACGTTTTACTTTGCAACTTTCATATTTGCCTTGTGCCACTGACATGTGGTTGTCGTGTGGAAAATATGCAAATTTCAAAGAAAAAGTTTGTTAGATATGAAAAATTGACAAATATGCAAAAATCCCGGAGCAGCTATTCCCCTAAACATTGACAGGTGGGGTCATGTATGACACGTGAGGTCTGCTCTCTCTCATCCGCTCCTAGATCCTAGCCCCGAGCAACTCCTATCCCATGGACGAACATAGTAGCCATCGTAGGCGCGTCGGCGCATCACCGGCTCCGTCCTATGGTGGCGTCGGACGGACTGTCGCGCTGCACCTCAACCACGGCTCCAGCACCTATTTCGTCCACACGCATTGTATATTGAGGCAGTACCGACCGCAGGAAGGTCCGCCACCCATGATGACTGGGATTTTGTTCTGCCGCCATAACTCGATGAACGGTCACAACAATTCATAATAGTGCTTGGTAAGACCTTCGCTCCTGCTCTGCCCATCCTAATCGATTCGGTTCCCGTAATTTCCTCGATATTGTGGGTGCAAATTAGTCCTCAATGTCTGGTCATAGGGGGTACACCGGCGAGGGTGTGGATTCGATCATGTTGTGGCAACATTCTCCTTCTCCTACCACAATGCAAGTGCAGGTAGGTCCTTCTCTTTATACTACCATTGAATTTGAAGTGCCGCCATGGACTATGAAACTGATTTCAATTGGGTTTGTTTTGGGATTGTTACAGTGTGCTATGCAGGCCGATGATCCATCGTACATGTAGGGTTCACATCATAGAAAATAAAAAATTTCCTACGATGGTAACAACTATGTACCAAGATCTATCTACTAGATACAAGCAATGGGTGGATATACATCCATAGACTGACAAAGTTTAACGAGGTTGTACTCGTGGATGATGTAGACGAAAGCTTGCCGATCTCAAGATCGAGAAGAAGTCCAGCGCCGCAAATCAGCAACACATCCGTGCTCGCACACACGTCCAAGTCACTGAGCAACCTCCGCCTCCTCGCTCTAGTGATGCAGCGGAAGCAACAACTCTTTCTTGACGAAAAGCCACCGGGAACATGTATCTCGCTAGTCCGAGACCATGGGGGATAAACTAGAGGGGGAGAGAGATCGTTCACGAGGAGGTGTCAGTGTGAGAGAGGGAGAGGGGGGCTTTATATAGGAGGAGGGTGTCAACCCCAAGGGGGTGGCCGGCGCATGGGGATGCCCCTTGCCCTCCCTCCATTCATGTGGGTGGAGCTCCCACTTACTTTTAGCCCCTTCATATCTCAACTCAAAATCCCATTCAAAAATCCCATTAAATTTCCACCAAATTTAATGCAATCTCTATTTAAATAAAACTCCTTTTATTTATTTATTCAGAATTTTATCAATTACTTTAATAGACAAACATTCACATAAAACCCCTTGCTAGTATTTTATTTCACATGCAGAAACACTTTCAGCAATTTCACCCGAAACAATTCCGGTGTCTAGTGAAATAAATTTCTGCGCTTTGTAAATCTTTTCAACATGAAACTATTTGTTCCAAATGGTGTTAGTGTATCTTAAGTGTGTCACCCTATGGTTCACGAATAAAGCGTACATGATCGAGACCCCTCTCGGATCAATAATCAGAAGCGGGACCTGGAGATCCATACTGACTCCCACACATTCAATGATGACTTTCTTGTGATTGTGAGAACCTTTTATGCTAGAATCTTAATCCCTTTGTCTCGCGATATATTACATGTCTGAGATTTGATCATCGGTATATTCATACCTAGTTTGATCTCGTTACTGACATGTACTCTTTTCTTGTTTCCGTGATATAACATTCTAGTGATCAAATCACTTGCTTGCAAGCTAACCAATGTGATATCACCGAGAGGGCCTAGAGTATATCTATTTGTCATCGAGATGAATAAATTCCACTCTTGATCCATGGGCCTCAACATAACACCTTCGGAGTACTGAACCCATCTTTATAATCACCATGTTACGGTGTGACATTTGATGTTATCAAGATACTCTTCTAGTATTAGTGATTGACAAGATGTCATGGTCTAAGGATTAGGATTACTTTGTATGATGTTATAGCAATATAAACTCAATGACTTTGATCATAATTCTATACTTCGGATGAATGTTCATCACATCATTCCAATAATGTTGTGACCTCGTTGTTAACAACATCCAATGTCTATGATCAGGAAACCTTGATCATCTTGTTAATCAACAAGCTAGTTTATAAGATAGGCATAACTAGGAACTTTATGTTTGTTTATTAACCACGGTGACCCAGCATACCACTGCATGATGTAGTACACTATAGTTATTGACATAACACCTATGAAACATCGTTCACTAGTATTACATCCCTCAGAGTGGTACAACAGAAACACAACAGGTCCAAGACATGACTATAGGTTACAACTCAACTCTTTACATAAGATCCAGAGAACACTCTAGGTTAAAGAGAGAGAAAGAAACTTCTTACAAAGAAGAATCAGAAATAAACAACTCAAAAACTATAATACTATTAAGAATAGTATCTTAACTAATGGTCTGGCATTGCTGCTATTGCAATATACTACAGAAATAGGTTCTATGGCTAGGGATTATATTCCTAGATAATCAATAACTTCGTCTTCACTTGAGTTGGTGTATATGTTAACCTTCTCGACTTCATTGAAGAGCTTTAGCTTTTGATGATGATTCCTCGAGCATAACTTGATGTAGACGTCGTCTTAATGGCTTCAGAATCTAGCAAGGGTTAAGAAAATACGTTGAGTACGAGCGTACTCAGCAAGTTCACTAGAAAAGGAGTGTTTGATGCACTATATCTACAGCCACAGACCATAGGTCTTAGGCAATGCAAGTTTTCGTAAACATTTCTTCAAAGGCTGCTTTTATTCTTAAAACCTATGTCCGTCAGCCTTCACAGGTTTACTAGAACTTTCATGGAGTTCCTTTCCCGCCGCGTTCGCAGCTCCTTCCCAGAACAAGGAGTAACAAGTTACAGTTCTTACACTCTGCAAAGGTGCGTTACTTTAACCATGAGATACCTTAGCCTTGTTGCACAACCAAGTCATGACCTTGTCCATACTTCCTTGGTATGGGGCCCAGTCTAAGATCCAAGCCAATCACTGCCCTCTCCGCGACCTCATATGTCTGCACGATCCTTTGGGGTCGGCTCACCTCCGTTAAGCCCCCTTTCGGGCAGGCTAAAACCCTGATGTGTTCCCGAATACTATGACCTGGTGATGCCCGGACGAGTACCATTTAAATGGACTATATCCCTAAACACCATTCATAGATAATCTAGACACCAAAAGTGTGGGACATAAGGGTGCCCACCCATATGTTGGATCCACACAAGGAATCACAACGTCAGGTTAAGGTCGTCTTGCCTCCATACGAGAGGAAAAGGATACAGCTGACTTCTCCGTCCCATTCCAAATCTCATGGTTAAAGCGTAATATACGGCGCTAGAATCACTGGCGACATTGGTTGTTAAGTCCTAGATAATATGTTCCTTTACCACCGGAACTTTCATAGTAGGTTATTACCTCATGGTAAATAACCTATAATCATTTATTATAAAAATAGGGTTTTCCGACCTTTTTCAAATGCAGGTGATGACAACACTGGATTGCAAAATACTTTATAAAAAATAATCAAAGTACATGAGCAAGTGTGAACTTGCCTTTTGTGATTGCAAGATTATGCACTCATGAACTTTAAGACAATATAAGAGATCCAATATCTAAAATCAGCATCATTGGTCCGGTAAGGACTAATGTTTAAATAAGAAAGATGCTATTATGCATATGTAATGTAATGTAATGCAGTTTGATAACTCGAATCTCGGGGACAGCGTTGATCTAGGGTTTGGATATTGTAAATGGTTTCTTTGTAATGTGTTGCCCTTTTAGATTAAGTTTCACACTTGTGCTTCTTATTAAGGCTTGTGAGTGTGTGTGACACATCATGTAAACTTAATGGTGTACAACAACAAGATATACACATATGGAATGCTACTCAAGATTGTTTACACTAGAATTGTTTATCTTAAAATTTTACTTTATAAGTATTGTCACCTATAAAGGACTTAAGTGTTATCAATCCTAAGTATATAAGTAAAATATAATGTAAGGTGATTACGATTACTCGTCATTTGTTGACTTAAGTGGCAAAACGAATAACTTTTGAAGAAAAGATTTCTTTATTAAGGTCTCAACAATCCTTTGTAGTTTCTAGAATATGGTTGATAGAATGTGATTGATGTTGTTTATGTTTGATTGGATAGTTTGGATTTGAGATGCTTTATAACTTAATTATAACAGACCAAAGTTAACTATAAAACACATAATAAGGTCTTTAGCATTATACTTAAAGCTTTGCAGACTAAGGTTAACTTTAAAAACATAGATGGACTTAAGGTATATTGCTTATGTTATTTGTACCTTGTGTTCTTTATAATGTTTCTCTAAGGATACTTTAAGAATGGTAACACTTCTATTTGAATAGTGGTTTCCTAACCTAGAAGGATTTATCTCCCTATAAGGGTATGGTTATGGTTTGTGAATAAGTAAACAATATTTTTTACTACTTATGAATTATCTCTGGATTTAGTCCATTATAAAGTTGTGAGTGAAATAATGGTAAAATATTTTATTAGGTTAAAATGTCATTCTTAAAGATTTTATATTTGTTAAATATCCTTTTAGAAAATAAACTACATATATGGTTTGAATGATAATTCAATATAATTGTATTTAAAATGTATTGAACCAATTTGACTTTATATTATAAAAATTTAGGACTAATACTATTTATTAGACTCAATTGGATAATTTTTAGAAATATTAGCAACTTTTATTTACCCTTATATGAAATATTGATTAAGGAAATAGGTTTAAATTCAAGTTATTAAAGTGTTTAACTTTTTATTTAACTCAAAGGTGGAATATTATATTTTTAACATGGATATATTATTTTTGTGATCATTTTGGTATATTACATTTATTTTTGTGATTTATAAATAATAAGATATGATTTTATAAGATTTACTATTTTATAAATACTTAATAAACATAAATATTTAATTAAGTGAAGTAAGAATGTATGATTATAGTTTTAAAGTATTGTTTTTATTTTTCTAAGATTTTTGGTATTTTATTTATATTTTTAATATTTATCAATATTTAAATATGGATTATCTAAGTTTTATTACTTATAAAACCTTTATTAAATAATATTTATCATAATAATATTTGATAATAGTTTTAAGTTATAGATTTTATTTTTCTAAACATTTTCATATATTACACATATTTTTCTAAATTATAAAACATAAGTTATTAATTTAACAAGATTTAATGATTTTATTTAATTTTTGGAAATATCTATATTTGATATTATAATGTTTTATCTAATTCCTAAACAGAAAATACGTTTTGTACCTAAGCTAAATCTACCCAAGGTCACTGACCAGTGGGGTCAGTACCACGTTGGATGCCACATGGATAATGGACTAGTCAACAGTGGACCTGGTCAAAGATGACGTAGGCGTGATGCCACGATGACATCAGCACGAACCTGTAATTTTTTTACACCCCGAACTAACCTAGCCTGAGAGATGAACAAGTGGGCTCGTGGCAACGTTGGCTGCCACGCGGGCTCACCGGAGTTTCGCTGGAATCACATTCGAAACGGCAATAGAGGGTGCGAGAGTGGACGCGTGCGTGCTAGTTCGAACCAGTGAAGTGAGGCGAGCAGGATAGGGGCGGCACCGATGGTTTTTGGTTACCAGAAAGACAACGACGACGAACTTATGCGGCGGCTACGGGCGGCGCATGACGGGAGTATGATTCTAGAAGCAATTGAGGAAGATAACAGTGACTTACCAAGATGCTTGTGGATGTATTGCTGAGTCGAGTCTCGGCCGAAAATGATGGCGACGATGGTGGCCGGCATCGGAGATGGAGGTCCCGATTCGGCTGCGCGAGACCACCCCGACCTGAGCCAGCTAAGGCAAACTACCTAGACGACCATCAGGAGCACGAAGGTGGTCCTGGAAGAGCCAGGGGAGCTATGGTTCGTCGGAGAGAGTGAGGGATTTGGGGATTCTAGAGAGTCTGCGCGCGTGTGGTATAGAGCGAGAGAGTGAGGGATTTGGGGATTGAGAGATAGAGGAGGATAAGGGTGTCGTCGTGTCGTTCTTATCCTCGCACGACGACCACGACGGCGGCGGGAATCGTAGTGACAATGGCGAACGACATCAGTGCTCTCCACGCAACTGCTTGGCTCGCTGGGGAAGACGATGACGAAGGGTTACTTGGGCCTGGGCCAGAGTGGGCTGCAGCGAAGTGAGCGGCTGGCGGCTGCTGCTGCATGCGAGCGACGGTTAGTTTCGTGAGGAAGTGGGCCGTGGGCCATTGCTGACTGCTACTCCATTTCTTTTACCCATTTTTATTTCTGTTTTCTTTCCTAGCTTTGTATTTATTCATTTGTTTTAAACTTTCTAGGAATTCTTATTTAGAAAATTGTAAGTTTATGGATATATACTTAAGACTCTGGTATTAATAATCTTTATGATAATATATTTTATTGATTTAATTTTTTATATACTGTCATATTCATAATCATATGAAGGTTATTATATCAAATAGAATAATAGAAATTAGGGTCTTAGGTTTTAGGATTTGTTTAGGATCCTATAAAATGATGTTTTGATTCTTATTGATTTATAATATTAAAGAAACTTTTATATATATTGATCATTCATTATTATTTGATACATAAAGTTTTGAGTACTTAATATGGTTAATATTATTATCATAATTTAGGAAATAGCAATGTAAATATTTTATTATTACTAACATAAGAGTTAAAGGTTTGAGATTATAAATGTCTACCAAGAATTATGGGAGTTTTAATATTTTTATATCCTTTTATAATTGTGAATAAAGGTGAATGGTTAAGACATATTATCTTTATGTTTGTGATCATGAATGATATCACCATTTAAATTAAAATAGTGGGATTGTTTTCTAGACTAACTTATGAGAAAGAATTGATAAAGATAGTTCCTAAGCACCTACGATAATGATGGTTAAAAATGACAAAGATGTGCTTAAGTGATTTGATATAGGAAAATACTCCTATAAAGCATTGTGAAAATACAATGATTTATCCAACAGACGAGATGGATGTTTAAGCTTGAACATAGATTTAGGGTTTAGTGCTTACCAAGAATTCATATCTTCCATAATTCACAATTCTTGACTTCTACTTAAAGAATTCATTTCCTAGATATACTACTTCTTCATATCCATCATCATGTGTTAACATGATGAGCTTTACTTCACAAGAATATTCTTATCCACCTTTTATTCTTCTAAATCCACTTCTAAATCTAATGAGCTTGACACTGAAGCTTTCATAATCTTCTTATATCCATACCTGGTTACCAAATTATTCTACTACTAATAATCTCCAATCCAACAGATGTTTACAGTTACCTCCATTCATGCTCTTCCTTTATCATCCATCGCCAACATTACTCTAATATACATATGTATCAAATCCCACTTTCCTCAAAAGCTTATTATCTTTTAAAGATAAATACACTACTTCAATAACTCCATGCTACTCTAGCTTCAACTTAGTCATAATATCTTATATCAACTTATCTCCAATATCCTATATACAAACCTTTCATCATATCATGGTGACTTGTCATGGCTAACCTAGAATAACATATCTTTACTATGGTCCAATCATGTTCTATCCACCAATGTCACTTATACAGGATATAAGCGTTCAATCTTGGTGACAAAAGCATGGTCATTAGAATCCTTTGATCATATATGGCTTAGGTTTCCAGTTGGCTAATCAAGGTCTTCATCAATACAACATTACAGTTGTATTATAATTATCTTCTTAGCATCTCTTATTGGATTAAGGAATGTTATTCATAGACAATCCTTACTTAATCCAATAGGATTACTCCTTGGTATCTATTTTCAAGATTCATCCTTATAATCCTATTTGTTAACATATAATTATATCTTCTACAAAACTCTTCTATCTATTTAGAAGTGAGTTAACTCCATCAAGTATCAGACTGATCCTATTCTCTTCCAACTCACCCATCCTATAAATGATATTCAAATCTACCATTACTATTTACCCCTTCTTACTTATTTCTTTATTTATAGGATTTGAGTGATTGCTATGATGAGAACAAAAATTAACAGATCTAGAATTGATAGGTTTAAAAATTGGTGAATCAATAGTTGATTACTCAACATTGATGAACAACAGATATTAGAATATGATTCAATAGGAATGGTAAAGATTGATATGGAAAGAAAGATATATGGTGATTGATCTTGACTTGGTTTCTCTCCTAGTCAAACTCACTAAAGAGTTAAAGTTAGGTATTACCATGATACTCAGGGTATAAGTAGATGAGATTAAGATAGATCAAAAATTAGTTGTTACATTCTTATTGCTTAAGTTATATTTATAACTTGCTATTCATGAGTTGTGTAATGAATACTAGGATATGATTACTTAAGGATCAAATATAAATCATTAAGTAATGTATTAGGGTGTAACTTTTATTACATTTGATCTACCCTTAGATCAAATCATCTTTACCCAAAATAAGGTTTTAGCAAGGGTCATATTGAAACTTATCGCAGTCAACTTGATGATCTACTACAATTCCATCAAGTTGAGAGAAGCTTCAATCACTTTGACAAGTTTTGTTCAAAAGCGCGAAAATTATTCGGATTTTCTATGCATGAATGCAATGCACACATCTGTGTTCAGCTTATTTCTAAGCTCTAATGCTGGAACGTTACAGACACTCCCCCTTAAAATTAACCTCGTCCTCGAAGTTCGTATACTCTCACGTTTCGTAATGAGGAATTGACTTGTGTTGACTACGTCATTTCTCAACTTCATGGTAACCTCAATGGGAATAATTATAATATCCCATATCCAGATCCTTTCCTTGAATTCCTACCATACTTGGCAATATTTAATCTTATTGTCTCCATCCTCCAAAGTTCCTTTTACTTTTGTCCCTTAGGGATATGTCCTTATTATGAACTCCTTAAATAGTGTTCTTTTCTTTAGTTCATTTTCCTAATTAGGTATCCTAATCCAACTCCTCTACTTGATCATTGAACTTCCTTATTATACTCTGTAAGGTCTAGGGAGTCTCACTAAAATGGGGTTTTAATTGTTATAACACAATAGTTGTGGTCAAAAGACTAAATTTTTAATCTGTTATAGTATGGTTTATACTATAAGTCCTTTCGAAGATTCGTGTTGAACTCATTTAGTCCATACCCATCGGAATTTCTTGTTTCACTATACATATCCAATTGGATGTGCTTGGTTCCCTCTTAAGTATCATTTAAGAGTTGTTTTTATTAGAATGAGTCTATTGGAATTAGTCTATTCTGCCATCTTCAAGCTTGTACCTTATCAAGCTTTTAGACACTCTTTTGTTATTATTTTAAGTACTTTTATAATAATGACATTCTTTTAACCTTATGAAAATAAGGCTTGCTATTGTTGTAGGTTAGTCCTTTTTCTCCAACCTTTATTCAGAAAGTCAAATAATATTACTTTCATTTCTAATGTTTGTAGGATTCATAGCATAGAAAACAAAATATTTCCTACGATGGGAACAACTATGTACCAAGATCTATCTACTAGATACAAACAATGGGCGGACGTATATCCGTAGAGAACATACCCTTGAAGACCGACAAAGCTTAACGAGTTAAACTCGTGGTTGATGTAGACGATCTCTTGCCGATCTCAAGATTGAGAGGAAGTCCTAGCGCCGCAAATCAGCAGCGCATCCGTGCTCGCACACACGTCCGAGGCACCGAGCAACCTCCGCCTTCTCGCTCCAGCGATGCAGCGGAAGCACAACTCTTTCTTGCCGAATAACCACCGGGAACATGTATCTCGCTAGTCCGAGACCATGGGGGATAAATTCTAGAGGGGGAGAGAGATCCTTCACGAGCCGGCCATCGGGGCTTCCCCCTCCCCTCCTTCATTCATGTGGGTGGACACTCCACTCACAAAAACCTCTTCATTTCCCTCCACTCAAAATGTAAGGTTCCCAACCTTTAATAAGGTAGAGATCCCTGTGTTTACAATGCTAGTCCCTGGATCAATAGCTAGCATCCACAGTTAAGATGTAATATCAAGAAACAAAGGTCATAATACAACATTATAACCAGGAATAAAATAATTTATTACATCTTACATAGCTCATTTGGCTATCTCATTACAATGCAACATAATATAACAATAGCATGGGGTCCTTCATCTTCAAAGTGCCACAGGCAGTCATGTTGGTTGTAGACTTGTAATCCTAATCAATAAACTTCACTAACATTAAACAAACCTGCAACATAATAAGTTACAGCCACAAGGATCAATACATTTGAATTGTATTGGCAAGTGATACTATGGTAATATAGTGGAGTGTATCATCTATATGCATTTGGCTAAGTGGAGCTTAGGCTTGCTTTGCTCAAAATAGATTTTCCTTATCATTTGAAAACACTAAGTTTTTGCTTGACAAAAATAACCCAAGGCATCTCCCAATAGAAATTGGTGATCCTTCAACCCTTGTTCAACCACAATATTTTAACTTAGAAATTGGGATGAGGAGATTCTTGATAGCTTCCATGTCTTGATGCTCAATTTGTCCTTTGCCAGGGACATGGCTAAGTACTAGATTTTACACTCTATAGAGGTGGTGCACTTTCCCCACAAGACTTGGTTTCACCAAGACAAGATCTTTCAGAAGCCTTCCCTTAGACCAGATAGGACGCGTTCGAACCTATCATCCCCTACCACTGACTGCCCATTTGGCTAAGTGATTGCAACCTATATGATCCAGGCAGAGCCCATAATGCCAAGTGGCTGCACTTGAAGCTTATCAACATTTGACATCTCAAATCTCTTTGTTCCTGGGTGGCCATCCACAAGTGAGATACACAAGGTAAACCATAGAAATGGGCCTTGTGTAACCACTCAACACAAACCATTCCTCCCATTCCACCCAGGTGATTCATTCACTTAGTTGTTTTATTAAACAAAACACAAGTCCTTGACTTAGAAATATTCCATAGCATGAAATATAGTCCACCCTTGTTTTCTACTAGCTAACTAAGCATGATGGTAGTAGGAATCTTAACTTAGGAAATTCTACTAAGGTTTCATCTACTAGGATTTCCCATGGCATAGTTTATACTTAGCAAAAATTCCATACAAGTCTTACTTAGAAATATCACTAATGCATAGTGAAAATAATGGGACAAAGTATGAAGCATCACTTGCCTTTTTGGTAGAGAATATAAGTTCACTCCTTGTCTTTGCAATGATCACACTCTTCAAATCACTACAATTCAATCAAGCAAGGCACAATTTCAATCTACCATTCAAGCAAACATCACATAAAATAATAGAATCAAAGTAATGCATGCAAGCATGCTAAAGATGGTTTTATTTGGAAAAGTGGTTTCTAATAGGTTATAAACATTCTAAAACACCTATTAGTCATTTTATATAAGTGGCAAAATCATTTGCAAAAGATTTTACTTATAAACCATTTTTAAACCAAATCAATATTTCATGTGTTTGAAAATACCTTTAGCAAAGCAACAATCTATAGGGTTCATCAAAATATATGTTTAAATCATAAAACCTTGTTTTTAGGGTCAGAGAGTTTAAATCAAAACATTTCCCAAAGGTTTTTCTCCAAAAGCATTTTTAATAAATAAAAATTATTTTTATTTGACTAGAAATGCTTTAAATCAAAGATTTACTCTTTAGCTTTACCAAATACATTTTCAAATCCATGAGTTGGATTATAATGTCAGTAGGTTCAAAACAATCCATTTGCCAAAGGTTTTATCTCAAAAATCATTTTAGAACAAATTTTATATTCTAAATATGCTTACACAAGTTTCTGCAAAAACAATCAATTTAACAAAGCATTTTACTAAACAAAGTGCATGGTCAGAAAGTACTTGATTTGCTGATTCCATTGATATAAAATTTGCAAAATTTGGACGTTTGGTTTGAAAGTGATGAATTTTTCAAATTAGAACATCTAATAGACAAGTTTCTGTTTTTAAAACAAATCACTGGACACGTGGCTGAATCTTACTCGCTGGTACCGTTTCGTTTGGATCGAGCGATACAGACCATAGGATTTAAGTGAGATCGCAAGGTTTAGATCTAACGTACCCCTTCGCTTAAGTGGATCTAACATGTCCATTAGATCAACATCTAACAGCCTGAAATTATCTGACCATACTCTGGCGGCGCTCGACGGTGGCGCGTGGCGGCGTCGGAGACACAGAGGTTGAAGCAAGAAATTCAAGCAGCCTTGTGGCCGAAGGGGAGGGGCGAGCGAGGGGAAATGAAGTGTGGATGCGGGCGTTTAAGAAGGCGTGGTCACAGCAAGGAGTAACCACGGCGTTAAGGCGAATTACGCCGGCAAAGAAATCGGCAGCAACGGCCGGGGAGGCGTGGTCAGCGTGCGGGGTGGAGAAGAGGAACCTGGCATGTGGGGTCTGGCGGCAGCGAGAGAGAGTGAGAGGGGATGGGGTCCAGCGGTCAGCGAGTGAGTGGGTCGAGTCCTTGGTGCGAATCGTTTTTCTCGCGGGGTGGAGTAAATGGGCTAACTGGGCCAGACTGGGTCTGCTGGGTTGGTTTGGCTTTGCTCTATTTTTTTCTGTCCTGATCTTTTTCCCTTTTCCAATTCTAATATTCTGTTTTGATTTTGTTTAATTATTTTAAACACCTATTTGAATTCAAACTTCAAACAAACTTTGAGTATATTCAAATAATGTTTAATAACACATTCTAAAGTAAAATTTAGAATGATATATTTATTCTTTTTAGGGGATATTAATTAATTAAAATAGGCCCTTGTATTAATTTAAATAAGATTTAATAATGTTTTTCAAACTCCATTTGAAAACTAAATCTTTCCAAATCTTTTCAGTAGATTTTATCTATTTATTTGGGTGTTAAATAATTCACCTTGATTCATTTGTAATATTTTAATATGATTTATTAATCATTTAAAATTGGGTATTTGTCCTTATTTCCAATGAAATGAAATATAGTTTTAATTCCATAAATTTTATTTGGAAGATTTCTTTGATCTTATTTAAGTTAATTAAATAACTTTTATTCCACTTGGGTAAATTCCAAATATTATTTTCCCATAATTTAATTAATCATTTCTAATAGGGATTTTATGTTTATTCAAAATAGAAATAAAATTTGGTTAATGCCATTTTATTTTATTTTGGAAAATTCTTCTTCCTTTTATTTTATTTGGATTTGGATTATAACTTATTCCATTTGCTTATGGATAGGGCCAAGATTTAATTTGGTCTTTAAATATTCCTTATTTAATATTTCTATCTTTATCTTATAAATCCCTTATCTTTTTATTTATAGATCCAAACTTGGTGATTTCAATTTATAAAATCTTATTTGATATTTATTTATCCCTTTAAATATCTTTAGGATTATTTGCTCACCATTTGGTATGGAATTTAGATAAGTGCTTTATTAGCTTTGGAAATTACTTTTCCTTATCTTATTAAATTCATAAGATTTTATCTATGGCTCCAAAATAAGTGAATCTAACTCATATGGTTTTATAATATTTCTATTTGTCATTCTTGATCAATTTGAAATGTTTGTTTGAAAAAATTTTATATGGATCCAATCCATGATCTTTGAGATAACTTGGAATTGATTTTATTCCATTTGAGTTTTAGGGTTTTGGTTTATTTTCCAAGTGTTCAAATTTCCAGATGCATTTATGAAGAATGCCTTCCACTTTGATTTGAATTTAGTTGGATTCAAATATTAACCAAAGTTTGTTCAAGATGGGATTTTAAGTTTCCATTTAGAAACAAAAGTTTCTTTTCACCCTATATTTCAACAATTATTTATTTTGTTTATTTATTTTTCACATTACAAAATTTGGAAATTTTTTGGATGTGACAGGCTACCACCCTTAAAATAAATCTCGTCCCGAGATTTTGGAAAGATAGGGGTTAAAAGTTGGCTCAAAACAACTAGGGTACTACCACCCTTAAAAAATTTCCAACTAGATTACTTCTTGGCTTGCTTAGAATCTTGTTGAAACCTCTCTGGGCAAACATCTGCATAGTGTCCTTTGTTTCCACACTTGAAACATGTGACAAGGTTGAGATCCTTCATAGGCTTTATCTTGTGCTTCATATTTTCTGGACAATTGCTTGCATAATGTCCTTGATCACCACAATTGTAACATGTGACAAGATTGAGTTCTTCACGTATCTTCTGTGGACAAGTTGACACATAATGGCCTAGCTCTTTGGAGTTGTTGCACCACACTTGGTTAATTTCCTTATACTTCTTCTTCTTCTCTGGACATTCATTGGCATAGTGTCCCATCTCTTTGCAATGGCAACACTGCACTTGACTTTTGTCCTTCTTCTTCTTGGGTTTCTCCAAAGCTAGGAGTGCTTCTAGTTCATGTTCTTCATATATTATCTCAAAGGTGGGAAAGTTTCCTGGTCTCCTTGATCTTTTCCTTGAGTAATACATATGTCTCCTCTTTGGTCCATCAAATTGAGTCATATTGCATGGAGGTGCAAGCTAAGATTTTCCTTTGTCTTCACCCTTCTTGGTAGAAGTTGTTCCTTCATGGAAGTCTACAATCTGTTGTTGCACTCCACCTTGTTTCCTTTGTTGAACTATGGAATAGATGGGGCATTGGATAGGGACATGATTATTTCCTTCACATAGGAAACAAGTAGCTTGAGATGTGGGGCATTGATTAGTTGGATGTTTCTCTTCACAATTGGGGCATTGATCTTCATGCTATTTGGAAGTGTGATCCTTATCTCCACAAACATTTCAAGCTTGAGTTCCTTCTAAAATATCATCCTTGACATCCTTGTTGTCATAAACTCCTTGGGAAGATTTGTCTCCCATGTTGATCATTTGATCTGTCACCTTGTGCAACAATTGGGTTTGGGTTTCCAAAAACCTTTGCATGGTTGGATCTAACTCACTGGTGTTGGCTAAAAATTGAGCTGTCACTTGGTTCAACTGGGTTTGGGTTACTATGAGTTCTCTCATGTTGATCTCTTGGTTGTTGTTGTCACCATCCTTGATGTTGGAGTCTCTTGGAGTAATAATCTGTTTGGGTTGGATTGGGATTAGAATAGGCAAAAGATTTCTAAGGAAATAATTTTGATCACACACAACACAGTTCACACAAGCAATGTGCAAGCAATCACAACAAACATTCCACTCAAACAACAAGTTTCAAGCACATTTTTAGGCAACAAAATATTTTTGCTACACCACAATAGTTGGTGTGTTTGATCTAAAATTAATATGGTGGTCCAACTATATGGTTCACTTGAGATCATTCCATCCTTCTTGGTTGCTTCTTCATGAACAAGATCCTTATATCCTTGGATAATTCCTTGCATCTTGGTCACAAAACTTCAAAGGTGATGATGGCTCCTTCTAAGTTGTGTTTCCTTAGTCTTCAAGTCTTGAGTAATGTCTCTTGGCTCACTTGTAATCCTTAGTGATATCCAAGTTGAAGTCCTTGGTGAAAATAAAGTTGAAATCTTTGATGATGTTGAAGTTGAAGTCATTTGAGTTGGTGAAGTCCTTTCCTCAAGTTGAAGTCTTTGCTCATGGTTGAGGCTTTGTCCATCAAGTTTTGAAAAGGAAGAGATGTAGAATCAAAACCAAAATGGTTGAGGAAAGAGTTTACAAGATTGTTTGTAAATAAGTTTTGGAACAAATACAACTCCTATTTTTCTAAGGGGTTTTGTCCAATCCTAGGGTTACAATCCTACAGGCAACACAATGCTCTGATACCATCTGTAAGGTTTCCAACCTTTAATAAGGTAGAGATCCCTGTGTTTACAATGCTAGTGAAAGGGCATGTATGACCCCATGTGTGGTTTTGGTAATTAATGACAATATCTATGGACTAATGTGTAAATTGAGTTTCACTTGTAGGTTTGTCCATTGGCATCGCTTGGGCCATGTGTTGGTCTCAAGGTTGGAAGTTGAAGAAATGTCCAAGGGCTTTGTGCCCATTGGAATCATGAAGAAAGAAGGAGCTTGAAGGTCGATCAAGGCATGTGCAAAGAGTTGAATCAAGATGGATCAACCTCAAGTAAGGATGAAGAAGGACGAGCTAAAGATGCGCCATCTCTAGAAGATCTCATGCTTGAAGCTTGCCATCCTCGTGCTCATGGAATGATGAAGACAAGTTCAAAGAAGAGGTTTCCCCATGGAGTATGGGGGAGCATTTTGCAAGTCTTCATCAAGCAAGAGCGAGCAAGAGCAAACAAGAAAGGTGTTCCCACTATAGAAGAACAAGACGGTCTACATCAAGTTCAAGTGGGACGCTCAAGGAAAAGGTATGTTGATAGGGCTTCTCTTTTGCCGGTCTCGTGTTGTTAGTTGGGAGACCGGGTTTAGGATAGATAGCCGTACTATCAAGAGGGGCTCTCAAGCGGGTGTCTCGTTTGCATCGTTCGGAGAGAGCTCAAACCTTTGCATTCATATCATCATCTTTCTTGGTTATTATTTGGTTCTTGTCCATGAGAGGATCTAGAGCTTGTGGTCACCATCATAACAAGCTCTAGCTCATCATCTAAGGATTTCACTTGCATATCTTATTGCGGTTTTTTATCTTGCGAGTTTTCCGGCTCCACACCATGGGGGATAGATCACTTATCTTTTTGTTGGATTCTATTCGTCGTTATCTTTCCAACAAAATTGGTTTCATCCCGTTTGGAGTTCGGATGCAAAAGTTATTGCCTTTCTGGTTTTCTGGTTTCTTGAATTTCCCTGACCGGAAGTTCCGGCTTCCCACCGGAAGTTACGCTAGGGCATCTTTGCCGCCGAAAGTTCCGGTGGAAGTTCCGGGTCTTCTTCCGCTCACGCTCAGTAACCTTCTGTTTTGAAGCGTTCTATTTGCCGGAACTTTGTCGGAACTTGCATCGGAAGTTCACCGGAACTTCCGGTCTGTTTTGACCGGAACTTCCGGTTGCACTTCTGGAGCGGGCGTCAACGGTCTGATGACCGTTGGAGCCAGGCTGGGCGGAACTTCCGCCCAGAGCCGGAAGTTCCGGCCATGATTCGTTTTTTCAGTTTCTCGCTCCGCAGTTTTCGACCGATGGCTGGGTGCCACCGGAACTTCCGGCCTCCCACCGGAAGTTCCGGCCAGGTGTCGCGAATGCCCATAACGGGCAGATCTGGGAGCCCTTTAAAAGGGGCTCCTCTTCCCCTTCGTGGACACGAGCTTTTCTTCTTGGTTCTTGGCTTTCTCTCTCTCCTCCATTGTCAACCTTGAAGAAGCTTTCCCTCTCCCTTTCCCCTCCTATGATTCTTGCATCTTTTTGAGGGATTTGAGAGAGGAGATCTAGATCTACAATCCCCCAAGTCAAATCCCTTCTTTGTGAAGGAATCATTGGGATCTAGATCTTGGAGAGTTTTGTGTTCTCCTCTTGTGTTCTTCCTCCCTTATTCCCCCAATAGCTTTTGTAGCTTTGTTGGAATTTGGGAGAGAAATACTTGCCCTTGCATTTGGTGCATAGGTTTGAGTTCTACTCTTGTGTTCTTCCTCCCTTATTCTCCCAATAGCTTTTATATATTTGTTGGAATTTGGGGGAGAAGGACTTGCCCTTGCATTTGGTGCATAGGTTTGAGTTCTCCTCGGAGATTCGGCGAGTTCAAGCTTGTGAGCTTGTTTCTCTTGGGTTCCTTGGAACCCTAGACGGTTGTGTGGTTGGATTGTTGACCTTTTGTGGTCTTGTAGCCTTTTGTGGCGTTGTTGGCCTTTTGTGGCATTGTTGGCCTTTTGTGGTTTTGTTGTCGGGAGCCTCCAATTGAGTTGTGGAGTTAGCCCCAATCTTGTACGGGTTCGGTGACCGCCCTCAAGCGTCCCATAGTGGAGCAAGTGCCCGCCTTTTGTGGTGCGCACTTGGGAGAATAGGGTGAGCCTTTTGTGGCGTCGGTGAGTTGCGTGCTTCCGCATCCGGGGTGAGGCCTTGTGTGGCGTTGGGTGAGCATCGAGCCACCACACCTCTAGGTGATCCATTTGTGGCGTTCGGAGAGCATTGCGCCATCACACCTCTCCAACGGAGACGTAGCTTCCTTGGAAGTGAATTTCGGGAAACAAATCTTCGTCTCCGCGTCCATCGGTTATCTCTCAACCGAACCCTTTACTTATGCACTTTACATTGTGATAGCCATCGTGCTTGAAGTATTTATACCTTGCTATCACCTTGTTGCTTGTATTGCTTAGCATAGGTTGTTGGTGCACCTAGGTGAACTTAGTGGCTATGTTTTGTGCTCAATAAATTAAACGTTAGTTTTATTCCGCATTTACTTGAGCCTAAACCGTAATAATTTTAAAAGCATATTCACCCCCCCTCTAGGCGACTTCCTTTCTACTTTCAGCTAGTCCCTGGATCAATAGCTAGCATCCACAGTTAAGATGTAATATCAAGAAACAAAGGTCATAATACAACATTATAACCAGGAATAAAATAATTTATTACATATTACATAGCTCATTTGGCTATCTCATTACAATGCAGCAGAATATACCAATAACATGGGGTCCTTCATCTTCAAAGTACCACAGGCAGTCATGTTGGTTGTAGACTTGTAATCCTAATCAATAAACTTCACTAACATCGAACAAACTTGCATAATAATAAGTTACAGCCACAAGGGTCAATACATTTGAATTGTATTAGCAAGTGATACTATGGCAATATAGTGGAGTCTATCATCTATATGCATTTGGCTAAGTGGAGCTTAGGCTTGATTTGCTCAAAATAGATTTTCCTTATCATTTGAAAACACTAAGTTTTTGCTTGACAAAAATAACCCAAGGCATCTCCCAATAGAAATTGGTGATCCTTCAACCCTTGTTCAACCACAATATTTTAACTTAGAAATTGGGATGAGGAGATTCTTGATAGCTTCCATGTCTTGATGCTCAATTTGTCCTTTGCCAGGGACATGGCTAAGTACTTAGATTTTACACTCTATAGAGGTGGTGCACTTTCCCCACAAGACTTGGTTTCACCAAGACAAGATATTTCAGAAGCCTTCCCTTAGAACAGAATGGACGCGTTCCAACCTATCATCCCCTACCACCGACTGTCCATTTGGCTAAGTTATTGCAACCTATATGATCCAGGCAGAGCCCATAATGCCAAGTGGCTGCACTTGAAGCTTCTCAACATTTGACATCTCAAATCTCTTTGTTCCTGGGTGGCCATCCACAAGTGAGATACATAAGTTAAACCATAGAAATGGGCCTTGTGTAACCACTCAACACAAACCATTCCTCCCATTCCACCCAGGTGATTCATTCACTTAGTTGTTTTATTAAACAAAACACAAGTCCTTGACTTAGAAATATTCCATAGCATGAAATATAGTCCACCCTTGTTTTCTACTAGCTAAGGTAAGCATGATGGTAGTAGGAATCTTAACTTAGGAAATTCTACTAAGGTTTCATCTACTAGGATTTTCCATGGCATAGTTTATACTTAGCAAAAATTCCATACAAGTCTTACTTAGAAATATCACTAATGCATAGTGAAAATAATGGGACAAAGTATGAAGCATCACTTGCCTTTTTGGTAGAGAATATAAGTTCACTCCTTGTCTTTTCAATGATCACACTCTTCAAATCACTACAATTCAATCAAGTAAAGAACAATTTCAATCTACCATTCAAGCAAACATCACATAAAATAATAGAATCAAAGTAATGCATTCAAGCATGCTAAAGATGGTTTTATTTTTAAAAGTGGTTTCTAATAGTTTATAAACATTCTAAAACATCTATTAGTCCTTTTATATAAGTGGCAAAATCATTTGCAAAAGATTTTACTTATAAATCATTTTTAAACCAAATCAATATTTTATGTGTTTGAAAATGCCTTTAGCAAAGCAACAATCTATAGGGTTCATCAAAATATATGTTTAAATCATAAAACCTTGTTTTTAGGGTCAGAGAGTTTAAATCAAAACATTTCCCAAAGGTTTTTCTCCAAAAGCATTTTTAATAAATAAACATTATTTTTATTTGACTAGAAATGCTTTAAATCAAAGATTTACTCTTTAGCTTTACCAAATACATTTTCAAATCCATGAGTTCTCTTATTAGGTCAGTAGGTTCAAAACAATCCATTTTCCAAAGGTTTTATCTCAAAAATCATTTTAGAACAAATTTTATATTCTAATATGCTTACACAAGTTTCTGCAAAAACAATCAATTTAAGAGAAGAATTTTACTAAACAAAGTGCATGGTCATAAAGTACTTGATTTTCTGATTCCATTGATATAAAATTTGCAAAATTTGGACGTGTGGTTTGAAAGTTATGAATTTTTTAAATTTGAACATCTAATAGACAAGTTTCTGTTTTTAAAACAAATCACTGGACACGTGGCTGAATCTTACTCGCTGGTACCGTTTCGTTTGGATCGAGCGATACAGACCGTAGGATTTAAGTGAGATCGCACGGTTTAGATCTAACATACCCCTTCGCTTAAGTGGATCTAATGTGTCCATTGGATCAACATCTAATGGCCTGAAATGATCTGACCATAGTCTGGCGGCGCTCGACTGTGGCGCGTGGCGGCGATGCTCGGCCAGAAGCATTCCGACGATACTAGCAAGCGCGGGAGAGGAAGGAGGTCGTTACCGAACTCGCTGTGGCGTGCTGAAGCTCGCGATGGTCGTTGCAGGGACAGGGGCGCACGGAGTCTTCGTGGAGTCCTCGCCGGAGTTGAGCTGCGCCTCGGGCTCGTCTGTTTGTCGACGGGGGCAATGATTTATGGCATTCTAAGAAAAATGGAGGGCACTGTTAGGTTCGTATGAGAGTCACGAACATGTGATCATCCAAGAGAGGGGAAGGGGCGGTCTATTCTTACCAGGAGGACTCGCCGGAGTCTAGGCCGACGGCGGCGATGCTCAGTTGTCGTCGTTGCCGATGCTGCGGGTCAAGCGCGAGCAAGATGAGGCCACTGGGAGGTGCGGTGGTTGATGGGGAACAAGTTAGCGTGGTCTAGGAGGCAAGGGGCGACGAGGTTTGGCCAGAATCGTCGCCGGAAGGCGTCGGAGACAGAGAGGTTGAAGCAAGAAATTCAAGCAGCCTTGTGGCCGAAGGGGAGGGGCGAGCAAGGGGAAATGAAGTGTGGATGCGGGCGTTTAAGAAGGCGTGGTCACAGCAAGGAGTAACCGCGGCGTTAAGGCGAATTACGCCGGCAAAGAAATCGGCAGCAACGGCCGGGGAGGCGTGGTCAGCGCGCGGGGTGGAGAAGAGGAACCTGGCATGTGGGGTCTGGCGACAGCGAGAGAGAGTGAGAGGGGATGGGGTCCAGCGGTCAGCGAGTGAGTGGGTCGAGTCCTTGGTGCGAATCGTTTTTCTCGCGGGGTGGAGTAAATGGGCTAACTGGGCCAGACTGGGTCTGCTGGGTTGGGTTTGGCTTTGCTCTATTTTTTTCTGTCCCAATCTTTTTCCCTTTTCCAATTCTAATATTCTGTTTTGATTTTGTTTAATTATTTTAAACACCTATTTGAATTCAAACTTCAAACAAACTTTGAGTATATTCAAATAATGTTTAATAACACATTCTGAAGTAAATTTTAGAATGATATATTTATTCTTTTTAGGGGATATTAATTAATTAAAATAGGCACTTGTATTAATTTAAATAAGATTTAATAATGTTTTTCAAACTCCATTTGAAAACTAAATCTTTCCAAATCTTTTCAGTAGATTTTATCTATTTATTTGGGTGTTAAATAATTCACCTTGATTCATTTGGACTATTTTAATATGATTTATTAATCATTTAAAATTGGGTATTTGTCTTTATTTCCAATGAAACGAAATATAGTTTTAATTCCATAAATTTTATTTGGAAGATTTCTTTGATCTTATTTAAGTTAATTAAATAACTTTTATTCCACTTGGGTAAATTCCAAATATTATTTTCCCATAATTTAATTAATTATTTCTAATAGGGATTTTATCTTTATTCAAAATAGAAATAGAATTTGGTTAATGCCATTTTATTTTATTTTGGAAAACTCTTCTTCCTTTTATTTTATTTGGATTTGGATTATAACTTATTCCATTTGCTTATGGATAGGGCCAACATTTAATTTGGTCTTTAAATATTCCTTATTTAATATTTCTATCTTTATCTTATAAATCCCTTATCTTTTTATTTATAGATCCAAACTTGGTGATTTCAATTTATAAAATCTTATTTGATATTTATTTATCCCTTTAAATATCTTTAGGATTATTTGCTCACTATTTGTTATGGATTTTAGATAAGTGCTTTATTAGCTTTGGAAATTACTTTTCCTTATCTTATTAAATTCATAAGATTTTATCTTTGGCTCCAAATTAAGTGAATCCAACTCATATGGTTTTATAATATTTCTATTTGTCATTCTTGATAAATTTGAAATGTTTGTTTGACCAATTTTATATGGATCCAATCCATGATCTTTGAGATAACTTGGAATTGATTTTATTCCATTTGAGTTTTAGGGTTTTGGTTTATTTTCCAAGTGTTTAAATTTCTAGATGCATTTATGAAGAATGCCTTCCACTTTGATTTGAATTTAGTTGGATTCAAATATTAACCAAAGTTTGTTTAAGATGGGATTTTAAGTTTCCATTTAGAAACAAAAGTTTCTTTTCACCCTAAATTTCAACAATTATTTATTTTGTTTATTTATTTTTCACATTACAAAATTTGGAAAATTTTGGGATGTGACACAAAATCCCACTCAAACTTGCAATTAAATTTCCACCAAATTTAATGCAAACTCTCATTAAATAAATCTCTTTTTAATTATTCAGAATTTTGTCAATTACTTTAATGACAAACATTCTAATATAACCCCTTGCTAGAATTCTATTTCACATGCAAAAACACTTTCTGCAATTTCACCCGAAAACATATTTCGGTATCTAGTGAAATAAATTCCTGTGCTGGTTATTCTTTCCGGCATGAAACTTTTGCTCCAATTGGATGTCGGTGTCTCTTAAGTGTGTTACCCTACGGTTCGTGAATAATGCGGACATGATCGAGACCCTTCTCGGATCAATAATCAGAAGCGGGATCTGGAGACCCATACCGACTCCCACACATTCAACGATGACTTTCTTGTGATCACTGAAACCTTTTATGCTAGTATCTTAATCCCTTTGTTTCGCGATATATTACATGTCCGATATTCGATCATCGGTATCTCCATACCTAGTTTGATCTCGTTACTGACATGCACTCTTTTCTCGTTCCCGTGATATAACATTCTAGTGATCAAATCACTTGCTTGCAAGCTAATCAATGTGATATCACCGAGAGGGTCCAGAGTATATCTATCCGTCATCGGGATGAACAAATTCCACTCTCGATCCATGGGCCTCAACATAACACTTTATTAGTTCTGAACCCATCTTTATAATCACCCTGTTATGGTGTGACATTTGATTTTATCAAGAAACTCTTCCGGTGTTAGTGATTGACATGATCTCATGGTCTAAGGATTAGGATCACTTCGTAAGTTGTTATAGCAATATAAACTCAATGACTTTGATCATAATGCTATACTTCGGATGAATGTTCATCACACCATTACACTAATGTTGTGATCCCGTTATTAACAACATCCAATGTCCATGATCAGGAAACCTTGATCATCTTGTTAATCAACGAGCTAGTTTATGAGAGAGGCATAACTAGGAACTTTCTGTTTGTTTATTAAACACACATGTATTAATGTTTCCGTATTAATACAATTATAGCATGCAAAATAAACATCTATCATATACTTGGAATACACATAATAAACACTTTATTATTGCCTCTCAGGGCATATTCCCTTCAGTCTCCCACTTGCACTAGAGACAATAATCTAGTTACATAGTGATGAATCTAACACCCATGGAGTTCTGGTGTTAATCATGTTTTGCTCTAGGGAGAGTTTTAGTCAACGGATCTTCTACATTGAGATCCGTATGTACTTTACAAATCTTTATATGTCCATCCTTGACATGCTCGCGGATGGAGTGAAACCGGCACTTAATATGCTTGGAATTCTTGTGAGACCTTGGTTCTTTGGCATTGGCAATGGCACCATTGTTGTCACAATAGATCACCATTGGGTCCAACGCGCTTTCCACCACACCTAGTTTGGATATGAACTCCTTCATCCAAACTGCTTCCTGAGCCGCTTCTGAAGCAGCAACATATTCGGCCTCCATTGCTGATCAGCCACCACAGGTTGTTTGGAACTCCTCCAACTAACCGCTCCGCCATTCATGAGAAATACGTATCCGGATTGAGACTTAGATTCATCCCGGTCGGTGTCAAAGCTTGTGTCGACATAACACTTAGTGACGAGCTCTTCTTCACCTCCATATACAAGAAACATATCCTTAGTTCTTCGTAAGTATTTAAGGATATTCTTGACCGCTATCCAGTGTTCCGAACCTGGATCCGGTTGGTACCTACTAGTCAAACTAATAGCATGTGCCACATCCGGTCTTGTACATAGCATGGCGTACATTATAGAGCCTATGGCTGAAGCATAGGGGACTTTGTCCATTATCTCTCTTTCTTCCGCAGTAGCCGGACTTTGAGTCTTACTCAATGTCTTGCCTTGCAACATAGGTAAGAACCCCTTCTTACTTTCGTCCATTTCAAACTTCTTTAAAATCTTACCAAGGTATGTACTTTGCGATAGCCCTATTAGGCGCCTAGATATATCTCTATAGATCTTTATGCCTAATATGTATGACGCTTCACCTAGGTCCTTCATTGAAAATTTGCTGTTTAGATAACTTTTAACACTGTTTAAAAGATCTATGTCATTTTCGATCAATAATATGTCATCCACATATAATATCAGAAATGCCACATTGCTCCCACTCACTTTCTTGTAAATACAAGCTTCTCCATAAGTTTGGACAAATCCAAACTCTTTGATCACCTCATCAAAGCGGAGATTCCAACTTCGTGATGCTTGCTTAAATCCATAGATGGATCGCTGAAGCTTGCACACCTTGTTCGCATCCTTAGGATCTACAAAATCCTTTGGTTGTATCATATACAACTCTTCTTCAATATTACCATTGAGAAACGTGGTTTTGACATCCATCTGCCATATCTCATAATCGAAATATGCAGCAATTGCTAACATAATACTAACTGACTTTAGCATCGCTATGGGAGAGAATGTCTCATCGTAGTCAAGCTTTATAGACGGTCACATTACCATCAGCATCAGTTTTCCTTTTGAAAATCCATTTGATCTCCACGGCCTTTCGGTCGTGAGGTAATTCCACCAAGTTCCAAACTTGATTTTCATACATGGATTCCATCTCGGATTTCATGGCTTCTAACCATTTGTTGGAATCCGGGCTCATCATCGCTTCTTCATACATCGCAAGGTCATCAATTTCATCAACCATAAAATTCATAACAGGGTTTTCGTACAGCTCGGGAGCTGCACGCGCCCTGGTAGACCTGCGAGGTTCAGTAGTACTCTCTTTCAGAGTTTCGTGATCATTATCATTAGTTCCCTCTTCAACAGGTGAATCCAACTCCGGAACAACTTCCGGCGCTGTGCTACTCGCCATACTTTGAAGGGAAGGTTCAATAACCTCTTCGAGTTCTACCTTCCGACTACTCACACCTTTCGCGATAAACTCTTTCTCTAGAAAGGATACATTCTTGGCAACAAAAAACCTAGCCCTCGGATCTGTGATAGAAGGAATACCCGATAGTTTCCTTAGGGTATCCTATGAAGATGCATTTTTCCGCTTTGAGTTCGAGTTTATCCGGTTGAAGTTTCTTCACATAAACATTGCATCCCCAAACTTTAAGAAATGACATCTTAGGTTTGTTTCCAAACCACAATTCATACTGTAGAGGTCCCAATCTTAGATAAGATAGAGCCTCCTGTGTTTTACAATGCTAGTCCCTGGATCAATAGCTAGCATCCACAGTTAAGATGTAATATCAAGAAACAAAGGTCATAATATAACTTTATAACCAGGAATAACATAATTTATTACATCATACATAGCTCATTTAACTATTACATTACATTGCAGCGGAATAACTATAGTCATGGGGTCCTTTATCTTCAAAGTGCCACAGGAAGATGTTGGTTGTAGACTTCGTAGTCCTAGTCAATCAAACAATCTTCATATAAATAAACAATCAACCTGCAACATTACAAGTTACAGCCACAAGGGTCAATACATTTTGAATTGTATTGGCAAGCTTCACTTTTATGTAGATATGAGTGGATCCTATCAATACATGCATATTTGGCTAATTAGGGTTTAGGGCTTATTTGCATAAAGCAACATTTATCCTATCTTTTCAAAATGGTTTTGGTCCTTTGTCAAATCTCTTTTCCAAGTTCCTTGTACTCCTTGGTAGAAACTCAAGTGTTCAAGTCCTTGTCAAAAATCCCTTGAGCTACTTGGTAACCCCAAGTGCAACAAGTTTTATGAAATCTCATGAGTTCCTTGGTAACCCCAAGTACATCATGCTCTTGAGCACCTTGGTAACCCCAAGAGCAACAATCTTTATCAAATCTCTTTGAATTCCTTGGTACCCCCAAGTGCATCAAGTTTTTATATTAGAAGTTGGAATGTCGAGATCTCCCATGGTTCAAACTTTAGTTGCTCAGTATTGTCCATAACCGGGGACACGGCTAAGTACTTAGATTTTTATTAACTTCTGCAGAAGGAGTACACTTTACCCACATGACACAATCCCATCTTGTTGCCACCAGTGGCCTACTGGATTAGTGCTCACCAAGATGGAGTACTGGCAGACTGAGAATGTGACGAAGTCTTTCCAAAAGGTCCTCCCATACATCATTGCTAGCTTGTCTTCAATCCCCATGAAGCATTCCAGATCCCCATGTCCGGAAACTAAAGACAATGTATGGATCTTCCTAATGTAGTTGACTAAGCCAGAGCCATAATAGCATGTGGTTGTACACGAAAGCCACAATTGGAGAAACATGTTCAATCTCTAAGTTTCCTAGGTGGTTTTCATTTGGAGCACAACACAAAGTGATTGCCATAGACATGGTTTCTTTTGTTGCCACCTTCTCCAAAACTTCAAGTATCTTCCACCTAGGTGGTTCATTGAGTCCTTGTTTTATTATGTAAAACACAAGTCCTTTTCTCAACCTTTGTAAAATCTCAACATGTACCTCTTTTCAAAACATAGCATGGCTAAGCATGTACAACTTCAATATTTTCACTAAGGAGTGTATAGGGGGTCCTATTAGGATTAGCATAGCATAAGTATAAAACATTTTCATGCATGTTTACAAAATCCACTAAGTATAATGAAAATAGTAGGTCTTTTGTATGATAGTGTAACTTGCCTTTTTGGTAGGGAATGAGGGTTTACTTCTTGATCTTGTTAGTCTCACACTTTGCTAATTTCACTACAATCAATCAAACAAGCATGGTATCAAGTAGCATTCCAAACCAATATTCAAACAATCTTCCACACACACAAGTAATGGAAACTAAGTCATGTATAAGTATGCAATGGTTGGTTCTATGGTAAGGATGGTCTCTACTAGGTTTCTAAACTTCGTAAGTTCCAAATTGGTCATTTACCAAGATGGCAAAGTCCTTTGTAATTTGAGTTTTATCTCAAGACCATTTTAAAAATCCATTCATCATTTTATGTGGTGAAAATTATTTTTATTACCCAAAACTTTATGTTTTTCACCAAGTGAGTTGCTCTTGCCAAAGCTTGGTGTTTTGGGTTAGTAAGTTTGGTCCAAAGCATTTTCACAAAGTTTTCCTTGCAAAAACATTTCCATAGTAAAATCAATAATTTTATATGGCTAGAAAATGGCTAAGTTAAATAATTCAACCTAAATTATACCATCATAATTGTTAACACCAAGGGTTGATTCCTAGGGTCAGTAAGGTCACTATAAATCATTTTGAAAAGGTTTTGTCATTAAATTCAATTTTAAACAATTTTTATACTCTAATCAAGCTCACAAAAGAATCTGCAAAAACAAACAAACAAACATTTACTATTTTCCAAACTAAGGCCATGGTTGTTTAGGTCTTGCTCTCCTGAATCCATTGATATAAAATTTGTAATTTTTGGACGTGTGGTTTGAAAGTTACAAGGGTTTGAAGTTTGCAATTTAATCAGATTCAAATCTGTTTTTAGTTTTAAACCTGGCCACGCGTCGTGTTCCTATTGGTCCATACCGTTTCGGTTGGATCGCGGCTGTGGGGCGTTGGATCTAGTTAGATCGAGTGGCCCAGAGGACATACCCCTTCGACGATAAGTGATCTAATCGTGGCCGCTAAATCTGGATCGAACGGTACTGGCGAATTTGACCTAAGGTGGGCGGCGTTGACGACGGTGCTTTGGCGGCGGCGCTCAGGCGGGGTGGTCGCCGGTGATTCAGGACGCAAGGAAGAAGAGGAGAAGGCTCACCGAGATCATAGGGTCGTGGTGACGCTCGTCATGCTGTTGGCTTGACAAGGGGAGCTCGGGTACTGCGGCAATTGCTCGCCGGAGCTAGGTCTGGCGTCGGTTGCGCGTGGTCGTGGTCGAGGTCGACGCTGTGGTTCACCCCGAAGCAAAACGAGGGCACGGTTAGAATCGTAGGATCAAGGCAGAGCTGTGTGCGTGAACGAGAGGGCGCGGGGCGGTCGAGGCTTACCGGGAAAGG
>OU342738.1:234283863-234347570 GCA_910589765.1 Avena atlantica
ACTTGATGGAATTGTAGTAGATCATCAAGTTGACTGCGATAAGTTTCAATATGACCCTTGCTAAAACCTTATTTTGGGTAAAGATGATTTTGATCTAAGGGTAGATCAAATGTAATAAAAGTACACCCTAATCTTACTAATGATTTATATTTGATCCTTAAGTAATCATATCCTAGTATTCATTACACAACTCATGAATAGCAAGTTATAATATAACTTAAGCAATAAGAATGTAACAACTAATTTTTGATCTATCTTAATCTCATCTACTTATACCCTGAGTATCATGGTAATACCTAACTTTAACTCTTTAGTGAGTTTGACTAGGAGAGAAACCAAGTCAAGATCAATCACCATATATCTTTCTTTCCATATCAATCTTTACCATTCCTATTGAATCATATTCTAATATCTGTTGTTCATCAATGTTGAGTAATCAACTATGATTCACCAATTTTAAACCTATCAATTCTAGATCTGTTAATTTTTGTTCTCATCATAGCAATCACTCAAATCCTATAAATAAAGAAATAAGTAAGAAGGGGTAAATAGTAATGGTAGATTGAATATCATTTATAGGATGGGTGGTTGGAAGAGAATAGATCAGTCTGATACTTGATGAGTTAACTCCATTCTAAATAGATAGAAGAGTTTTGTAGAAGATATAATTATAATGTAACAAATAGGATTATAAGGATGAATCTTGAAAATAGATACCAAGGAGTAATCCTATTGGATTAAGTAAGGATTGTCTATGAATAACATTCCTTAATCCAATAAGAGATGCTAAGAGATAATTATAATACAACTGTAATGTTGTAATGATGAAGACCTTGATTAGCCAACTGGAAACCTAAGCCATATATGATCAAAGGATTCTAATGATCATGCTTTGTCACCAAGATTGAACGCTTATATCCTGTATAAGTGACATTGGTGGATAGAACATGATTGGACCATAGTAAAGATATGTTATTCTAGGTTAGCCATGACAAGTCACCATGATATGATGAAAGGTTTGTATATAGGATATTGGGAGATAAGTTGATATAAGATATTATGACTAAGTTGAAGCTAGAGTAGCATGGAGTTATTGAAGTAGTGTATTTCTCTTTAAAAGATAATAAGCTTTTGAGGAAAGTGGGATTTGATACATATATATATATATATTAGAGTAATGTTGGCGATGGATGATAAAGGAAGAGCATGCATGGAGGTAACTGTAAACATCTGTTGGATTGGAGATTATTAGTAGTAGAATAATTTGGTAACCAGGTATGGATATAAGAAGATTATGAAAAGCTTCAGTGTCAAGCTTCATAGATTTAGAAGTGGATTTAGAAAGAAAGGTGGATAAGAATATTCTTGTGAAGTAAAGCTCATCATGTTAACACATGATGATGGATATGAAGAAGTAGTATATCTAGGAAATGAATTCTTTAAGTAGAAGTCAAGAATTGTGAATTGTGGAAGATATGAATTCTTGGTAAGCACTAAACCCTAAATCTATGTTCAAGCTAAAAACATCCATCTTGTCTGTTGGATAAATCATTGTATTTTCACAATGCTTTATAGGAGTATTTTCCTATATCAAATCACTTAAGCACATCTTTGTCATTTTTAACCATCATTATCGTAGGTGCTTAGGAACTATCTTTATCAATTCTTTCTCATAAGTTAGTCTAGAAAACAATCCCACTATTTTAATTTAAATGGTGATATCATTCATGATCACAAACATAAAGATAATATGTCTTAACCATTCACCTTATCACAATTATAAAAGGATATAAAAATATTAAAAACTCCCATAATTCTTGGTAGACATTATAATCTCAAACTTTAACTCTTATGTTAGTAATAATAAAATATTTACATTGCTATTTCCTAAATTATGAAATAATATTAACCATATTAAGTACTCCGAAACTTTATGTATCAAATAATAATGAATGATCAATATATATAAAAGTTTCTTTAATATTATAAATCAATAAGAATCAAAACATCATTTTATAGGATCCTAAACAAATCCTAAAACCTAAGACCCTAATTTCTATTATTCTATTTGATATAATAACCTTCATATGATTATGAATATGACAGTATATAAAAAATAAATCAATAAAATATTTATCATAAAGATTATTAATACCAGAGTCTAAGTATATATCCATAAACTTACAATTTTCTAAATAAGAATTCCTAGAAAGTTTAAAACAAATGAATAAATACAAAGCTAGGAAAGAAAACAGAAATAAAAATGGGTAAAAGAAATGGAGTAGCAGTCAGCAATGGCCCACGGCCCGCTTCCTCACGAAACTAACCGTCGCTCGCATGCAGCAGCAGCCGCCAGCCGCTCACTTCGCTGCAGCCCACTCTGGCCCAGGCCAAGTAACCCTTCGTCATCGTCTTCCCCAGCGAGCCAAGCAGTTGCGTGGAGAGCACTGATGTCGTTCGCCGTTGTCGCTACGATTCCCGCCGCCGTCGTGGTCGTCGTGCAGGATAAGAACGACACGACGACCCCTTATCTCCTATCTCTCAATCCCCAAATCCCTCACTCTCTCGCTCATACCACACGCGCGCAGACTCTCTAGAATCCCAAATCCCTCACTCTCTCCGACGAACCATAGCTCCCCTGGCTCTTCCAGGACCACCTGCGTGCTCCTGATGGTCGTCTAGGTAGTTTGCCTTAGCTGGCTCAGGTCGGGGTGGTCTCGCGCAGCCGAATCGGGACCTCCATCTCCGATGCCGACCACCATCGTCGCCATCATTTTCGGCCGAGACTCGACTCAGCAATATATCCACATCTTGGTAAGTCACTGTTATCTTCCTCAATTGCTTCCAGAATCATACTCCCGTCATGCGCCGCCCGTAGCCGCCGCATAAGTTCGTCGTCGTTGTCTTTCTGGTAACCAAAAACCATCGGTGCCGCCCCTATCCTGCTCGCCTCACTGCACTGGTTCGAACTAGCACGCACGCGTCCACTCTCGCACCCTCTATCGCCGTTTCGAATGTGATTCCAGCGAAACTCCGGTGAGCCCGCGTGGCAGCCAACGTTGCCACGAGCCCACTTGTTCATCTCTCAGGCTAGGTTAGTTCGGGGTGTAAAAAAATTACAGGTTCGTGCTGATGTCATCGTGGCATCACGCCTACGTCATCTTTGACCAGGTCCACTGTTGACTAGTCCATTATCCATGTGGCATCCAACGTGGTACTGACCCCACGGTCAGTGACCTTGGGTAGATTAGCTTAGGTACAAAACATATTTTCTATTTAGGAATAGATAAAACATTATAATATCAAATATAGATATTTCCAAAAATTAAATAAAATCATTAAATCTTGTTAAATTAATAACTTATGTTTTATAATTAGAAAAATATGTGTAATATATGAAAATGTTTAGAAAAATAAAATCTATAACTTAAACATATTATCAAATATTATTATGATAAATATTATTAATAAAGGTTTATAAGTAATAAAATTAGAAATCCATATTTAAATATTGATAAATATTAAAAATATAAATAAAATACCAAAAACTTAGAAAAATAAAACAATACTTAAAAACTAATAATCATACATTCTTACTTCACTTAATTAAATATTTATGTTTTTAAGTATTTATAAAAAGTAAATCTTATAAAATCATATCTTATATTTATAAATCACAAATAAATGTAATATACCAAAATGATCACAAAAATAATATATCCATGTTTAAAAATAAATATTCCACCTTTGAGTTAAATAAAAAGTTAAACACTTAATAACTTGAATTTAAACTATTTCTTAATCAAAATTATCATTATAAGGGTAAATAAAAGTTGCTAATATTTCTAAAAATTATCCATGAGTCTAAAAAATAGTATTAGTCCTAAATTTTTATAATATAAAGTCAAATTGGTTCAATACATTAAATACAATTATATTGAATTATCATTCAAACCATATATGTATTTATTTTCTAAAAGGATATTTAACAAATATAAAATCTTTAAGAATGACATTTTAACCTAATAAAATATTTACCATTATTTCACTCACAACTTTATAATGGACTAAATCCAGAGATTTCATAAGTAGTAAAAAATATTGTTTACTTATTCACAAACCATAACCATTACCCTTATAGGGAGATAAATCCTTCTAGGTTAGGAAACCACTATTCAAATAGAAGTGTTACCATTCTTAAAGTATCCTTAGAGAAACATTATAAAGAACACAAGGTACAAATAACATAAGCAATATACCTTAAGTCCATCTATGTTTTTAAAGTTAACCTTAGTCTGCAAAGCTTTAAGTATAATGCTAAAGACCTTATTATGTTTTTATAGTTAACTTTGGTCTGTTATAATTAAGTTATAAAGCATCTCAAATCCAAACTATCCAATCAAACATAAACAAACATCAATCATTCTATCAACCATATCTAGAAACTACAAAGGATTGTTGAGACCTTAATAAAGAAATATTTTCTTCAAAAGTTATTCGTTTTGCCACTTAAGTCAACAAATGACGTAATCGTAATCACCTTACATTCTATTTTTACTTATATACTTAGGATTGATAACACTTAAGTCCTTTATAGGTGACAATACTTATAAAGTAAAATTTAAGATAAACAATTCAGTGTAAAAATCTGAGTAGCATTCCATAGTGTATATCTTTTGATACACCAAGATATAATTCTAATAGTATTATTCTTGAATAGCAGCAATGTCAGACCATTAGTTAAGATATTATTCTTAAGTATATAGTTTTTGTTTTGTGTTTATTTCTGATTCTTCTTTGTAAGAAGTTTCTTTCTCTCTCTTTAACCTAGAGTGTTCTCTGGATCTTATAAAGAGTTGAGTTATAACATATAGTCATGTCTTGGACCTGTTGTGTTTCTGTTGTACCACTCTGAGGGATGTAATACTAGTGAACGGTGTTTCATTGGTGTTATGTCAACGACTATAGTATAACTACATCATGCAGTGGTATGCTGGGTCACCGCAGTTGGTATCAGAGCATATGCTTTGACCTTAGGATTAAAACCCTTTTTAGGAAGATCTGTAGGTTGTAAGTGACTATAGAAGTCATCTTATCTAAACCAAATATTGTTATGACTTGTGCGAAGTATCCACTTGAGGATAACATTGTCACACCTAAGTTAGATGCTTAAGTCATTCTTTCTTAGGAGTAATTATTTTAATTTTCTCAGTATAGTGCTATTTAGTGTCTTCCGAAGGAGACATAAACCACCAAGATACTATAGGAAAGTGTAATACATCATATGGAACTAGTCTTAATGGTGTAGGCTAACTCTAGAATTCAAGTAGCACAGTGGATTTTATTGTTAGTTGATAACCAAAGACAACATGATGAATATCATCAGGATAAATGTTGATGTAATGAGTAGTAATCATGTGGGATTCACTTGAGGATTCTATGTGATGAAGTGAAATTATGTTAACACTTAATAATAGTGTAGTGAGAAACAAAGTCATTATGATGAGATTAGCTCTTAAATTATCATGTAAATAGGTAAAACATAACAAGATCATGGTGAGATTAGCTCCAAAACCATGATGATAGTATAATTATGATAAGTAATTAGTAAATTATATTAAGGTAGAGTAAGCAAATAACATGGTAGAACTATGACAGAAGTCATAGGTGCTAGAAAATTCCAATAATCTCTGGTTTAAGAAACCTATTAGTCTTTTTGAGAGATCATGTGAGGTTAGTTACTAAACCATAAAGATTGGTTATAGTTAATCCTTTCAAAGGTGAGACCCAAGTTTAGTTAAAACCAAGTTGAGACCACTTTGCTTAAAAATTATCCTGTTGCAATTGCGCAATTTAGGTAAATATTGAGATAAAGGTTAGTTTGACCTATGTGCTAAGTATCACAATGAAAACCTATACGAGGAGGTGCCATATACTACACAACTAAGCCTGAATTCTAGAGATACTATAATCAACTACTATATTCTGGGCTTAGAATATTGTATGTTATATGTACCACATTTGGATTTATTCATTTTTCTTGGATCTTCTTGATTGACTAGATCTATACATGAAGTTTGACTTGGTGTGCAAATGCATGTTGCAACATCCATTACTACTTGATGTTATAGACCTAGATAGGAAAGGGAATTCGTGCAAGGGAGTGACGATTTCCAAAGACCAAGATGAATACTTACATGAAGAATGAAGCAAAGTGTAAGGAGTATCTGTCACATCCCAAGATTTTCCAAATCTTGTAATGTGAAAATAAATGAATAAAATAAAATTTTGTTTGATTTTCAAGGCCAGAAGAAACTTTTTGAATTAAAATGGAACCTCAAACCAATTTGGATCAAATGAAATCCTAAAGGGATTTAAAAATTTAAATAAACAATAAACTTCAAAATATTTAGACATACTATTTTGGATCTTTTAAATAAAAGGATTTTGTTTTCAAAGGAAAAGGTGGATTTATAAATAAAGGTTGTTTTATAAAGCCAATTAAACCTTGGCCAAGATTTTGAAATAAAATGTTTTGTTTTGTTTAAAAATAGTAAAGGTTTATTTAAATAAAATAATAAGGAATTAATATCCATTTTTATTTAAATAAAAGGTTTTACCATTTTAATTAAAACATCAAAACTTATTAAATTATTTTAAATAAGTTTTCTAAGTATTTTATTTTCTTAAATAAAACCTACTGAAGTGTTTTGGCTTTATTTTAGATTTCAAAATAAATATTTTAAATAAAATAAATCCTAATTGATTTAATAATGAAGGTCTATTGAATTTAATTATTAATGGACCCTAAAATAAAAGGTTATTTTATTTTATTTTAAACAAGCTTTCCAAGTATTCTTTACTTTCAAATAAAACCTACTGATTTGGTTTTGAAAGTATTTGGATTTCAAATGAAGATTTTATTAAATAAATCAAACCATATTAAACAAATAAAGGTCCATTTTATTTAATTAATGAATGGATCTTAAAATGAATAAAAAATATTATTTTATTTTGGAATTTAGGTTTATGCTGATAAACAGAACCAAGTTCAAAATTGTGAAGTGTGGTGTTTGTTTGAATTGATTTGGTTGAATGAATCATTTGTTTGAATTTCAAATCAGTAAAAAGAAATAGAAAAGGAAAAAAAAGTTTCAGACAGAAAAAAATGAGCAGCCCACCATCTGGCCCAACTAACCCAGCAGCCAAGCAACCCATTTTCTCCACCCCTCTGACGAAACGTTTTCGCACTCAAACTCACACCCGCGAGGACACTGACGACTGGACCCTGTTCCCTTTCCCTTTCTCACTGACCATAGGACCCCACCGCCACGTCCCTCTTCTTCCCCACCCCCACGACCTGTTCTTCCTCCCTCGCCGGCCGTTGCAGGCTTTGATTCGCGGCTTGAATTCGCCTTAACACGGCCACCTTAACTCGCAGCGACCAGGCACATTTAAACGCCACTGACTCCTCTCTGTTTCCCCTCTGTCTCCTCCCTCAAGCATGCCCCCAGGCCGCCCCAATTTCTCCCCGAGCAGCTCTGTCTCCGACGAGCTTCCACCGTCGAATTCGGCCGAGCCACACCACCTCCTGCCTCCCCGAACACACGAGCACGCTCACCGCATCCTGGCGCATCTTCCCGTGCCATTCATTCATCCGCGGGTTCCCTGTAACCTCGGCTTCGACGACGACCTGCAGCACCGCCGTCTGCCTCTTTCTCCGACGAAGCCTCCAGGTAGTAACTAGCCACCCCTTGTCCTTCCGATGATACGCCTGTGTCCAGTGCACTCGCCCGCATCTAACCCTACCATTCTCTTGCTTTCTGGTGGACTACAGCCCCGTCCCCGTCAACAAACAGAAGCTCCTGGCGCCAGCCCTAACTCCGGTGAGGAATCCCGCTCGTCCTCGTGCGCCCTTCACCAACCAAGGGCAGGTTGAGCATCCCCATGCCATGGCGATCACAGTGAGCCACCTCTCCTCCTTCCTCGCTTCCCGAAACGTCAACTCCGCCGCCGTCTGGCCGCTCCGCCACCAGACGCCGCCGCCAGCGCCGCTGCTATTTGGCCAGGGCAATAGGAACCGTTAGATCTGCATCTGATGGCTTGGATAGAATGACTAACCGAAGGGGTAAGGATGAACCTGGGCCGCCCGATTAAACTTAGATCTAACGCACCACGTAGCTCGATCCCAGTGAACCGGTACCGACGAATTAAAACATGACACGTGGCTCAGACCTCGTTTTAAAAAACAGAAACTTTCCTATTAGAAGTTCAATCTTGTAAAATCTATAACTTTCAAACCACACGTCCAAAATTACAAATTTTATATCAATGGATTCAGTGGAACAAGCCCTAGCCAACCATGCCTTTTGTTTAGTAAAAAGCTTCTGGAAAAATGTTTGTTTTTGCAGAAACAATTGTATGCTTGTTAAGTTTATAAAAATTGTTTAAAAAAGATTTTAGGGTTAAAACTTTTACAAAATGGTTTGTTGTGACCTTACTGACCCTAGGAACCAACCCATGGTTTGGAAAATGAATTTGTAAAAGTTTAGAATGGATTAATTAGTTTAGTCCATTTCTAGCCAAATAAAACTATTGTTTTGTTATGAAAATGGTTTTGATTAAAAACTTTGGAGGAAATGTTTTGGACCAAACCTACTGACCAAAAACACCAAGTTTTAAGAAACAACAACTTAATTGGTGAAGCCACTTAAGGTTGTGGTATTGTGAAAAATGTTTTTCACCACATAAAATGATGAAAGGATTTGAAAATGGTTTATGGATAAAACCCATTTGCAAATGACTTTGCCATTTTGGTAAATGACCAATTTGGAACTTACAAAGTTTAGAAGCCTAGTGGAGACCACCTTTGCAATTGGAACCATCTTTTGCATGCTTGCATGCATTACTTTGACTTTGTCATTTTATGTGTTGTTTTGCTTGATTGGTAGATTGAGTTTGTGCCTTGCTTGATTGATTTGTAGTGACTTGAAGAGTGTGATTGTTGCAAGGACAAGGAGTGAACCCATACTCTACCAAAAGGCAAGTGATGCTTCATACTTTTTGTCCCATTACTTTCTCTATGCATTAGTGATTTTGCTAAGTAAAACTTGCATGGAATTTTTGCTAAAGTATAGACCTTGCTAGTAAAACCTAGTAGATGAAACCTTAGTAGGATTTTCCTAAGTTAAGATTCCTATTACTATCAAGCTTAGCCTAGCTAATAGAAAACATGGGTGGAATATATATTCACACTATGGAAAAATATTCTAAGTCTAAGGACTTATGTTTTGTTTAATAAAACAACTAAGTTAATGAATCACCTGGGTGGAATGGTAATTGCTTGGTGGTTTTTGGTTGAGTGGTTCACAAGGCCATGTACTTGGCTTGTGTATCTCACTTGTGGTATGCCACCCAGGAACAAAGAGATTTGAGATGTGAAATGTTGAGAAGCTTCAAGTGCAACCACTTGGCAATATGGGCTCTGCCATGATCATATAGGTTCAAGAACTTAGCCATATGGACAGAGGGTGGTAGTGTTTGATAGGTTGGAACGCGTCCATTTTGGTCTAAGGGAAGGCTTCTGAAAGATCTTGTCTTGGGAAACCAAGTCTTGTGGGGAAAGTGCACCACCTCTGCAGAGTGTAAAACCTAAGTACTTAGCCATGTCCCTGGTAAAGGACAATTTGAGCATCAAGACATGGGAGCAATCAAGAATCTCATCATTCCAATTTCTAAGTTAAAATCTTGTAGTTTGAACAAGGGTTGTTTGAAATCTTCAATCTTTGATGGAGAGATGCCTTGAAAGGATCTTCAAATCTTTGATTGAGAAAAATGATTTTGCCAAGTAAAACTTAGTATTTTCAAATGTTAAGGAAAAATCTATTTTGAGCAATGCAAGCCTCAACTCCACTTAGCCAAATGCATATAGAAGATAGACTCCACTATACTACCATAGTATCACTTGCCAATACAATTCAAATGTATTGACCCTTGTGGCTGTAACTTGTAATGTTGCAGGTTTGATTGTATTTAGTGAAGATTGATTGATTAGGATTACAAAGTCTACAACCAACATCTGCCTGTGGCACTTTGAAGATGAAGGACCCCATACTTATAGTTATTCCGCTGCGATGTATTGTAATAGCCAAATGAGCTATGTAAGTTGTAATAAAATTATGTTATTCCTGGTTATAAAGTTAAATTATGACCTTTGTTTCTTGATATTACATCTTAATTGTGGATGCTAGCTATTGATCCAGGGACTAGCATTGTAAACACAGGGGGATCTAACTTATTAAAGATTGGGACCCCTACAGTATCAACTCAATTTGGAGGATGGATCAAGCTCATATCATTCTTAGCCAGCTATGAGAAGGAAGATTAATGTAGGAAGTATATGGAGCAATAAGAAGTAATGAACTTAGAGTTCACCTAAAATAGGTGATGTTGATAGGAAGTTAATAAAGTAATTGTACCAAGTTCATGGAAGCATCATGAATAAGTGCAAAGGAGAATCTTTGGAACAAAATGGTATTCAAGCTTTGACAATTCAGAGAGAATGCCAGTAGTATGTCGGAAACCGTAGGGTAATATCTACAACCTAGGATGATCCACAGCTGGTATTTGATCCACAATTGGTATCTTGTCTGCAGCTAGTATTTGGTTGACATATTTAACCAGATCATCTTAACGGTTGCATTAAGAGCATAAAACTTGGCCTAAGTTAATTAAGACATAAATGAGTATAAAATTTAAGTGATCGTCTTTCAAGACTCTTTGCGAAAATTGACCTATCAAAGCGAAAATGTCCAAATAGTAAGTAAGACAAATAATGCTGAACGATTCACTTCAGAGATCCACAATTGTGTGGATACACCGTACAATCTTTCATAAGAACCTAACTATGTAGAATATAAGCTGGATAGAGATCAATATTCTATTTATAAAGCTAATAAATGTTGTATAGACAGTTTGAAGACTATTAGTAAACCCTAAGGGGGAGTAAATAATGAAGGGAATATGCCCTAAGAGGCAATAATAAAGTGTTTATTATGTGTATTCCAAGTATATGATAGATGTTTATTTTGCATGCTATAATTGTATTAATACGGAAACATTAATATGTGTGTTTAATAAACAAACAGAAAGTTCCTAGTTATGCCTCTCTCATAAACTAGCTCGTTGATTAACAAGATGATCAAGGTTTCCTGATCATGGACATTGGATGTTGTTAATAACGGGATCACAACATTAGTGTAGTGGTGTGATAAACATTCATCTGAAGTATATCATTACGATCAAAGTCATTGAGTTTATATTGCTATAACAACTTACGAAGTGATCCTAATCCTTAGACCATGAGATCATGTCAATCACTAACACCGGAAGAGTTTCTTGATAACATCAAACGTCACACCATAACAGGGTGATTATAAAGATGGTTTCAGAACTAATAAAGTGTTATGTTGAGGCCCATGGATCGAGAGTGGAATTTTTTCATCCCGATGATGGATAGATATACTCTGGGCCCTCTCGGTGATATCGCATTGATTAGCTTGCAAGCAAGTGATTTGATCACTAGAATGTTATATCACGGGAACGAGAAAAGAGTGCATGTCAGTAACGAGATCAAACTAGGTATGGAGATAACGATGATCTAATCTCGGACATGTAATATATCGTGAAACAAAGGGATTAAGATACTAGCGTAAAAGGTTCTGACGATCACAAGAAAGTCATCGTTGAATGTGTGGGAGTCAGTATGGGTCTCCCGATCCCGCTTCTGATTATTGATCCGAGAAGGGTCTCAATAATGTCTGCATTATTCACGAACCATAGGGTGAAACACTTAAGAGACACCGACATCCAATTGGAGCAAAAGTTTCATGCCAGAAAGAATAACAAGCGCAGGAATTTATTTCACTAGACACCGAAACAGGTTTTCGGGTGAAATTTGTAGAAAGTGATTTTGCATGTGAAATAGAATTCTAGCAAGGGGTTATATGAGAATGTTTGTCATTAAAGTAATTGACAAAATTCTGAATAAATAAAAAGAGTTTTATTTAATGAGAGTTTGCATTAAATTTGGTGGAAATTTAATTGCAAGTTTGAGTGGGATTTTGAGTGGAAGGAAATGAAGAGGTTTTTGTGAGTGGAGTGTCGACCCACATGAATGAAGGAGGGGAGGGGGAAGCCCCCATGGCCGGCGCCACCCCCTTGGGTGCCCCCCTCCTCCTATAAAAGGCACCCCTCTCCCTCTCTCTCACTCACACCTCCTCGTGAAGGATCTCTCTCCCCCTCTAGAATTTATCCCCCATGGTCTCGGACTAGCGAGATATATGTTCCCGGTGGCTATTCGGCAAGAAAGAGTTGCGCTTCCGCTGCATCGCTGGAGAGACGAGGCGGAGGTTGCTCAGTGCCTCGGACGTGTGTGCGAGCACGGATGCGCTGCTGATTTGCGGCGCTAGGACTTCCTCTCGATCTTGAGATCGGCAAGAGATCGTCTACATCAACCACGAGTTTAACTCATTAAGCTTTGTCGGTCTTCAAGGGTATGTTCTCTACGGATATACATCCGCCATTGTTTGCATCTAGTAGATAGATCTTGGTACATAGTTGTTCCCATCATAGGAATTTTTTTGTTTTCTATGCTGCAAACCCTACAGTGGTATCCGAGCCGGATCTATGCGTAGATGCTTTACACGGGTAGTACACATATGAGTATGTGGGCGATGATGATCATGTTGTTGCTCCTTAGTTGTAATTTTGGATATTGGTGGCATAGTGGGATGAAGCGGCACGGACAAACTTTACATGTCCTCGCACATGAGACCTGTTCCACGCTTGACATGCAACTAGTTTGCATAAGTGGCTAGCGGGTGTCTATCTCTCCTACTATAGTCAATATCTATTTTGCAACGAGTTGTCAACAATTTGGTTATCCTCGTTGTGGTTCATGTTCGTAGGTAAGAACGGTTCTATCTCGAAAGCCCTAAGCCACGTAAAACTTGCAATGGATAAATTAGAGGCGTCTAGTTTAGATTGTTACCGGGCTAGTGTTATGATATGGTGATGTTGTAAGTAGAAGTATGAGATGATACTCTTACAACACACATAGCGTGTAAGTTCCATAGACCTTAGCCTTACACATAATGGTATGATAGTGATCATACCACGATGCACATGATAGAGATCATATGCGGGAACCATATCATTCCACTAATAAACATGTGATGTTTTATAGCATCTTATATTGCTTTTTTGGCGTTTTATTAGCATAATAAGATGATCCCTCATTTAAATATCAAGATAAGAATGTGTTATTCCTTTAGTATGCATCGATTATGTTTTCGTCGCTCCAAGACATCACGTGATGATCGGGTGTTCTTGGATCCACGACCATATTTCGGGTGTAAGACAGTTACACACGCGAATACTAAGGTTCTTACTTGGCGAGCCTAGCATGTACAAACATGGCCTCAGAACACGGACCGAAAGGTTAAGCATGAGCCATATAGTAGATATGATGCCCATTTGATGCTCGCCTTTGAAGCTACACCGAATCACGTGATGATCGGACTTGGTGTAGTGGATTTGGTTCATGTAATCACCAAAAAGACACGAGGGATGTCGTTTTTGAGTGGGATGTCATTCGTAATGTGGATTAGTTGAACTCAATCTATCGTAAACTTAGTCTAAACTTTACAAATTCTATTGTAGATGGCACCACCTGCTTTTAATTTCAATGTGTTCATGGAGAAAGAGAAACTTGCAACGAACGGTAGCAACTTTACCGAATGGGCCATGAATTTGAGGATTCTCCTCTCTGCTGCACAAAAGAAATATGTGCTAGAAGCGCTGCTAGGTCCCCCCACCTTTTGAGGATGCCCCTGACGAGGAGAAGAATGTCTATCAGACTCGTAAGGAGGACCACAACTTAGTTCATTGCGGCATATTGTATGGGCTAGAGCGAGAACTTCGAGAGCGTTTCGAAAATAGCAATGCATTTGATACAATGGGTGAGTTGAAAATGATTTTCGACACACATGTTGTTGTAGATAGCTACAATGCTTCAGAAAAGTTCTTTAGCTGCATGATGGAAGAGCACAGCTCCGTAAGTGAGCATGTACTCAAGATGTTGGGTTATGCCGATAATCTTGTGTCCTTGGGAATATCGATTCCAATTGACTTAGGCATCCATCGTGTTCTGCAGTCTCTGCCGCCTAGCTATAAGAGCTTTGTGATGAACTATAATATGCAAGGCATGAAGAAGTCTCTCCCTGAGCTTCTGTCAATGCTTAAAATTGCAGAAGTGGAGATCAAAAAGGAACATCAAGTGTTGATGATCAATAAGAACACTGGTTTCAAGAAAGACAAGAAGGGAAAACGGAAGGGAAGTAAGGGCGGCAAGCGGGTTGCCGTGCCTGAAAAGAAACCCCGAGTTGGCCCTAAGTCTGATACCGAGTGCTACTATTGTGAGGGGACTGGCCACTGGAAGCGCAACTGCCCCAAGTATTTGGCAGACAAGAAGGCCGGCAAGGCAAACAAAGGTATATATGATATACATGTTATTGATGTGTACTTGACTAGTGCTCGCAGTAGCACCTGGGTATTTGATACCGGTTCAGTTGCTAATATTTGTAACTCGAATCAGGGGCTGCGGAAAAAGCGACCGCTAGCAAGGGGTGAGGTCAAGATGCGTGTCAGGAATGGATCAAGCATTGATGTGATCGCCGTCATAACGCTACCTCTCCACTTACCATCGGGATTAGTAATAAACTTGAATAATTGTTATCTGGTGCCAGCACTGAGCATGAACATTGTATCTGGATCGTGTTTGATGCAAAGTGGTTATTCATTTAAATCTGAGAACAATGGTTGTTCTATTTATATGAATGACATCTTTTATGGTCATGGACCCGATGATGAATGGTTTATTTCTATTGGATATCGATAATAATGTTACACATTTTCATAATGTTGATGCTAAAAGGATTAAAATTAATGATGATATATCCGCATATATGTGGCACTACCGTCTAGGTCATATAGGCATTAAATGCATGAAGAAGCTCCATTCGGATGGACTTTTGGAATCACTTGATTTTGAATCATTTGATACATGTGAGCCATGCCTTATGGGCAAGATGACTAGAACGCCGTTTTCCGGTTCAATGGAACGGGCGACAGATTTATTGGAAATTATACATTCTGATGTATGTGGTCCAATGAGTGTGTCGGCGCGAGGTGGATATCGTTATTTTGTTACTTTCACGGATGATTTGAGTAGATACGGTTATATATACTTGATGAAACACAAGTCTGAAACCTTTGAAAAGTTCAAGGAATTTCAGAATGAAGTGGAAAATCATCGTAATAGAAAGATCAAATTTCTACGGTCCGACCGTGGAGGTGAGTATCTAAGTTACGAGTTTAGCACTCACATGAAAGAGTGTGGAATTGTTTCACAACTCACGCCTGCTGAAACACCATAGCGAAATGGTTTGTCGGAACGTCGTAATCGTACTTTATTGGATATGGTTCGATCTATGATGTCTCTGACGAACTTTCCATTGTCATTTTGGGGTTATGCACTAGAAACTGCTGCATTCACTTTAAATCGGGCACCATCTAAATCTGTTGAAAAGACACCGTATGTGTCACATCCCAAGATTTTCAAATCTTGTAATGTGAAAATAAATGAATAAAATAAAACTTTGTTTAATTTTCAGAGCCAAAAGAAACTTTTTGGAACTCAATGGAAACCTCAAACCCATATGAATTAAAAATAAACCTAAAGGGAATTAAAAAGATAAACATTTGGAAATATTATTTTGAAACAATCAAATGAAAAGATTTGTTTTCAAATGAAATAGAAGTTTATAAATAAAGATTATGTTATAAAGCCAAATTAATCCTTGGCCAAGCTTTGGGAATTAAAAGCATTTTATTTTAAATAAAGTAGCAAAGTTTTATTTAAAAAATAATAAAGGATTGTTTAAATAAAATAATAAAGATTTAATATCCCACTTATTTAAATAAAAGGTTTTTACCATTCTAATTAAAATATCAAAACTTATTAAATTAGTTTAACTAAGTTTTCTAAGTAAATTATATTCACAAATAAAACCTACTGAAGAGTTTTGTTTTACTTTTAGTTTTCAAAATAAAGATATTAATAAAATAAATCCTAATTGATTTAATAATGAAGTCTATCAAAATTAATTATTAAAGGATCCTAAAATAAAAGGTAATGTTATTTTATTTTAGAACAAGTATTTCAAGTATCTTATATTTTCAAATAAAACCTACTGATTTTGTTTTGAAAATATTTGGATTTCAAATGGAGATTTTATTAAAATAAATCAAACCCAATTTGATTAAATAACTTTGGTCTATTTTAAATTAATTATTAAATAGGATCCAAAAAGGAATAAAATATTATTTTATTTTGGAATTTATGTTTATGCTGATAAACAGAACCAAGTTCAAATTGTGAAGTGTGGTGTTATTTGAATTCATTTGGTTGATAATTGTTTGTTTGATAATTCAAAACAAAAATTAGATTCAGAAAAAGAAAAGGAAAAAGTTACAGAATAAAAAAAAATGGAGATTGGACAACCCAGCCCAGGCAGCCCAACAAGCCCAGTCCCTCACCCCGCGAGAAAAACGATTCGCATCCTGTTCCTGAACCACACTGAGTATGACAGGTGGACCTCCTCTTTTCTATTCCCACTGACCGCTGGACCCATTTTCCTGTTCATCCTCCTTCTTCCTCGCGGTGACAGCGCCCCCTCTCCTCGACCGTTTCTGGCGACATTTGCGAGCATCAATTGACATTAACGCGGCAGTTAATCGCTCCTGCGACCGCGCATTCTTAAGCACCTCCCCCTCCACGACATTTTCCCCCAGACCACTCCTTCCCTCTGCCCCCAGGCCGCCCCAATTTCTCTCTGCACCGCCGCCGTCTCCGACGAGCTTAGCCTCCAATTCCGGCCACACACTGCCTCCCCTTGCTTCCTCGACCAAGCACGCACGCTCCCCATCCTCTGGCGCTTCTGTCCGTGCCCTCCGTTCAACCGCGGGAGCCCCAGCACGTCGGCTACGACGAGCTTCCGAACGCCGCCGTGTCTTCAACCTCTCCGACGACCTTTCCCGGTAAGCCTCGACCGCCCCGCGCCCTCTCGTTCACACACACAGCTCTGCCTTGATCCTACGATTCTAACCGTGCCCTCGTTTTGCTTCGGGGTGAACCACAGCGTCGACCTCGACCACGACCACGCGCAACCGACGCCAGACCTAGCTCCGGCGAGCAATTGCCGCAGTACCCGAGCTCCCCTTGTCAAGCCAACAGCATGACGAGCGTCACCACGACCCTATGATCTCGGTGAGCCTTCTCCTCTTCTTCCTTGCGTCCTGAATCACCGGCGACCACCCCGCCTGAGCGCCGCCGCCAAAGCACCGTCGTCAACGCCGCCCACCTTAGGTCAAATTCGCCAGTACCGTTCGATCCAGATTTAGCGGCCACGATTAGATCACTTATCGTCGAAGGGGTATGTCCTCTGGGCCACTCGATCTAACTAGATCCAACGCCCCACAGCCGCGATCCAACCGAAACGGTATGGACTAATAGGAACACGACGCGTGGCCAGGTTTAAAACTAAAAACAGATTTGAATCTGATTAAATTGCAAACTTCAAACCCTTGTAACTTTCAAACCACACGTCCAAAAATTACAAATTTTATATCAATGGATTCAGGAGAGCAAGACCTAAACAACCATGGCCTTAGTTTGGAAAATAGTAAATGTTTGTTTGTTTGTTTTTGCAGATTCTTTTGTGAGCTTGATTAGAGTATAAAAATTGTTTAAAATTGAATTTAATGACAAAACCTTTTCAAAATGATTTATAGTGACCTTACTGACCCTAGGAATCAACCCTTGGTGTTAACAATTATGATGGTATAATTTAGGTTGAATTATTTAACTTAGCCATTTTCTAGCCATATAAAATTATTGATTTTACTATGGAAATGTTTTTGCAAGGAAAACTTTGTGAAAATGCTTTGGACCAAACTTACTAACCCAAAACACCAAGCTTTGCCAAGAGCAACTCACTTGGTGAAAAACATAAAGTTTTGGGTAATAAAAATAATTTTCACCACATAAAATGATGAATGGATTTTTAAAATGGTCTTGAGATAAAACTCAAATTACAAAGGACTTTGCCATCTTGGTAAATGACCAATTTGGAACTTACAAAGTTTAGAAACCTAATAGAGACCATCCTTACCATAGAACCAACCATTGCATACTTATACATGACTTAGTTTCCATTACTTGTGTGTGTGGAAGATTGTTTGAATATTGGTTTGGAATGCTACTTGATACCATGCTTGTTTGATTGATTGTAGTGAAATTAGCAAAGTGTGAGACTAACAAGATCAAGAAGTAAACCCTCATTCCCTACCAAAAAGGCAAGTTACACTATCATACAAAAGACCTACTATTTTCATTATACTTAGTGGATTTTGTAAACATGCATGAAAATGTTTTATACTTATGCTATGCTAATCCTAATAGGACCCCCTATACACTCCTTAGTGAAAATATTGAAGTTGTACATGCTTAGCCATGCTATGTTTTGAAAAGAGGTACATGTTGAGATTTTACAAAGGTTGAGAAAAGGACTTGTGTTTTACATAATAAAACAAGGACTCAATGAACCACCTAGGTGGAAGATACTTGAAGTTTTGGAGAAGGTGGCAACATAAAAAACCATGTCTATGGCAATCACTTTGTGTTGTGCTCCAAATGAAAACCACCTAGGAAACTTAGAGATTGAACATGTTTCTCCAATTGTGGCTTTCGTGTACAACCACATGCTATTATGGCTCTGGCTTAGTCAACTACATTAGGAAGATCCATACATTGTCTTTAGTTTCCGGACATGGGGATCTGGAATGCTTCATGGGGATTGAAGACAAGCTAGCAATGATGTATGGGAGGACCTTTTGGAAAGACTTCGTCACATTCTCAGTCTGCCAGTACTCCATCTTGGTGAGCACTAATCCAGTAGGCCACTGGTGGCAACAAGATGGGATTGTGTCATGTGGGTAAAGTGTACTCCTTCTGCAGAAGTTAATAAAAATCTAAGTACTTAGCCGTGTCCCCGGTTATGGACAATACTGAGCAACTAAAGTTTGAACCATGGGAGATCTCGACATTCCAACTTCTAATATAAAAACTTGATGCACTTGGGGGTACCAAGGAATTCAAAGAGATTTGATAAAGATTGTTGCTCTTGGGGTTACCAAGGTGCTCAAGAGCATGATGTACTTGGGGTTACCAAGGAACTCATGAGATTTCATAAAACTTGTTGCACTTGGGGTTACCAAGTAGCTCAAGGGATTTTTGACAAGGACTTGAACACTTGAGTTTCTACCAAGGAGTACAAGGAACTTGGAAAAGAGATTTGACAAAGGACCAAAACCATTTTGAAAAGATAGGATAAATGTTGCTTTATGCAAATAAGCCCTAAACCCTAATTAGCCAAATATGAATGTATTGATAGGATCCACTCATATCTACATAAAAGTGAAGCTTGCCAATACAATTCAAAATGTATTGACCCTTGTGGCTGTAACTTGTAATGTTGCAGGTTGATTGTTTATTTATATGAAGATTGTTTGATTGACTAGGACTACAAAGTCTACAACCAACATCTGCCTGTGGCACTTTGAAGATAAAGGACCCCATGACTATAGTTATTCCGCTGCAATGTAATGTAATAGTTAAATGAGCTATGTATGATGTAATAAATTATGTTATTCCTGGTTATAAAGTTATATTATGACCTTTGTTTCTTGATATTACATCTTAACTGTGGATGCTAGCTATTGATCCAGGGACTAGCATTGTAAAACACAGGAGGCTCTATCTTATCTAAGATTGGGACCTCTACAGATGGTATCAGAGCATTGTGTTGCCTGTAGGATTTGTAACCCTAGGATTGGACAAAAACCTTAGAAAAATAGGAGTTATACTTGTTCAAAAACTTATTTACAAAAAACACTTGTAAACTCTTTCCTCAACCATTTTGGTTTAACTCTACGTCTCTTCTACTTCAACTTGATGGAAAAACCTACCCATGACCAAAGACTACACCATGTGCAAAGGACTTCTTCAACACCTTCGACTCTAATGACTTCAACATCTTCAACTCTAATGACTTCAACATCTTCAGCATGTTCTCCAAAGATTTCCAACATGGATACCACCAAGGACCACAAGTGAGACAAGGAAATATTACTTAAGAATTAGAGACTGAGGGAATGCAAAATAAGAAGAAACCATCAACAACTTTGAAGTATTGTGACTAGGAGTTTTTCTCAAAGAACCCATGATCTCATACAAGAAGAATCAAGAAGGATGGAAAGATCAAAAGTGAACCATATAGATGGACCACCATAATTTAGCTAAGTCAAAACCACCAACTTATGTGGTGTAACAAAATATTTTGTTGCCTAAGTATGTGCTTGAACCTTGATTAAGCGAAATATTTGGTTGTGATTGCATGCACATTGTTTGTGTAAATTGTGGTGTGTGAATAGAATTGATTCCTTAGAAAAATCTTGCCTATTCTAACCTCCCTTCAACCCAAACAGATGACTACTCCAAAGGACTCCAAGGTTGATGACATCAACACCAACCAAGCTGACAGCATGAAGGAGCTCATAGCAACCCAACACCAGCTGAACCAACTGACAGCTCAGTTCATAGTCAACAATAGTGATAAAGATCCAGCACTGCAAAAGTTTTTGGAAGAGCAGTCTCAACTAATGCTTAAGGTGACTAATCAAATGATCAGCATGGAAGAAAACTATCCCAAAGAAGTCTATGATAACAAGGCTGACAAGAATGTTATTCTGGATGGAGCCCCAGCTTGCACTATATGTGGAGACAAGGATCATACTTCCAAGGAGCATGAAGGACAATGCCCCAATTGTGAAGAAGATCATCTTGTTGGACAATGCCCCACCTATCAAGCTACTTGTTACCTATGTGAAGGAAGTGACCATACTCCTGGCCAATGTCCCATCTATGCCATGGTGGAACAAAGGAAACAGGAAGGATCCAACTCTACCAAAGGAAAAGGACCACTCCTACCTCCTAACAAGACAACCCAATTCAAAGGACTAAAGAAGTTTAAGAAACAAAAGCAAGACATGAGCCTTGCACAATGTCGTAGATGTAAGTAAATGGGACACTACTCCAGTGGATACCCAGAGAACAAGAAAAATAAAGAGATTGACCAAGTGTGGTGCAACAACTACAAAGAACCAGGCCATTATGTGGCAACTTGTCCACAAGAACAACGCAAAGAACTCAAGGACATTCATTGTTTCAACTGCAAAAATCCAGGGCATTATGCAAGCAACTGTCCAGAAAGGATGAAGAACAAGTTGAACAAGCCTATGGAGAAACTTAATCTTGGCCCATGAGTTAAACATAGGAATAAAGCAAAAGTTTGCATAGAGAAATTTCCAGGACCCAAGAAGGCCAAAATGTAATTTTTGTTTGAAAATTTTTAAGGGTAGTAGTACCCTAATTGCTTTAAACTTACTTGTAACCCCAGCCTTCCCAAATCTCGGGACGAGATTTATTTTAAGGGTGGTAGCCTGTCACATCCCAAGATTTTCAAATCTTGTAATGTGAAAATAAATGAATAAAATAAAACTTTGTTTAATTTTCAGAGCCAAAAGAAACTTTTTGGAACTCAATGGAAAGCTCAAACCCATCTGAATTAAAAATAAACCTAAAGGGAATTAAAAAGATAAACATTTGGAAATATTATTTTGAAACAATCAAATGAAAAGATTTGTTTTCAAATGAAATAGAAGTTTATAAATAAAGATTATGTTATAAAGCCAAATTAATCCTTGGCCAAGCTTTGGGAATTAAAAGCATTTTATTTTAAATAAAGTAGCAAAGGTTTATTTAAAAAATAATAAAGGATTGTTTAAATAAAATAATAAAGATTTAATATCCCACTTATTTAAATAAAAGGTTTTTACCATTCTAATTAAAATATCAAAACTTATTAAATTATTTTAACTAAGTTTTCTAAGTAAATTATATTCACAAATAAAACCTACTGAAGAGTTTTGTTTTACTTTTAGTTTTCAAAATAAAGATATTAATAAAATAAATCCTAATTGATTTAATAATGAAGTCTATCAAAATTAATTATTAAAGGATCCTAAAATAAAAGGTAATGTTATTTTATTTTAGAAAAAGTATTTCAAGTATCTTATATTTTCAAATAAAACCTACTGATTTTGTTTTGAAAATATTTGGATTTCAAATGGAGATTTTATTAAAATAAATCAAACCCAATTTGATTAAATAACTTTGGTCTATTTTAAATTAATTATTAAATAGGATCCAAAAAGGAATAAAATATTATTTTATTTTGGAATTTATGTTTATGCTGATAAACAGAACCAAGTTCAAATTGTGTAGTGTGGTGTTATTTGAATTCATTTGGTTGATAATTGTTTGTTTGATAATTCAAAACAGAAATTAGATTCAGAAAAAGAAAAGGAAAAAGTTACAGAATAAAAAAAAATGGAGATTGGACAACCCAGCCCAGGCAGCCCAACAAGCCCAGGAAACAGCCCAGTCCCTCACCCGCGAGAAAAACGATTCGCACCCTGTTCCTGAACCACACTGAGTATGACAGGTGGACCTCCTCTTTTCTATTCCCACTGACCGCTGGACCCATTTTCCTGTTCATCCTCCTTCTTCCTCGCGGTGACAGCGCCCCCTCTCCTCGACCGTTTCTGGCGACATTTGCGAGCATCAATTGACATTAACGCGGAAGTTAATCGCTCCTGCGACCGCGCATTCTTAAGCACCTCCCCATCCACGACATTTTCCCCCAGACCACTCCTTCCCTCTGCCCCCAGGCCGCCCCAATTTCTCTCTGCACCGCCGCCGTCTCCGACGAGCTTAGCCTCCAATTCCGGCCACACACTGCCTCCCCTTGCTTCCTCGACCAAGCACGCACGCTCCCCATCCTCTGGCGCTTCTGTTCGTGCCCTCCGTTCAACCGCGGGCGCCCCAGCACGTCGGCTACGACGAGCTTCCGAATGCCGCCGTGTCTTCAACCTCTCCGACGACCTTTCCCGGTAAGCCTCGACCGCCCCGCGCCCTCTCGTTCACGCACACAGCTCTGCCTTGATCCTACGATTCTAACCGTGCCCTCGTTTTTCTTCGGGGTGAACCACAGCGTCGACCTCGACCACGACCACGCGCAACCGACGCCAGACCTAGCTCCGGCGAGCAATTGCCGCAGTACCCGAGCTCCCCTTGTCAAGCCAACAGCATGACGAGCGTCACCACGACCCTACGATCTCGGTGAGCCTTCTCCTCTTCTTCCTTGCGTCCTGAATCACCGGCGACCACCCCGCCTGAGCACCGCCGCCAAAGCACCGCCGTCAACGCCGCCCACCTTAGGTCAAATTCGCCAGTACCGTTCGATCCAGATTTAGCGGCCACGATTAGATCACTTATCGTCGAAGGGGTATGTCCTCTGGGCCACTCGATCTAACTAGATCCAACGCCCCACAGCCGCGATCCAACCGAAACGGTATGGACCAATAGGAACACGACGCGTGGCCAGGTTTAAAACTAAAAACAGATTTGAATCTGATTAAATTGCAAACTTCAAACCCTTGTAACTTTCAAACCACACGTCCAAAAATTACAAATTTTATATCAATGGATTCAGGAGAGCAAGACCTAAACAACCATGGCCTTAGTTTGGAAAATAGTAAATGTTTGTTTGTTTGTTTTTGCAGATTCTTTTGTGAGCTTGATTAGAGTATAAAAATTGTTTAAAATTGAATTTAATGACAAAACCTTTTCAAAATGATTTATAGTGACCTTACTGACCCTAGGAATCAACCCTTGGTGTTAACAATTATGATGGTATAATTTAGGTTGAATTATTTAACTTAGCCATTTTCTAGCCATATAAAATTATTGATTTTACTATGGAAATGTTTTTGCAAGGAAAACTTTGTGAAAATGCTTTGGACCAAACTTACTAACCCAAAACACCAAGCTTTGGCAAGAGCAACTCACTTGGTGAAAAACATAAAGTTTTGGGTAATAAAAATAATTTTCACCACATAAAATGATGAATGGATTTTTAAAATGGTCTTGAGATAAAACTCAAATTACAAAGGACTTTGCCATCTTGGTAAATGACCAATTTGGAACTTACGAAGTTTAGAAACCTAGTAGAGACCATCCTTACCATAGAACCAACCATTGCATACTTATACATGACTTAGTTTCCATTACTTGTGTGTGTGGAAGATTGTTTGAATATTGGTTTGGAATGCTACTTGATACCATGCTTGTTTGATTGATTGTAGTGAAATTAGCAAAGTGTGAGACTAACAAGATCAAGAAGTAAACCCTCATTCCCTACCAAAAAGGCAAGTTACACTATCATACAAAAGACCTACTATTTTCATTATACTTAGTGGATTTTGTAAACATGCATGAAAATGTTTTATACTTATGCTATGCTAATCCTAATAGGACCCCCTATACACTCCTTAGTGAAAATATTGAAGTTGTACATGCTTAGCCATGCTATGTTTTGAAAAGAGGTACATGTTGAGATTTTACAAAGGTTGAGAAAAGGACTTGTGTTTTACATAATAAAACAAGGACTCAATGAACCACCTAGGTGGAAGATACTTGAAGTTTTGGAGAAGGTGGCAACAAAAGAAACCATGTCTATGGCAATCACTTTGTGTTGTGCTCCAAATGAAAACCACCTAGGAAACTTAGAGATTGAACATGTTTCTCCAATTGTGGCTTTCGTGTACAACCACATGCTATTATGGCTCTGGCTTAGTCAACTACATTAGGAAGATCCATACATTGTCTTTAGTTACCGGACATGGGGATCTGGAATGCTTCATGGGGACTGAAGACAAGCTAGCAATGATGTATGGGAGGACCTTTTGGAAAGACTTCGTCACATTCTCAGTCTGCCAGTACTCCATCTTGGTGAGCACTAATCCAGTAGGCCACTGGTGGCAACAAGATGGGATTGTGTCATGTGGGTAAAGTGTACTCCTTCTGCAGAAGTTAATAAAAATCTAAGTACTTAGCCGTGTCCCCGGTTATGGACAATACTGAGCAACTAAAGTTTGAACCATGGGAGATCTCGACATTCCAACTTCTAATATAAAAACTTGATGCACTTGGGGGTACCAAGGAATTCAAAGAGATTTGATAAAGATTGTTGCTCTTGGGGTTACCAAGGTGCTCAAGAGCATGATGTACTTGGGGTTACCAAGGAACTCATGAGATTTCATAAAACTTGTTGCACTTGGGGTTACCAAGTAGCTCAAGGGATTTTTGACAAGGACTTGAACACTTGAGTTTCTACCAAGGAGTACAAGGAACTTGGAAAAGAGATTTGACAAAGGACCAAAACCATTTTGAAAAGATAGGATAAATGTTGCTTTATGCAAATAAGCCCTAAACCCTAATTAGCCAAATATGCATGTATTGATAGGATCCACTCATATCTACATAAAAGTGAAGCTTGCCAATACAATTCAAAATGTATTGACCCTTGTGGCTGTAACTTGTAATGTTGCAGGTTGATTGTTTATTTATATGAAGATTGTTTGATTGACTAGGACTACGAAGTCTACAACCAACATCTTCCTGTGGCACTTTGAAGATAAAGGACCCCATGACTATAGTTATTCCGCTGCAATGTAATGTAATAGTTAAATGAGCTATGTATGATGTAATAAATTATGTTATTCCTGGTTATAAAGTTATATTATGACCTTTGTTTCTTGATATTACATCTTAACCGTGGATGCTAGCTATTGATCCAGAGACTAGCATTGTAAAACACAGGAGGCTCTATCTTATCTAAGATTGGGACCTCTACAGTATGAATTGTGGTTTGGAAACAAACCTAAGATGTCATTTCTTAAAGTTTGGGGATGCAATGTTTATGTGAAGAAACTTCAACCGGATAAACTCGAACTCAAAGCGGAAAAATGCATCTTCATAGGATACCCTAAGGAAACTATCGGGTATTCCTTCTATCACAGATCCGAGGGCAAGGTTTTTTGTTGCCAAGAATGTATCCTTTCTAGAGAAAGAGTTTATCGCGAAAGGTGTGAGTAGTCGGAAGGTAGAACTCGAAGAGGTTATTGAACCTTCCCTTCAAAGTATGGCGAGTAGCACAGCGCCGGAAGTTGTTCCGGAGTTGGATTCACCTGTTGAAGAGGGAACTAATGATAATGATCACGAAACTCTGAAAGAGAGTACTACTGAACCTCGCAGGTCTACCAGGGCACGTGCAGCTCCCGAGCTGTACGAAAACCCTGTTATGAATTTTATGGTTGATGAAATTGATGACCTTGCGATGTATGAAGAAGCGATGATGAGCCCGGATTCCAACAAATGGTTAGAAGCCATGAAATCCGAGATGGAATCCATGTATGAAAATCAAGTTTGGAACTTGGTGGAATTACCTCACGACCGAAAGGCCGTGGAGATCAAATGGATTTTCAAAAGGAAAACTGATGCTGATGGTAATGTGACCGTCTATAAAGCTTGACTACGATGAGACATTCTCTCCCATAGCGATGCTAAAGTCAGTTAGTATTATGTTAGCAATTGCTGCATATTTCGATTATGAGATATGGCAGATGGATGTCAAAACCACGTTTCTCAATGGTAATATTGAAGAAGAGTTGTATATGATACAACCAAAGGATTTTGTAGATCCTAAGGATGCGAACAAGGTGTGCAAGCTTCAGCGATCCATCTATGGATTTAAGCAAGCATCACGAAGTTGGAATCTCCGCTTTGATGAGGTGATCAAAGAGTTTGGATTTGTCCAAACTTATGGAGAAGCTTGTATTTACAAGAAAGTGAGTGGGAGCAATGTGGCATTTCTGATATTATATGTGGATGACATATTATTGATCGAAAATGATATAGATCTTTTAAACAGTGTTAAAAGTTATCTAAACAGCAAATTTTCAATGAAGGACCTAGGTGAAGCGTCATACATATTAGGCATAAAGATCTATAGAGATATATCTAGGCGCCTAATAGGGCTATCGCAAAGTACATACCTTGGTAAGATTTTAAAGAAGTTTGAAATGGACGAAAGTAAGAAGGGGTTCTTACCTATGTTGCAAGGCAAGACATTGAGTAAGACTCAAAGTCCGGCTACTGCGGAAGAAAGAGAGATAATGGACAAAGTCCCCTATGCTTCAGCCATAGGCTCTATAATGTACGCCATGCTATGTACAAGACCGGATGTGGCACATGCTATTAGTTTGACTAGTAGGTACCAACCGGATCCAGGTTCGGAACACTAGATAGCGGTCAAGAATATCCTTAAATACTTACGAAGAACTAAGGATATGTTTCTTGTATATGGAGGTGAAGAAGAGCTCGTCACTAAGTGTTATGTCGACGCAAGCTTTGACACCGACCGGGATGAATCTAAGTCTCAATCCGGATACGTATTTCTCATGAATGGCGGAGCGGTTAGTTGGAGGAGTTCCAAACAACCTGTGGTGGCTGATCAGCAATGGAGGCCGAATATGTTGCTGCTTCGGAAGCGGCTCAGGAAGCAGTTTGGATGAAGGAGTTCATATCCAAACTAGGTGTGGTGGAAAGCGCGTTGGACCCAATGGTGATCTATTGTGACAACAATGGTGCCATTGCCAATGCCAAAGAACCAAGGTCTCACAAGAATTCCAAGCATATTAAGTGCCGGTTTCACTCCATCCGCGAGCATGTCAAGGATGGACATATAAAGATTTGTAAAGTACACACGGATCTCAATGTAGCAGATCCGTTGACTAAAACTCTCCCTAGAGCAAAACATGATCAACACCAGAACTCCATGGGTGTTAGATTCATCACTATGTAACTAGATTATTGTCTCTAGTGCAAGTGGGAGACTGAAGGGAATATGCCCTGAGAGGCAATAATAAAGTGTTTATTATGTGTATTCCAAGTATATGATAGATGTTTATTTTGCATTCTATAATTGTATTAATACGGAAACATTAATACATGTGTGTTTAATAAACAAACAGAAAGTTCCTAGTTATGCCTCTCTCATAAACTAGCTCGTTGATTAACAAGATGATCAAGGTTTCCTGATCATGGACATTGGATGTTGTTAATAACGGGATCACAACATTAGTGTAATGGTGTGATGAACATTCATCCGAAGTATAGCATTATGATCAAAGTCATTGAGTTTATATTGCTATAACAACTTACGAAGTGATCCTAATCCTTAGACCATGAGATCATGTCAATCACTAACACTGGAAGAGTTTCTTGATAAAATCAAATGTCACACCATAACGGGGTGATTATAAAGATGGGTTCAGAACTAATAAAGTGTTATGTTGAGGCCCATGGATCGAGAGTGGAATTTGTTCATCCCGATGACGGATAGATATACTCTGGACCCTCTCGGTGATATCACATTGATTAGCTTGCAAGCAAGTGATTTGATCACTAGAATGTTATATCACAGGAACGAGAAAAGAGTGCATGTCAGTAACGAGATCAAACTAGGTATGGAGATACCGATGATCGAATATCTGACATGTAATATATCGCGAAACAAAGGGATTAAGATACTAGCATAAAAGGTTTCAGTGATCACAAGAAAGTCATCGTTGAATGTGTGGGAGTCAGTATGGGTCTCCAGATCCCGCTTCTGATTATTGATCCGAGAAGGGTCTCGATCATGTCCGCATTATTCACGAACCGTAGGGTAACACACTTAAGAGACACCGACATCCAATTGGAGCAAAAGTTTCATGCCGGAAAGAATAACCAGCACAGGAATTTATTTCACTAGATACCGAAATATGTTTTCGGGTGAAATTGCAGAAAGTGTTTTTGCATGTGAAATAGAATTCTAGCAAGGGGTTATATTAGAATGTTTGTCATTAAAGTAATTGACAAAATTCTGAATAATTAAAAAGAGATTTATTTAATGAGAGTTTGCATTAAATTTGGTGGAAATTTAATTGCAAGTTTGAGTGGGATTTTGTGTCACATCCCAAAATTTTCCAAATTTTGTAATGTGAAAAATAAATAAACAAAATAAATAATTGTTGAAATTTAGGGTGAAAAGAAACTTTTGTTTCTAAATGGAAACTTAAAATCCCATCTTAAACAAACTTTGGTTAATATTTGAATCCAACTAAATTCAAATCAAAGTGGAAGGCATTCTTCATAAATGCATCTAGAAATTTAAACACTTGGAAAATAAACCAAAACCCTAAAACTCAAATGGAATAAAATCAATTCCAAGTTATCTCAAAGATCATGGATTGGATCCATATAAAATTGGTCAAACAAACATTTCAAATTTATCAAGAATGACAAATAGAAATATTATAAAACCATATGAGTTGGATTCACTTAATTTGGAGCCAAAGATAAAATCTTATGAATTTAATAAGATAAGGAAAAGTAATTTCCAAAGCTAATAAAGCACTTATCTAAAATCCATAACAAATAGTGAGCAAATAATCCTAAAGATATTTAAAGGGATAAATAAATATCAAATAAGATTTTATAAATTGAAATCACCAAGTTTGGATCTATAAATAAAAAGATAAGGGATTTATAAGATAAAGATAGAAATATTAAATAAGGAATATTTAAAGACCAAATTAAATGTTGGCCCTATCCATAAGCAAATGGAATAAGTTATAATCCAAATCCAAATAAAATAAAAGGAAGAAGAGTTTTCCAAAATAAAATAAAATGGCATTAACCAAATTCTATTTCTATTTTGAATAAAGATAAAATCCCTATTAGAAATAATTAATTAAATTATGGGAAAATAATATTTGGAATTTACCCAAGTGGAATAAAAGTTATTTAATTAACTTAAATAAGATCAAAGAAATCTTCCAAATAAAATTTATGGAATTAAAACTATATTTCATTTCATTGGAAATAAAGACAAATACCCAATTTTAAATGATTAATAAATCATATTAAAATAGTCCAAATGAATCAAGGTGAATTATTTAACACCCAAATAAATAGATAAAATCTACTGAAAAGATTTGGAAAGATTTAGTTTTCAAATGGAGTTTGAAAAACATTATTAAATCTTATTTAAATTAATACAAGTGCCTATTTTAATTAATTAATATCCCCTAAAAAGAATAAATATATCATTCTAAATTTTACTTCAGAATGTGTTATTAAACATTATTTGAATATACTCAAAGTTTGTTTGAAGTTTGAATTCAAATAGGTGTTTAAAATAATTAAACAAAATCAAAACAGAATATTAGAATTGGAAAAGGGAAAAAGATTAGGACAGAAAAAAATAGAGCAAAGCCAAACCAACCCAGCAGACCCAGTCTGGCCTAGTTAGCCCATTTACTCCACCCCGCGAGAAAAACGATTCGCACCAAGGACTCGACCCACTCACTCGCTGACCGCTGGACCCCATCCCCTCTCACTCTCTCTCGCTGTCGCCAGACCCCACATGCCAGGTTCCTCTTCTCCACCCCGCGCGCTGACCACACCTCCCCGGCCGTTGCTGCCGATTTCTTTGCCGGCGTAATTCGCCTTAACGCCGCGGTTACTCCTTGCTGTGACCACGCCTTCTTAAACGCCCGCATCCACACTTCATTTCCCCTCGCTCGCCCCTCCCCTTCGGCCACAAGGCTGCTTGAATTTCTTGCTTCAACCTCTCTGTCTCCGACGCCTTCCGGCGACGATTCTGGCCAAACCTCGTCGCCCCTTGCCTCCTAGACCACGCTAACTTGTTCCCCATCAACCACCGCACCTCCCAGTGGCCTCATCTTGCTCGCGCTTGACCCGCAGCATCGGCAACGACGACAACTGAGCATCGCCGCCGTCGGCCTAGACTCCGGCGAGTCCTCCTGGTAAGAATAGACCGCCCCTTCCCCTCTCTTGGATGATCACATGTTCGTGACTCTTATACGAACCTAACAGTGCCCTCCATTTTTCTTAGAATGCCATAAATCATCGCCCCCGTCGACAAACAGACGAGCCCGAGGCGCAGCTCAACTCCGGCGAGGACTCCACGAAGACTCCGTGCGCCCCTGTCCCTGCAACGACCATCGCGAGCTTCAGCACTCCACAGCGAGTTCGGTAACGACCTCCTTCCTCTCCCGCGCTTTCTAGTATCGCCGGAATGCTTCTGGCCGAGCGTCGCCGCCACGCGCCACCGTCGAGCGCCGCCAGAGTATGGTCAGATCATTTCAGGCCATTAGATGTTGATCCAATGGACACATTAGATCCACTTAAGCGAAGGGGTATGTTAGATCTAAACCGTGCGATCTCACTTAAATCCTACGATCTGTATCGCTCGATCCAAACGAAACGGTACCAGCGAGTAAGATTCAGCCACGTGTCCAGTGATTTGTTTTAAAAACAGAAACTTGTCTATTAGATGTTCAAATTTAAAAAATTCATAACTTTCAAACCACACGTCCAAATTTTGCAAATTTTATATCAATGGAATCATAAAATCAAGTACTTTATGACCATGCACTTTGTTTAGTAAAATTCTTCTGTTAAATTGATTGTTTTTGCAGAAACTTGTGTAAGCATATTAGAATATAAAATTTGTTCTAAAATGATTTTTGAGATAAAACCTTTGGCAAATGGATTGTTTTGAACCTACTGACCTAATAAGAGAACTCATGGATTTGAAAATGTATTTGGTAAAGCTAAAGAGTAAATCTTTGATTTAAAGCATTTCTAGTCAAATAAAAATAATGTTTATTTATTAAAAATGCTTTTGGAGAAAAACCTTTGGGAAATGTTTTGATTTAAACTCTCTGACCCTAAAAACAAGGTTTTATGATTTAAACATATATTTTGATGAACCCTATAGATTGTTGCTTTGCTAAAGGCATTTTCAAACACATAAAATATTGATTTGGTTTAAAAATGATTTATAAGTAAAATCTTTTGCAAATGATTTTTCCACTTATATAAAAGGACTAATAGATGTTTTAGAATGTTTATAAACTATTAGAAACCACTTTTAAAAATAAAACCATCTTTAGCATGCTTGAATGCATTACTTTGATTCTATTATTTTATGTGATGTTTGCTTGAATGGTAGATTGAAATTGTTCTTTACTTGATTGAATTGTAGTGATTTGAAGAGTGTGATCATTGAAAAGACAAGGAGTGAACTTATATTCTCTACCAAAAAGGCAAGTGATGCTTCATACTTTGTCCCATTATTTTCACTATGCATTAGTGATATTTCTAAGTAAGACTTGTATGGAATTTTTGCTAAGTATAAACTATGCCATGGAAAATCCTAGTAGATGAAACCTTAGTAGAATTTCCTAAGTTAAGATTCCTACTACCATCATGCTTAGCTTAGCTAGTAGAAAACAAGGGTGGACTATATTTCATGCTATGGAATATTTCTAAGTCAAGGACTTGTGTTTTGTTTAATAAAACAACTAAGTGAATGAATCACCTGGGTGGAATGGGAGGAATGGTTTGTGTTGAGTGGTTACACAAGGCCCATTTCTATGGTTTAACTTGTGTATCTCACTTGTGGATGGCCACCCAGGAACAAAGAGATTTGAGATGTCAAATGTTGAGAAGCTTCAAGTGCAGCCACTTGGCATTATGGGCTCTGCCTGGATCATATAGGTTGCAATAACTTAGCCAAATGGACAGTCGGTGGTAGGGGATGATAGGTTGGAACGCGTCCATTCTGTTCTAAGGGAAGGCTTCTGAAATATCTTGTCTTGGTGAAACCAAGTCTTGTGGGGAAAGTGCACCACCTCTATAGAGTGTAAAATCTAAGTACTTAGCCATGTCCCTGGCAAAGGACAAATTGAGCATCAAGACATGGAAGCTATCAAGAATCTCCTCATCCCAATTTCTAAGTTAAAATATTGTGGTTGAACAAGGGTTGAAGGATCACCAATTTCTATTGGGAGATGCCTTGGATGATTTTGACAAACAAAAACTTAGTGTTTTCAAATGATAAGGAAAATATATTTTGAGCAAATCAAGCCTAAGCTCCACTTAGCCAAATGCATATAGATGATAGACTCCACTATATTGCCATAGTATCACTTGCTAATACAATTCAAATGTATTGACCCTTGTGGCTGTAACTTATTATTATGCAAGTTTGTTTGATGTTAGTGAAGTTTATTGATTAGGATTACAAGTCTACAACCAACATGACTGCCTGTGGCACTTTGAAGATGAAGGACCCCATGTTATTGGTATATTCTGCTGCATTGTAATGAGATAGCCAAATGAGCTATGTAATATGTAATAAATTATTTTATTCCTGGTTATAATGTTGTATTATGACCTTTGTTTCTTGATATTACATCTTAACTGTGGATGCTAGCTATTGATCCAGGGACTAGCTGAAAGTAGAAAGGAAGTCGCCTAGAGGGGGGGGGGTGAATATGCTTTTAAAATTATTACGGTTTAGGCTCAAGTAAATGCGGAATAAAACTAACGTTTAATTTATTGAGAACAAAAGCTAGCCACTAAGTTCACCTAGGTGCACCAACAACCTATGCTAAGCAATACAAGCAACAAGGTGATAGCAAGGTATAAATACTTCAAGCACGATGGCTATCACAATGTAAAGTGCATAAGTAAAGGGTTCGGTTGAGAGATAACCGATGGACGCGGAGACGAAGATTTGTTTCCCGAAATTCACTTCCAAGGAAGCTACGTCTCCGTTGGAGAGGTGTGATGGCGCAATGCTCTCCGAACGCCACAAATGGCTCACCTCGAGGTGTGGTGGCTCGATGCTCACCCAACGCCACACAAGGCCTCACCCCGGATGCGGAAGCACGCAACTCACCGACGCCACAAAAGGCTCACCCTATTCTCCCAAGTGCGCACCACAAAAGGCGGGCACTTGCTCCACTATGGGACGCTTGAGGGCGGTCACCGAACCCGTACAAGATTGGGGCTAACTCCACAACTCAATTGGAGGCTCCCGACAACAAAACCACAAAAGGCCAACAATGCCACAAAAGGCCAACAACGCCACAAAAGGCTACAAGACCACAAAAGGTCAACAATCCAACCACACAACCGTCTAGGGTTCCAAGGAACCCAAGAGAAACAAGCTCACAAGCTTGAACTCGCCGAATCTCCGAGGAGAACTCAAACCTATGCACCAAATGCAAGGGCAAGTCCTTCTCCCCCAAATTCCAACAAATATATAAAAGCTATTGGGAGAATAAGGGAGGAAGAACACAAGAGTAGAACTCAAACCTATGCACCAAATGCAAGGGCAAGTATTTCTCTCCCAAATTCCAACAAAGCTACAAAAGCTATTGGGGGAATAAGGGAGGAAGAACACAAGAGGAGAACACAAAACTCTCCAAGATCTATATCCCAATGATTCCTTCACAAAGAAGGGATTTGACTTGGGGGATTGTAGATCTAGATCTCCTCTCTCAAATCCCTCAAAAAGATGCAAGAATCATAGGAGGGGAAAGGGAGAGGGAAAGCTTCTTCAAGGTTGACAATGGAGGAGAGAGAGAAAGCCAAGAACCAAGAAGAAAAGCTCGTGTCCACGAAGGGGAAGAGGAGCCCCTTTTAAAGGGCTCCCAGATCTGCCCGTTATGGGCATTCGCGACACCTGGCCGGAACTTCCGGTGGGAGGCCGGAAGTTCCGGTGGCACCCAGCCATCGGTCGAAAACTGCGGAGCGAGAAAATGAAAAAACGAATCATGGCCGGAACTTCCGGCTCTGGGCGGAAGTTCCGCCCAGCCTGGCTCCAACGGTCATCAGACCGTTGACGCCCGCTCCAGAAGTGCAACCGGAAGTTCCGGTCAAAACAGACCGGAAGTTCCGGTGAACTTCCGATGCAAGTTCCGACAAAGTTCCGGCAAATAGAACGCTTCAAAACAGAAGGTTACTGAGCGTGAGCGGAAGAAGACCCGGAACTTCCACCGGAACTTTCGGCAGCAAAGATGCCCTAGCGTAACTTCCGGTGGGAAGCCGGAACTTCCGGTCAGGGAAATTCCAGAAACCAGAAAACCAGAAAGGCAATAACTTTTGCATCCGAACTCCAAACGGGATGAAACCAATTTTGTTGGAAAGATAACGACGAATAGAATCCAACAAAAAGATAAGTGATCTATCCCCCATGGTGTGGAGCCGGAAAACTCGCAAGATAAAAAACCGCAATAAGATATGCAAGTGAAATCCTTAGATGATGAGCTAGAGCTTGTTATGATGGTGACCACAAGCTCTAGATCCTCTCATGGACAAGAACCAAATAATAACCAATAAAGATGATGATATGAATGCAAAGGTTTGAGCTCTCTCCGAACGATGCAAACGAGACACCCGCTTGAGAGCCCCTCTTGATAGTACGGCTATCTATCCTAAACCCGGTCTCCCAACTAACAACACGAGACCGGCAAAAGAGAAGCCCTATCAACATACCTTTTCCTTGAGCGTCCCACTTGAACTTGATGTAGACCGTCTTGTTCTTCTATAGTGGGAACACCTTTCTTGTTTGCTCTTGCTCGCTCTTGCTTGATGAAGACTTGCAAAATGCTCCCCCATACTCCATGGGGAAACCTCTTCTTTGAACTTGTCTTCATCATTCCATGAGCACGAGGATGGCAAGCTTCAAGCATGAGATCTTCTAGAGATGGCGCATCTTTAGCTCGTCCTTCTTCATCCTTACTTGAGGTTGATCCATCTTGATTCAACTCTTTGCACATGCCTTGATCGACCTTCAAGCTCCTTCTTTCTTCATGATTCCAATGGGCACAAAGCCCTTGGACATTTCTTCAACTTCCAACCTTGAGACCAACACATGGCCCAAGCGATGCCAATGGACAAACCTACAAGTGAAACTCAATTTACACATTAGTCCATAGATATTGTCATTAATTACCAAAACCACACATGGGGTCATACATGCCCTTTCACTAGCATTGTAAACACAGGGATCTCTACCTTATTAAAGGTTGGAAACCTTACAGATGGTATCAGAGCATTGTGTTGCCTGTAGGATTGTAACCCTAGGATTGGACAAAACCCCTTAGAAAAATAGGAGTTGTATTTGTTCCAAAACTTATTTACAAACAATCTTGTAAACTCTTTCCTCAACCATTTTGGTTTTGATTCTACATCTCTTCCTTTTCAAAACTTGATGGACAAAGCCTCAACCATGAGCAAAGACTTCAACTTGAGGAAAGGACTTCACCAACTCAAATGACTTCAACTTCAACATCATCAAAGATTTCAACTTTATTTTCACCAAGGACTTCAACTTGGATATCACTAAGGATTACAAGTGAGCCAAGAGACATTACTCAAGACTTGAAGACTAAGGAAACACAACTTAGAAGGAGCCATCATCACCTTTGAAGTTTTGTGACCAAGATGCAAGGAATTATCCAAGGATATAAGGATCTTGTTCATGAAGAAGCAACCAAGAAGGATGGAATGATCTCAAGTGAACCATATAGTTGGACCACCATATTAATTTTAGATCAAACACACCAACTATTGTGGTGTAGCAAAAATATTTTGTTGCCTAAAAATGTGCTTGAAACTTGTTGTTTGAGTGGAATGTTTGTTGTGATTGCTTGCACATTGCTTGTGTGAACTGTGTTGTGTGTGATCAAAATTATTTCCTTAGAAATCTTTTGCCTATTCTAATCCCAATCCAACCCAAACAGATTATTACTCCAAGAGACTCCAACATCAAGGATGGTGACAACAACAACCAAGAGATCAACATGAGAGAACTCATAGTAACCCAAACCCAGTTGAACCAAGTGACAGCTCAATTTTTAGCCAACACCAGTGAGTTAGATCCAACCATGCAAAGGTTTTTGAAAACCCAAACCCAATTGTTCCACAAGGTGACAGATCAAATGATCAACATGGGAGACAAATCTTCCCAAGGAGTTTATGACAACAAGGATGTCAAGGATGATATTTTATAAGGAACTCAAGCTTGAAATGTTTGTGGAGATAAGGATCACACTTCCAAATAGCATGAAGATCAATGCCCCAATTGTGAAGAGAAACATCCAACTAATCAATGCCCCACATCTCAAGCTACTTGTTTCCTATGTGAAGGAAATAATCATGTCCCTATCCAATGCCCCATCTATTCCATAGTTCAACAAAGGAAACAAGGTGGAGTGCAACAACAGATTGTAGACTTCCATGAAGGAACAACTTCTACCAAGAAGGGTGAAGACAAAGGAAAATCTTAGCTTGCACCTCCATGCAATATGACTCAATTTGATGGACCAAAGAGGAGACATATGTATTACTCAAGGAAAAGATCAAGGAGACCAGGAAACTTTCCCACCTTTGAGATAAGATATGAAGAACATGAACTAGAAGCACTCCTAGCTTTGGAGAAACCCAAGAAGAAGAAGGACAAAAGTCAAGTGCAGTGTTGCCATTGCAAAGAGATGGGACACTATGCCAATGAATGTCCAGAGAAGAAGAAGAAGTATAAGGAAATTAACCAAGTGTGGTGCAACAACTCCAAAGAGCTAGGCCATTATGTGTCAACTTGTCCACAGAAGATACGTGAAGAACTCAATCTTGTCACATGTTACAATTGTGGTGATCAAGGACATTATGCAAGCAATTGTCTAGAAAATATGAAGCACAAGATAAAGCCTATGAAGGATCTCAACCTTGTCACATGTTTCAAGTGTGGAAACAAAGGACACTATGCAGATGTTTGCCCAGAGAGGTTTCAACAAGATTCCAAGCAAGCCAAGAAGTAATCTAGTTGGAAATTTTTTAAGGGTGGTAGTACCCTAGTTGTTTTGAGCCAACTTTTAACCCCTATCTTTCCAAAATCTCGGGATGAGATTTATTTTAAGGGTGGTAGCCTGTCACATCCAAAAAATTTCCAAATTTTGTAATGTGAAAAATAAATAAACAAAATAAATAATTGTTGAAATATAGGGTGAAAAGAAACTTTTGTTTCTAAATGGAAACTTAAAATCCCATCTTGAACAAACTTTGGTTAATATTTGAATCCAACTAAATTCAAATCAAAGTGGAAGGCATTCTTCATAAATGCATCTGGAAATTTAAACACTTGGAAAATAAACCAAAACCCTAAAACTCAAATGGAATAAAATCAATTCCAAGTTATCTCAAAGATCATGGATTGGATCCATATAAAAATTGGTCAAACAAACATTTCAAATTGATCAAGAATGACAAATAGAAATATTATAAAACCATATGAGTTAGATTCACTTATTTTGGAGCCATAGATAAAATCTTATGAATTTAATAAGATAAGGAAAAGTAATTTCCAAAGCTAATAAAGCACTTATCTAAATTCCATACCAAATGGTGAGCAAATAATCCTAAAGATATTTAAAGGGATAAATAAATATCAAATAAGATTTTATAAATTGAAATCACCAAGTTTGGATCTATAAATAAAAAGATAAGGGATTTATAAGATAAAGATAGAAATATTAAATAAGGAATATTTAAAGACCAAATTAAATCTTGGCCCTATCCATAAGCAAATGGAATAAGTTATAATCCAAATCCAAATAAAATAAAAGGAAGAAGAATTTTCCAAAATAAAATAAAATGGCATTAACCAAATTTTATTTCTATTTTGAATAAACATAAAATCCCTATTAGAAATGATTAATTAAATTATGGGAAAATAATATTTGGAATTTACCCAAGTGGAATAAAAGTTATTTAATTAACTTAAATAAGATCAAAGAAATCTTCCAAATAAAATTTATGGAATTAAAACTATATTTCATTTCATTGGAAATAAGGACAAATACCCAATTTTAAATGATTAATAAATCATATTAAAATATTACAAATGAATCAAGGTGAATTATTTAACACCCAAATAAATAGATAAAATCTACTGAAAAGATTTGGAAAGATTTAGTTTTCAAATGGAGTTTGAAAAACATTATTAAATCTTATTTAAATTAATACAAGGGCCTATTTTAATTAATTAATATCCCCTAAAAAGAATAAATATATCATTCTAAATTTTACTTCAGAATGTGTTATTAAACATTATTTGAATATACTCAAAGTTTGTTTGAAGTTTGAATTCAAATAGGTGTTTAAAATAATTAAACAAAATCAAAACAGAATATTAGAATTGGAAAAGGGAAAAAGATCAGGACAGAAAAAAATAGAGCAAAGCCAAACCAACCCAGCAGACCCAGTCTGGCCCAGTTAGCCCATTTACTCCACCCCGCGAGAAAAACGATTCGCACCAAGGACTCGACCCACTCACTCGCTGACCGCTGGACCCCATCCCCTCTCACTCTCTCTCGCTGCCGCCAGACCCCACATGCCAGGTTCCTCTTCTCTACCCCGCGCGCTGACCACGCCTCCCCGGCCGTTGCTGCCGATTTCTTTGCCGGCGTAATTCGCCTTAACGCCGCGGTTACTCCTTGCTGTGACCACGCCTTCTTAAACGCCCGCATCCACACTTCATTTCCCCTCGCTCGCCCCTCCCCTTCGGCCACAAGGCTTCTTGAATTTCTTGCTTCAACCTCTGTGTCTCCGACGCTGCCACGCGCCACCGTCGAGCGCCGCCAGAGTATGGTCAGATAATTTCAGGCTGTTAGATGTTGATCTAATGGACATGTTAGATCCACTTAAGCGAAGGGGTACGTTAGATCTAAACCATGCGATCTCACTTAAATCCTATGGTCTGTATCGCTCGATCCAAACGAAACGGTACCAGCGAGTAAGATTCAGCCACGTGTCCAGTGATTTGTTTTAAAAATAGAAACTTGTCTATTAGATGTTCTAATTTGAAAAATTCATAACTTTCAAACCAAACGTCCAAATTTTGCAAATTTTATATCAATGGAATCAGAAAATCAAGTACTTTCTGACCATGCACTTTGTTTAGTAAAATGCTTTGTTAAATTGATTGTTTTTGCAGAAACTTGTGTAAGCATATTTAGAATATAAAATTTGTTCTAAAATGATTTTTGAGATAAAACCTTTGGCAAATGGATTGTTTTGAACCTACTGACATTATAATCCAACTCATGGATTTGAAAATGTATTTGGTAAAGCTAAAGAGTAAATCTTTGATTTAAAGCATTTCTAGTCAAATAAAAATAATTTTTATTTATTAAAAATGCTTTTGGAGAAAAACCTTTGGGAAATGTTTTGATTTAAACTCTCTGACCCTAAAAACAAGGTTTTATGATTTAAACATATATTTTGATGAACCCTATAGATTGTTGCTTTGCTAAAGGTATTTTCAAACACATGAAATATTGATTTGGTTTAAAAATGGTTTATAAGTAAAATCTTTTGCAAATGATTTTGCCACTTATATAAAATGACTAATAGGTGTTTTAGAATGTTTATAACCTATTAGAAACCACTTTTCCAAATAAAACCATCTTTAGCATGCTTGCATGCATTACTTTGATTCTATTATTTTATGTGATGTTTGCTTGAATGGTAGATTGAAATTGTGCCTTGCTTGATTGAATTGTAGTGATTTGAAGAGTGTGATCATTGCAAACACAAGGAGTGAACTTATATTCTCTACCAAAAAGGCAAGTGATGCTTCATACTTTGTCCCATTATTTTCACTATGCATTAGTGATATTTCTAAGTAAGACTTGTATGGAATTTTTGCTAAGTATAAACTATGCCATGGGAAATCCTAGTAGATGAAACCTTAGTAGAATTTCCTAAGTTAAGATTCCTACTACCATCATGCTTAGTTAGCTAGTAGAAAACAAGGGTGGACTATATTTCATGCTATGGAATATTTCTAAGTCAAGGACTTGTGTTTTGTTTAATAAAACAACTAAGTGAATGAATCACCTGGGTGGAATGGGAGGAATGGTTTGTGTTGAGTGGTTACACAAGGCCCATTTCTATGGTTTACCTTGTGTATCTCACTTGTGGATGGCCACCCAGGAACAAAGAGATTTGAGATGTCAAATGTTGATAAGCTTCAAGTGCAGCCACTTGGCATTATGGGCTCTGCCTGGATCATATAGGTTGCAATAACTTAGCCAAATGGGCAGTCAGTGGTAGGGGATGATAGGTTCGAACGCGTCCATTCTGGTCTAAGGGAAGGCTTCTGAAAGATCTTGTCTTGGTGAAACCAAGTCTTGTGGGGAAAGTGCACCACCTCTATAGAGTGTAAAATCTAAGTACTTAGCCATGTCCCTGGAAAAGGACAAATTGAGCATCAAGACATGGAAGCTATCAAGAATCTCCTCATCCCAATTTCTAAGTTAAAATATTGTGGTTGAACAAGGGTTGAAGGATCACCAATTTCTATTGGGAGATGCCTTGGGTTATTTTTGTCAAGCAAAAACTTAGTGTTTTCAAATGATAAGGAAAATCTATTTTGAGCAAAGCAAGCCTAAGCTCCACTTAGCCAAATGCATATAGATGATACACTCCACTATATTACCATAGTATCACTTGCCAATACAATTCAAATGTATTGATCCTTGTGGCTGTAACTTATTATGTTGCAGGTTTGTTTGATGTTAGTGAAGTTTATTGATTAGGATTACAAGTCTAAAACCAACATGACTGCCTGTGGCACTTTGAAGATGAAGGACCCCATGCTATTGTTATATTATGTTGCATTGTAATGAGATAGCCAAATGAGCTATGTAAGATGTAATAAATTATTTTATTCCTGGTTATAATGTTGTATTATGACCTTTGTCTCTTGATATTACATCTTAACTGTGGATGCTAGCTATTGATCCAGGGACTAGCATTGTAAACACAGGGATCTCTACCTTATTAAAGGTTGGGAACCTTACATTTTGAGTGGAGGGAAATGAAGAGGTTTTTGTGAGTGGAGTGTCCACCCACATGAATGAAGGAGGGGAGGGGGAAGCCCCGATGGCCGGCTCGTGAAGGATCTCTCTCCCCCTCTAGAATTTATCCCCCATGGTCTCGGACTAGCGAGATACATGTTCCCGGTGGTTATTCGGCAAGAAAGAGTTGTGCTTCCGCTGCATCGCTGGAGCGAGAAGGCGGAGGTTGCTCGGTGCCTCGGACGTGTGTGCGAGCACGGATGCGCTGCTGATTTGCGGCGCTAGGACTTCCTCTCAATCTTGAGATCGGCAAGAGATCGTCTACATCAACCACGAGTTTAACTCGTTAAGCTTTGTCGGTCTTCAAGGGTATGTTCTCTACGGATATACGTCCGCCCATTGTTTGTATCTAGTAGATAGATCTTGGTACATAGTTGTTCCCATCGTAGGAAATATTTTGTTTTCTATGCTATGAATCCTACAAACATTAGAAATGAAAGTAATATTATTTGACTTTCTGAATAAAGGTTGGAGAAAAAGGACTAACCTACAACAATAGCAAGCCTTATTTTCATAAGGTTAAAAGAATGTCATTATTATAAAAGTACTTAAAATAATAACAAAAGAGTGTCTAAAAGCTTGATAAGGTACAAGCTTGAAGATGGCAGAATAGACTAATTCCAATAGACTCATTCTAATAAAAACAACTCTTAAATGATACTTAAGAGGGAACCAAGCACATCCAATTGGATATGTATAGTGAAACAAGAAATTCCGATGGGTATGGACTAAATGAGTTCAACACGAATCTTCGAAAGGACTTATAGTATAAACCATACTATAACAGATTAAAAATTTAGTCTTTTGACCACAACTATTGTGTTATAACAATTAAAACCCCATTTTAGTGAGACTCCCTAGACCTTACAGAGTATAATAAGGAAGTTCAATGATCAAGTAGAGGAGTTGGATTAGGATACCTAATTAGGAAAATGAACTAAAGAAAAGACCACTATTTAAGGAGTTCATAATAAGGACATATCCCTAAGGGACAAAAGTAAAAGGAACTTTGGAGGATGGAGACAATAAGATTAAAGATTGCCAAGTATGGTAGGAATTCAAGGAAAGGATCTGGATATGGGATATTATAATTATTCCCATTGAGGTTACCATGAAGTTGAGAAATGACGTAGTCAACACAAGTCAATTCCTCATTACGAAACGTGAGAGTATACGAACTTCGAGGACGAGGTTAATTTTAAGGGGGAGTGTCTGTAACGTTCCAGCATTACAGCTTAGAAATAAGCTGAACACAGATGTGTGCATTGCATTCATGCATAGAAAATCCGAATAATTTTCGCGCTTTTGAACAAAACTTGTCAAAGTGATTGAAGCTTCTCTCAACTTGATGGAATTGTAGTAGATCATCAAGTTGACTGCGATAAGTTTCAATATGACCCTTGCTAAAACCTTATTTTGGGTAAAGATGATTTGATCTAAGGGTAGATCAAATGTAATAAAAGTTACACCCTAATACATTACTTAATGATTTATATTTGATCCTTAAGTAATCATATCCTAGTATTCATTACACAACTCATGAATAGCAAGTTATAAATATAACTTAAGCAATAAGAATGTAACAACTAATTTTTGATCTATCTTAATCTCATCTACTTATACCCTGAGTATCATGGTAATACCTAACTTTAACTCTTTAGTGAGTTTGACTAGGAGAGAAACCAAGTCAAGATCAATCACCATATATCTTTCTTTCCATATCAATCTTTACCATTCCTATTGAATCATATTCTAATATCTGTTGTTCATCAATGTTGAGTAATCAACTATTGATTCACCAATTTTTAAACCTATCAATTCTAGATCTGTTAATTTTTGTTCTCATCATAGCAATCACTCAAATCCTATAAATAAAGAAATAAGTAAGAAGGGGTAAATAGTAATGGTAGATTTGAATATCATTTATAGGATGGGTGAGTTGGAAGAGAATAGGATCAGTCTGATACTTGATGGAGTTAACTCACTTCTAAATAGATAGAAGAGTTTTGTAGAAGATATAATTATATGTTAACAAATAGGATTATAAGGATGAATCTTGAAAATAGATACCAAGGAGTAATCCTATTGGATTAAGTAAGGATTGTCTATGAATAACATTCCTTAATCCAATAAGAGATGCTAAGAAGATAATTATAATACAACTGTAATGTTGTATTGATGAAGACCTTGATTAGCCAACTGGAAACCTAAGCCATATATGATCAAAGGATTCTAATGATCATGCTTTTGTCACCAAGATTGAACGCTTATATCCTGTATAAGTGACATTGGTGGATAGAACATGATTGGACCATAGTAAAGATATGTTATTCTAGGTTAGCCATGACAAGTCACCATGATATGATGAAAGGTTTGTATATAGGATATTGGAGATAAGTTGATATAAGATATTATGACTAAGTTGAAGCTAGAGTAGCATGGAGTTATTGAAGTAGTGTATTTCTCTTTAAAAGATAATAAGCTTTTGAGGAAAGTGGGATTTGATACATATATATATATATATTAGAGTAATGTTGGCGATGGATGATAAAGGAAGAGCATGCATGGAGGTAACTGTAAACATCTGTTGGATTGGAGATTATTAGTAGTAGAATAATTTGGTAACCAGGTATGGATATAAGAAGATTATGAAAGCTTCAGTGTCAAGCTCATTAGATTTAGAAGTGGATTTAGAAGAATAAAAGGTGGATAAGAATATTCTTGTGAAGTAAAGCTCATCATGTTAACACATGATGATGGATATGAAGAAGTAGTATATCTAGGAAATGAATTCTTTAAGTAGAAGTCAAGAATTGTGAATTGTGGAAGATATGAATTCTTGGTAAGCACTAAACCCTAAATCTATGTTCAAGCTTAAACATCCATCTTGTCTGTTGGATAAATCATTGTATTTTCACAATGCTTTATAGGAGTATTTTCCTATATCAAATCACTTAAGCACATCTTTGTCATTTTTAACCATCATTATCGTAGGTGCTTAGGAACTATCTTTATCAATTCTTTCTCATAAGTTAGTCTAGAAAACAATCCCACTATTTTAATTTAAATGGTGATATCATTCATGATCACAAACATAAAGATAATATGTCTTAACCATTCACCTTTATTCACAATTATAAAAGGATATAAAAATATTAAAACTCCCATAATTCTTGGTAGACATTTATAATCTCAAACCTTTAACTCTTATGTTAGTAATAATAAAATATTTACATTGCTATTTCCTAAATTATGATAATAATATTAACCATATTAAGTACTCGAAACTTTATGTATCAAATAATAATGAATGATCAATATATATAAAAGTTTCTTTAATATTATAAATCAATAAGAATCAAAACATCATTTTATAGGATCCTAAACAAATCCTAAAACCTAAGACCCTAATTTCTATTATTCTATTTGATATAATAACCTTCATATGATTATGAATATGACAGTATATAAAAAATTAAATCAATAAAATATATTATCATAAAGATTATTAATACCAGAGTCTTAAGTATATATCCATAAACTTACAATTTTCTAAATAAGAATTCCTAGAAAGTTTAAAACAAATGAATAAATACAAAGCTAGGAAAGAAAACAGAAATAAAAATGGGTAAAAGAAATGGAGTAGCAGTCAGCAATGGCCCACGGCCCGCTTCCTCACGAAACTAACCGTCGCTCGCATGCAGCAGCAGCCGCCAGCCGCTCACTTCGCTGCAGCCCACTCTGGCCCAGGCCCAAGTAACCCTTCGTCATCGTCTTCCCCAGCGAGCCAAGCAGTTGCGTGGAGAGCACTGATGTCGTTCGCCGTTGTCGCTACGATTCCCGCCGCCGTCGTGGTCGTCGTGCGAGGATAAGAACGACACGACGACACCCTTATCCTCCTCTATCTCTCAATCCCCAAATCCCTCACTCTCTCGCTCTATACCACACGCGCGCAGACTCTCTAGAATCCCCAAATCCCTCACTCTCTCCGACGAACCATAGCTCCCCTGGCTCTTCCAGGACCACCTGCGTGCTCCTGATGGTCGTCTAGGTAGTTTGCCTTAGCTGGCTCAGGTCGGGGTGGTCTCGCGCAGCCGAATCGGGACCTCCATCTCCGATGCCGACCACCATCGTCGCCATCATTTTCGGCCGAGACTCGACTCAGCAATATATCCACAAGCATCTTGGTAAGTCACTGTTATCTTCCTCAATTGCTTCCAGAATCATACTCCCGTCATGCGCCGCCCGTAGCCGCCGCATAAGTTCGTCGTCGTTGTCTTTCTGGTAACCAAAAACCATCGGTGCCGCCCCTATCCTGCTCGCCTCACTGCACTGGTTCGAACTAGCACGCACGCGTCCACTCTCGCACCCTCTATCGCCGTTTCGAATGTGATTCCAGCGAAACTCCGGTGAGCCCGCGTGGCAGCCAACGTTGCCACGAGCCCACTTGTTCATCTCTCAGGCTAGGTTAGTTCGGGGTGTAAAAAAATTACAGGTTCGTGCTGATGTCATCGTGGCATCACGCCTACGTCATCTTTGACCAGGTCCACTGTTGACTAGTCCATTATCCATGTGGCATCCAACGTGGTACTGACCCCACTGGTCAGTGACCTTGGGTAGATTTAGCTTAGGTACAAAACATATTTTCTATTTAGGAATTAGATAAAACATTATAATATCAAATATAGATATTTCCAAAAATTAAATAAAATCATTAAATCTTGTTAAATTAATAACTTATGTTTTATAATTTAGAAAAATATGTGTAATATATGAAAATGTTTAGAAAAATAAAATCTATAACTTAAAACTATTATCAAATATTATTATGATAAATATTATTTAATAAAGGTTTTATAAGTAATAAAACTTAGATAATCCATATTTAAATATTGATAAATATTAAAAATATAAATAAAATACCAAAAATCTTAGAAAAATAAAAACAATACTTTAAAACTATAATCATACATTCTTACTTCACTTAATTAAATATTTATGTTTATTAAGTATTTATAAAATAGTAAATCTTATAAAATCATATCTTATTATTTATAAATCACAAAAATAAATGTAATATACCAAAATGATCACAAAAATAATATATCCATGTTAAAAATATAATATTCCACCTTTGAGTTAAATAAAAAGTTAAACACTTTAATAACTTGAATTTAAACCTATTTCCTTAATCAATATTTCATATAAGGGTAAATAAAAGTTGCTAATATTTCTAAAAATTATCCAATTGAGTCTAATAAATAGTATTAGTCCTAAATTTTTATAATATAAAGTCAAATTGGTTCAATACATTTTAAATACAATTATATTGAATTATCATTCAAACCATATATGTAGTTTATTTTCTAAAAGGATATTTAACAAATATAAAATCTTTAAGAATGACATTTTAACCTAATAAAATATTTTACCATTATTTCACTCACAACTTTATAATGGACTAAATCCAGAGATAATTCATAAGTAGTAAAAAATATTGTTTACTTATTCACAAACCATAACCATACCCTTATAGGGAGATAAATCCTTCTAGGTTAGGAAACCACTATTCAAATAGAAGTGTTACCATTCTTAAAGTATCCTTAGAGAAACATTATAAAGAACACAAGGTACAAATAACATAAGCAATATACCTTAAGTCCATCTATGTTTTTAAAGTTAACCTTAGTCTGCAAAGCTTTAAGTATAATGCTAAAGACCTTATTATGTGTTTTATAGTTAACTTTGGTCTGTTATAATTAAGTTATAAAGCATCTCAAATCCAAACTATCCAATCAAACATAAACAACATCAATCACATTCTATCAACCATATTCTAGAAACTACAAAGGATTGTTGAGACCTTAATAAAGAAATATTTTCTTCAAAAGTTATTCGTTTTGCCACTTAAGTCAACAAATGACGAGTAATCGTAATCACCTTACATTCTATTTTACTTATATACTTAGGATTGATAACACTTAAGTCCTTTATAGGTGACAATACTTATAAAGTAAAATTTTAAGATAAACAATTCTAGTGTAAACAATCTTGAGTAGCATTCCATATGTGTATATCTTGTTGTTATACACCAAGATATTATTCTTAATAGTATTATTCTTGAATAGCAGCAATGTCAGACCATTAGTTAAGATATTATTCTTAATAGTATTATAGTTTTTGTGTTGTTTATTTCTGATTCTTCTTTGTAAGAAGTTTCTTTCTCTCTCTTTAACCTAGAGTGTTCTCTGGATCTTATGTAAAGAGTTGAGTTATAACATATAGTCATGTCTTGGACCTGTTGTGTTTCTGTTGTACCACTCTGAGGGATGTAATACTAGTGAACGGTGTTTCATTGGTGTTATGTCAACGACTATAGTATACTACATCATGCAGTGGTATGCTGGGTCACCGCAGTTGGTATCAGAGCATATGCTTTGACCTTAGGATTAAAACCCTTTTAGGAAGATCTGTAGGTTGTATAGTGACTATAGAAGTCATCTTATCTAAACCAAATATTGTTATGACTTGTGCGAAGTATCCACTTGAGGATAACATTGTCACACCTAAGTTAGATGCTTAAGTCATTCTTTCTTAGGAGTAATTATTTTATCTTTTCTCAGTATAGTGCTATTTAGTGTCTTCCGAAGGAGACATAAACCACCAAGATACTATAGGAAAGTGTAATACATCATATGGAACTAGTCTTAATGGTGTAGGCTAACTCTAGAATTCAAGTAGCACAGTGGAATTTTATTGTTAGTTGATAACCAAAGACAACATGATGAATATCATCAGGATAAATGTTGATGTAATGAGTAGTAATCATGTGGGATTCACTTGAGGATTCTATGTGATGAAGTGAAATTATGTTAACACTTAATAATAGTGTAGTGAGAAACAAAGTCATTATGATGAGATTAGCTCTTAAATTATCATGTAAATAGGTAAAACATAACAAGATCATGGTGAGATTAGCTCCAAAACCATGATGATAGTATAATTATGATAAGTAATTAGTAAATTATATTAAGGTAGAGTAAGCAAATAACATGGTAGAACTATGACAGAAGTCATAGGTGCTAGAAAATTCCAATAATCTCTGGTTTAAGAAACCTATTAGTCTTTTTGAGAGATCATGTGAGGTTAGTTACTAAACCATAAAGATTGGTTATAGTTAATCCTTTCAAAGGTGAGACCCAAGTTTAGTTAAAACCAAGTTGAGACCACTTTGCTTAAAAATTATCCTGTTGCAATTGCGCAATTTAGGTAAATATTGAGATAAAGGTTAGTTTGACCTATGTGCTAAGTATCACAATGAAAACCTATACGAGGAGGTGCCATATACTACACAACTAAGCCTGAATTCTAGAGATACTATAATCAACTACTATATTCTGGGCTTAGAATATTGTATGTTATATGTACCACATTTGGATTTATTCATTTTTCTTGGATCTTCTTGATTGACTAGATCTATACATGAAGTTTGACTTGGTGTGCAAATGCATGTTGCAACATCCAATTACTACTTGATGTTATAGACCTAGATAGGAAAGGGAATTCGTGCAAGGGAGTGACGATTTCCAAAGACCAAGATGAATACTTACATGAAGAATGAAGCAAAGTGTAAGGAGTATCTGTCACATCCCAAGATTTTCCAAATCTTGTAATGTGAAAATAAATGAATAAAATAAAATTTTGTTTGATTTTCAAGGCCAGAAGAAACTTTTTGAATTAAAATGGAACCTCAAACCAATTTGGATCAAATGAAATCCTAAAGGGATTTAAAAATTTAAATAAACAATAAACTTCAAAATATTTAGACATACTATTTTGGATCTTTTAAATAAAAGGATTTTGTTTTCAAAGGAAAAGGTGGATTTATAAATAAAGGTTGTTTTATAAAGCCAAATTAAACCTTGGCCAAGATTTTGAAATAAAATGTTTTGTTTTGTTTAAAAATAGTAAAGGTTTATTTAAATAAAATAATAAGGAATTAATATCCATTTTTATTTAAATAAAAGGTTTTACCATTTTAATTAAAACATCAAAACTTATTAAATTATTTTAAATAAGTTTTCTAAGTATTTTATTTTCTTAAATAAAACCTACTGAAGTGTTTTGGCTTTATTTTAGATTTCAAAATAAATATTTTAAATAAAATAAATCCTAATTGATTTAATAATGAAGGTCTATTGAATTTAATTATTAATGGACCCTAAAATAAAAGGTTATTTTATTTTATTTTAAACAAGCTTTCCAAGTATTCTTTACTTTCAAATAAAACCTACTGATTTGGTTTTGAAAGTATTTGGATTTCAAATGAAGATTTTATTAAATAAATCAAACCATATTAAACAAATAAAGGTCCATTTTATTTAATTAATGAATGGATCTTAAAATGAATAAAAAATATTATTTTATTTTGGAATTTAGGTTTATGCTGATAAACAGAACCAAGTTCAAAATTGTGAAGTGTGGTGTTTGTTTGAATTGATTTGGTTGAATGAATCATTTGTTTGAATTTCAAATCAGTAAAAAGAAATAGAAAAGGAAAAAAAAGTTTCAGACAGAAAAAAATGAGCAGCCCACCATCTGGCCCAACTAACCCAGCAGCCAAGCAACCCATTTTCTCCACCCCTCTGACGAAACGTTTTCGCACTCAAACTCACACCCGCGAGGACACTGACGACTGGACCCTGTTCCCTTTCCCTTTCTCACTGACCATAGGACCCCACCGCCACGTCCCTCTTCTTCCCCACCCCCACGACCTGTTCTTCCTCCCTCGCCGGCCGTTGCAGGCTTTGATTCGCGGCTTGAATTCGCCTTAACACGGCCACCTTAACTCGCAGCGACCAGGCACATTTAAACGCCACTGACTCCTCTCTGTTTCCCCTCTGTCTCCTCCCTCAAGCATGCCCCCAGGCCGCCCCAATTTCTCCCCGAGCAGCTCTGTCTCCGACGAGCTTCCACCGTCGAATTCGGCCGAGCCACACCACCTCCTGCCTCCCCGAACACACGAGCACGCTCACCGCATCCTGGCGCATCTTCCCGTGCCATTCATTCATCCGCGGGTTCCCTGTAACCTCGGCTTCGACGACGACCTGCAGCACCGCCGTCTGCCTCTTTCTCCGACGAAGCCTCCAGGTAGTAACTAGCCACCCCTTGTCCTTCCGATGATACGCCTGTGTCCAGTGCACTCGCCCGCATCTAACCCTACCATTCTCTTGCTTTCTGGTGGACTACAGCCCCGTCCCCGTCAACAAACAGAAGCTCCTGGCGCCAGCCCTAACTCCGGTGAGGAATCCCGCTCGTCCTCGTGCGCCCTTCACCAACCAAGGGCAGGTTGAGCATCCCCATGCCATGGCGATCACAGTGAGCCACCTCTCCTCCTTCCTCGCTTCCCGAAACGTCAACTCCGCCGCCGTCTGGCCGCTCCGCCACCAGACGCCGCCGCCAGCGCCGCTGCTATTTGGCCAGGGCAATAGGAACCGTTAGATCTGCATCTGATGGCTTGGATAGAATGACTAACCGAAGGGGTAAGGATGAACCTGGGCCGCCCGATTAAACTTAGATCTAACGCACCACGTAGCTCGATCCCAGTGAACCGGTACCGACGAATTAAAACATGACACGTGGCTCAGACCTCGTTTTAAAAAACAGAAACTTTCCTATTAGAAGTTCAATCTTGTAAAATCTATAACTTTCAAACCACACGTCCAAAAATTACAAATTTTATATCAATGGATTCAGTGGAACAAGCCCTAGCCAACCATGCCTTTTGTTTAGTAAAAAGCTTCTGGAAAAATGTTTGTTTTTGCAGAAACAATTGTATGCTTGTTAAGTTTATAAAAATTGTTTAAAAAAGATTTTAGGGTTAAAACTTTTACAAAATGGTTTGTTGTGACCTTACTGACCCTAGGAACCAACCCATGGTTTGGAAAATGAATTTGTAAAAGTTTAGAATGGATTAATTAGTTTAGTCCATTTCTAGCCAAATAAAACTATTGTTTTGTTATGAAAATGGTTTTGATTAAAAACTTTGGAGGAAATGTTTTGGACCAAACCTACTGACCAAAAACACCAAGTTTTAAGAAACAACAACTTAATTGGTGAAGCCACTTAAGGTTGTGGTATTGTGAAAAATGTTTTTCACCACATAAAATGATGAAAGGATTTGAAAATGGTTTATGGATAAAACCCATTTGCAAATGACTTTGCCATTTTGGTAAATGACCAATTTGGAACTTACAAAGTTTAGAAGCCTAGTGGAGACCACCTTTGCAATTGGAACCATCTTTTGCATGCTTGCATGCATTACTTTGACTTTGTCATTTTATGTGTTGTTTTGCTTGATTGGTAGATTGAGTTTGTGCCTTGCTTGATTGATTTGTAGTGACTTGAAGAGTGTGATTGTTGCAAGGACAAGGAGTGAACCCATACTCTACCAAAAGGCAAGTGATGCTTCATACTTTTTGTCCCATTACTTTCTCTATGCATTAGTGATTTTGCTAAGTAAAACTTGCATGGAATTTTTGCTAAAGTATAGACCTTGCTAGTAAAACCTAGTAGATGAAACCTTAGTAGGATTTTCCTAAGTTAAGATTCCTATTACTATCAAGCTTAGCCTAGCTAATAGAAAACATGGGTGGAATATATATTCACACTATGGAAAAATATTCTAAGTCTAAGGACTTATGTTTTGTTTAATAAAACAACTAAGTTAATGAATCACCTGGGTGGAATGGTAATTGCTTGGTGGTTTTTGGTTGAGTGGTTCACAAGGCCATGTACTTGGCTTGTGTATCTCACTTGTGGTATGCCACCCAGGAACAAAGAGATTTGAGATGTGAAATGTTGAGAAGCTTCAAGTGCAACCACTTGGCAATATGGGCTCTGCCATGATCATATAGGTTGCAAGAACTTAGCCATATGGACAGAGGGTGGTAGTGTTTGATAGGTTGGAACGCGTCCATTTTGGTCTAAGGGAAGGCTTCTGAAAGATCTTGTCTTGGGAAACCAAGTCTTGTGGGGAAAGTGCACCACCTCTGCAGAGTGTAAAACCTAAGTACTTAGCCATGTCCCTGGTAAAGGACAATTTGAGCATCAAGACATGGGAGCAATCAAGAATCTCATCATTCCAATTTCTAAGTTAAAATCTTGTAGTTTGAACAAGGGTTGTTTGAAATCTTCAATCTTTGATGGAGAGATGCCTTGAAAGGATCTTCAAATCTTTGATTGAGAAAAATGATTTTGCCAAGTAAAACTTAGTATTTTCAAATGTTAAGGAAAAATCTATTTTGAGCAATGCAAGCCTCAACTCCACTTAGCCAAATGCATATAGAAGATAGACTCCACTATACTACCATAGTATCACTTGCCAATACAATTCAAATGTATTGACCCTTGTGGCTGTAACTTGTAATGTTGCAGGTTTGATTGTATTTAGTGAAGATTGATTGATTAGGATTACAAAGTCTACAACCAACATCTGCCTGTGGCACTTTGAAGATGAAGGACCCCATACTTATAGTTATTCCGCTGCGATGTATTGTAATAGCCAAATGAGCTATGTAAGTTGTAATAAAATTATGTTATTCCTGGTTATAAAGTTAAATTATGACCTTTGTTTCTTGATATTACATCTTAATTGTGGATGCTAGCTATTGATCCAGGGACTAGCATTGTAAACACAGGGGGATCTAACTTATTAAAGATTGGGACCCCTACAGTATCAACTCAATTTGGAGGATGGATCAAGCTCATATCATTCTTAGCCAGCTATGAGAAGGAAGATTAATGTAGGAAGTATATGGAGCAATAAGAAGTAATGAACTTAGAGTTCACCTAAAATAGGTGATGTTGATAGGAAGTTAATAAAGTAATTGTACCAAGTTCATGGAAGCATCATGAATAAGTGCAAAGGAGAATCTTTGGAACAAAATGGTATTCAAGCTTTGACAATTCAGAGAGAATGCCAGTAGTATGTCGGAAACCGTAGGGTAATATCTACAACCTAGGATGATCCACAGCTGGTATTTGATCCACAATTGGTATCTTGTCTGCAGCTAGTATTTGGTTGACATATTTAACCAGATCATCTTAACGGTTGCATTAAGAGCATAAAACTTGGCCTAAGTTAATTAAGACATAAATGAGTATAAAATTTAAGTGATCGTCTTTCAAGACTCTTTGCGAAAATTGACCTATCAAAGCGAAAATGTCCAAATAGTAAGTAAGACAAATAATGCTGAACGATTCACTTCAGAGATCCACAATTGTGTGGATACACCGTACAATCTTTCATAAGAACCTAACTATGTAGAATATAAGCTGGATAGAGATCAATATTCTATTTATAAAGCTAATAAATGTTGTATAGACAGTTTGAAGACTATTAGTAAACCCTAAGGGGGAGTAAATAATGAAGGGAATATGCCCTAAGAGGCAATAATAAAGTGTTTATTATGTGTATTCCAAGTATATGATAGATGTTTATTTTGCATGCTATAATTGTATTAATACGGAAACATTAATATGTGTGTTTAATAAACAAACAGAAAGTTCCTAGTTATGCCTCTCTCATAAACTAGCTCGTTGATTAACAAGATGATCAAGGTTTCCTGATCATGGACATTGGATGTTGTTAATAACGGGATCACAACATTAGTGTAGTGGTGTGATAAACATTCATCTGAAGTATATCATTACGATCAAAGTCATTGAGTTTATATTGCTATAACAACTTACGAAGTGATCCTAATCCTTAGACCATGAGATCATGTCAATCACTAACACCGGAAGAGTTTCTTGATAACATCAAACGTCACACCATAACAGGGTGATTATAAAGATGGTTTCAGAACTAATAAAGTGTTATGTTGAGGCCCATGGATCGAGAGTGGAATTTTTTCATCCCGATGATGGATAGATATACTCTGGGCCCTCTCGGTGATATCGCATTGATTAGCTTGCAAGCAAGTGATTTGATCACTAGAATGTTATATCACGGGAACGAGAAAAGAGTGCATGTCAGTAACGAGATCAAACTAGGTATGGAGATAACGATGATCTAATCTCGGACATGTAATATATCGTGAAACAAAGGGATTAAGATACTAGCGTAAAAGGTTCTGACGATCACAAGAAAGTCATCGTTGAATGTGTGGGAGTCAGTATGGGTCTCCCGATCCCGCTTCTGATTATTGATCCGAGAAGGGTCTCAATAATGTCTGCATTATTCACGAACCATAGGGTGAAACACTTAAGAGACACCGACATCCAATTGGAGCAAAAGTTTCATGCCAGAAAGAATAACAAGCGCAGGAATTTATTTCACTAGACACCGAAACAGGTTTTCGGGTGAAATTTGTAGAAAGTGATTTTGCATGTGAAATAGAATTCTAGCAAGGGGTTATATGAGAATGTTTGTCATTAAAGTAATTGACAAAATTCTGAATAAATAAAAAGAGTTTTATTTAATGAGAGTTTGCATTAAATTTGGTGGAAATTTAATTGCAAGTTTGAGTGGGATTTTGAGTGGAAGGAAATGAAGAGGTTTTTGTGAGTGGAGTGTCGACCCACATGAATGAAGGAGGGGAGGGGGAAGCCCCCATGGCCGGCGCCACCCCCTTGGGTGCCCCCCTCCTCCTATAAAAGGCACCCCTCTCCCTCTCTCTCACTCACACCTCCTCGTGAAGGATCTCTCTCCCCCTCTAGAATTTATCCCCCATGGTCTCGGACTAGCGAGATATATGTTCCCGGTGGCTATTCGGCAAGAAAGAGTTGCGCTTCCGCTGCATCGCTGGAGAGACGAGGCGGAGGTTGCTCAGTGCCTCGGACGTGTGTGCGAGCACGGATGCGCTGCTGATTTGCGGCGCTAGGACTTCCTCTCGATCTTGAGATCGGCAAGAGATCGTCTACATCAACCACGAGTTTAACTCATTAAGCTTTGTCGGTCTTCAAGGGTATGTTCTCTACGGATATACATCCGCCATTGTTTGCATCTAGTAGATAGATCTTGGTACATAGTTGTTCCCATCATAGGAATTTTTTTGTTTTCTATGCTGCAAACCCTACAGTGGTATCCGAGCCGGATCTATGCGTAGATGCTTTACACGGGTAGTACACATATGAGTATGTGGGCGATGATGATCATGTTGTTGCTCCTTAGTTGTAATTTTGGATATTGGTGGCATAGTGGGATGAAGCGGCACGGACAAACTTTACATGTCCTCGCACATGAGACCTGTTCCACGCTTGACATGCAACTAGTTTGCATAAGTGGCTAGCGGGTGTCTATCTCTCCTACTATAGTCAATATCTATTTTGCAACGAGTTGTCAACAATTTGGTTATCCTCGTTGTGGTTCATGTTCGTAGGTAAGAACGGTTCTATCTCGAAAGCCCTAAGCCACGTAAAACTTGCAATGGATAAATTAGAGGCGTCTAGTTTAGATTGTTACCGGGCTAGTGTTATGATATGGTGATGTTGTAAGTAGAAGTATGAGATGATACTCTTACAACACACATAGCGTGTAAGTTCCATAGACCTTAGCCTTACACATAATGGTATGATAGTGATCATACCACGATGCACATGATAGAGATCATATGCGGGAACCATATCATTCCACTAATAAACATGTGATGTTTTATAGCATCTTATATTGCTTTTTTGGCGTTTTATTAGCATAATAAGATGATCCCTCATTTAAATATCAAGATAAGAATGTGTTATTCCTTTAGTATGCATCGATTATGTTTTCGTCGCTCCAAGACATCACGTGATGATCGGGTGTTCTTGGATCCACGACCATATTTCGGGTGTAAGACAGTTACACACGCGAATACTAAGGTTCTTACTTGGCGAGCCTAGCATGTACAAACATGGCCTCAGAACACGGACCGAAAGGTTAAGCATGAGCCATATAGTAGATATGATGCCCATTTGATGCTCGCCTTTGAAGCTACACCGAATCACGTGATGATCGGACTTGGTGTAGTGGATTTGGTTCATGTAATCACCAAAAAGACACGAGGGATGTCGTTTTTGAGTGGGATGTCATTCGTAATGTGGATTAGTTGAACTCAATCTATCGTAAACTTAGTCTAAACTTTACAAATTCTATTGTAGATGGCACCACCTGCTTTTAATTTCAATGTGTTCATGGAGAAAGAGAAACTTGCAACGAACGGTAGCAACTTTACCGAATGGGCCATGAATTTGAGGATTCTCCTCTCTGCTGCACAAAAGAAATATGTGCTAGAAGCGCTGCTAGGTCCCCCCACCTTTTGAGGATGCCCCTGACGAGGAGAAGAATGTCTATCAGACTCGTAAGGAGGACCACAACTTAGTTCATTGCGGCATATTGTATGGGCTAGAGCGAGAACTTCGAGAGCGTTTCGAAAATAGCAATGCATTTGATACAATGGGTGAGTTGAAAATGATTTTCGACACACATGTTGTTGTAGATAGCTACAATGCTTCAGAAAAGTTCTTTAGCTGCATGATGGAAGAGCACAGCTCCGTAAGTGAGCATGTACTCAAGATGTTGGGTTATGCCGATAATCTTGTGTCCTTGGGAATATCGATTCCAATTGACTTAGGCATCCATCGTGTTCTGCAGTCTCTGCCGCCTAGCTATAAGAGCTTTGTGATGAACTATAATATGCAAGGCATGAAGAAGTCTCTCCCTGAGCTTCTGTCAATGCTTAAAATTGCAGAAGTGGAGATCAAAAAGGAACATCAAGTGTTGATGATCAATAAGAACACTGGTTTCAAGAAAGACAAGAAGGGAAAACGGAAGGGAAGTAAGGGCGGCAAGCGGGTTGCCGTGCCTGAAAAGAAACCCCGAGTTGGCCCTAAGTCTGATACCGAGTGCTACTATTGTGAGGGGACTGGCCACTGGAAGCGCAACTGCCCCAAGTATTTGGCAGACAAGAAGGCCGGCAAGGCAAACAAAGGTATATATGATATACATGTTATTGATGTGTACTTGACTAGTGCTCGCAGTAGCACCTGGGTATTTGATACCGGTTCAGTTGCTAATATTTGTAACTCGAATCAGGGGCTGCGGAAAAAGCGACCGCTAGCAAGGGGTGAGGTCAAGATGCGTGTCAGGAATGGATCAAGCATTGATGTGATCGCCGTCATAACGCTACCTCTCCACTTACCATCGGGATTAGTAATAAACTTGAATAATTGTTATCTGGTGCCAGCACTGAGCATGAACATTGTATCTGGATCGTGTTTGATGCAAAGTGGTTATTCATTTAAATCTGAGAACAATGGTTGTTCTATTTATATGAATGACATCTTTTATGGTCATGGACCCGATGATGAATGGTTTATTTCTATTGGATATCGATAATAATGTTACACATTTTCATAATGTTGATGCTAAAAGGATTAAAATTAATGATGATATATCCGCATATATGTGGCACTACCGTCTAGGTCATATAGGCATTAAATGCATGAAGAAGCTCCATTCGGATGGACTTTTGGAATCACTTGATTTTGAATCATTTGATACATGTGAGCCATGCCTTATGGGCAAGATGACTAGAACGCCGTTTTCCGGTTCAATGGAACGGGCGACAGATTTATTGGAAATTATACATTCTGATGTATGTGGTCCAATGAGTGTGTCGGCGCGAGGTGGATATCGTTATTTTGTTACTTTCACGGATGATTTGAGTAGATACGGTTATATATACTTGATGAAACACAAGTCTGAAACCTTTGAAAAGTTCAAGGAATTTCAGAATGAAGTGGAAAATCATCGTAATAGAAAGATCAAATTTCTACGGTCCGACCGTGGAGGTGAGTATCTAAGTTACGAGTTTAGCACTCACATGAAAGAGTGTGGAATTGTTTCACAACTCACGCCTGCTGAAACACCATAGCGAAATGGTTTGTCGGAACGTCGTAATCGTACTTTATTGGATATGGTTCGATCTATGATGTCTCTGACGAACTTTCCATTGTCATTTTGGGGTTATGCACTAGAAACTGCTGCATTCACTTTAAATCGGGCACCATCTAAATCTGTTGAAAAGACACCGTATGTGTCACATCCCAAGATTTTCAAATCTTGTAATGTGAAAATAAATGAATAAAATAAAACTTTGTTTAATTTTCAGAGCCAAAAGAAACTTTTTGGAACTCAATGGAAACCTCAAACCCATATGAATTAAAAATAAACCTAAAGGGAATTAAAAAGATAAACATTTGGAAATATTATTTTGAAACAATCAAATGAAAAGATTTGTTTTCAAATGAAATAGAAGTTTATAAATAAAGATTATGTTATAAAGCCAAATTAATCCTTGGCCAAGCTTTGGGAATTAAAAGCATTTTATTTTAAATAAAGTAGCAAAGTTTTATTTAAAAATAATAAGGATTGTTTAAATAAAATAATAAAGATTTAATATCCCACTTATTTAAATAAAAGGTTTTTACCATTCTAATTAAAATATCAAAACTTATTAAATTAGTTTAACTAAGTTTTCTAAGTAAATTATATTCACAAATAAAACCTACTGAAGAGTTTTGTTTTACTTTTAGTTTTCAAAATAAAGATATTAATAAAATAAATCCTAATTGATTTAATAATGAAGTCTATCAAAATTAATTATTAAAGGATCCTAAAATAAAAGGTAATGTTATTTTATTTTAGAACAAGTATTTCAAGTATCTTATATTTTCAAATAAAACCTACTGATTTTGTTTTGAAAATATTTGGATTTCAAATGGAGATTTTATTAAAATAAATCAAACCCAATTTGATTAAATAACTTTGGTCTATTTTAAATTAATTATTAAATAGGATCCAAAAAGGAATAAAATATTATTTTATTTTGGAATTTATGTTTATGCTGATAAACAGAACCAAGTTCAAATTGTGAAGTGTGGTGTTATTTGAATTCATTTGGTTGATAATTGTTTGTTTGATAATTCAAAACAAAAATTAGATTCAGAAAAAGAAAAGGAAAAAAAGTTACAGAATAAAAAAAATGGAGATTGGACAACCCAGCCCAGGCCCCCACAAGCCCAGTCCCTCACCCCGCGAGAAAAACGATTCGCATCCTGTTCCTGAACCACACTGAGTATGACAGGTGGACCTCCTCTTTTCTATTCCCACTGACCGCTGGACCCATTTTCCTGTTCATCCTCCTTCTTCCTCGCGGTGACAGCGCCCCCTCTCCTCGACCGTTTTGGCGACATTTGCGAGCATCAATTGACATTAACGCGGCAGTTAATCGCTCCTGCGACCGCGCATTCTTAAGCACCTCCCCCTCCACGACATTTTCCCCCAGACCACTCCTTCCTCTGCCCCCAGGCCGCCCCAATTTCTCTCTGCACCGCCGCCGTCCTCCGACGAGCTTAGCCTCCAATTCCGGCCACACACTGCCTCCCCTTGCTTCCTCGACCAAGCACGCATGCTCCCCATCCTCTGGCGCTTCTGTCCGTGCCCTCCGTTCAACCGCGGGAGCCCCAGCATGTCGGCTACGACGAGCTTCCGAACGCCGCCGTGTCTTCAACCTCTCCGACGACCTTTCCCGGTAAGCCTCGACCGCCCCGCGCCCTCTCGTTCACACACACAGCTCTGCCTTGATCCTACGATTCTAACCGTGCCCTCGTTTTGCTTCGGGGTGAACCACAGCGTCGACCTCGACCACGACCACGCGCAACCGACGCCAGACCTAGCTCCGGCGAGCAATTGCCGCAGTACCCGAGCTCCCCTTGTCAAGCCAACAGCATGACGAGCGTCACCACGACCCTATGATCTCGGTGAGCCTTCTCCTCTTCTTCCTTGCGTCCTGAATCACCGGCGACCACCCCGCCTGAGCGCCGCCGCCAAAGCACCGTCGTCAACGCCGCCCACCTTAGGTCAAATTCGCCAGTACCGTTCGATCCAGATTTAGCGGCCACGATTAGATCACTTATCGTCGAAGGGGTATGTCCTCTGGGCCACTCGATCTAACTAGATCCAACGCCCCACAGCCGCGATCCAACCGAAACGGTATGGACTAATAGGAACACGACGCGTGGCCAGGTTTAAAACTAAAAAACAGATTTGAATCTGATTAAATTGCAAACTTCAAACCCTTGTAACTTTCAAACCACACGTCCAAAAATTACAAATTTTATATCAATGGATTCAGGAGAGCAAGACCTAAACAACCATGGCCTTAGTTTGGAAAATAGTAAATGTTTGTTTGTTTGTTTTTGCAGATTCTTTTGTGAGCTTGATTAGAGTATAAAAATGTTTTAAATTGAATTTAATGACAAAACCTTTTCAAAATGATTTTATAGTGACCTTACTGACCCTAGGAATCAACCCTTGGTGTTAACAATTATGATGGTATAATTTAGGTTGAATTATTTAACTTAGCCCATTTTCTAGCCATATAAAATTATTGATTTTACTATGGAAATGTTTTTGCAAGGAAAACTTTGTGAAAATGCTTTGGACCAAACTTACTAACCCAAAACACCAAGCTTTGCCAAGAGCAACTCACTTGGTGAAAAACATAAAGTTTTGGGTAATAAAAATAATTTTCACCACATAAAATGATGAATGGATTTTTAAAATGGTCTTGAGATAAAACTCAAATTACAAAGGACTTTGCCATCTTGGTAAATGACCAATTTGGAACTTACAAAGTTTAGAAACCTAATAGAGACCATCCTTACCATAGAACCAACCATTGCATACTTATACATGACTTAGTTTCCATTACTTGTGTGTGTGAAGATTGTTTTGAATATTGGTTTGGAATGCTACTTGATACCATGCTTGTTTGATTGATTGTAGTGAAATTAGCAAAGTGTGAGACTAACAAGATCAAGAAGTAAACCCTCATTCCTACCAAAAAGGCAAGTTACACTATCATACAAAAGACCTACTATTTTCATTATACTTAGTGGATTTTGTAAACATGCATGAAAATGTTTTATACTTATGCTATGCTAATCCTAATAGGACCCCTATACACTCCTTAGTGAAAATATTGAAGTTGTTACATGCTTAGCCATGCTATGTTTTGAAAAGAGGTACATGTTGAGATTTTACAAAGGTTGAGACCAAAGGACTTGTGTTTTACATAATAAAACAAGGACTCAATGAACCACCTAGGTGGAAGATACTTGAAGTTTTGGAGAAAGGTGGCAACAAAAGAAACCCATGTCTATGGAAATCACTTTGTGTTGTGCTCCAAATGAAAACCAACTAGGAAAACTTAGAGATTGAACATGTTTCTCCAATTGTGGCTTTCGTGTACAACCACATGCTATTATGGCTCTGGCTTAGTCAACTACATTAGGAAGATCCATACATGGTCTTTAGTTTCCGGACATGGGGATCTGGAGGCATGCTTCATGGGGATGAAGACAGCTAGCAATGATGTATGGGAGGACCCTTTTGGAAAGACTTCGTCCATCTCAGTCTGCCAGTACTCCATCTTGGTGAGCACTATCCAGTAGGCACTGGTGGCAACAAGATGGGATTGTTCATGTGGGTAAAGTGTACTCCTTCTGCAGAAGTTAATAAAAATCTAAGTACTTAGCCGTGTCCCCGGTTCTGGACAATACTGAGCAACTAAAGTTTGAACCATGGGAGATCTCGACATTCCAACTTCTAATATAAAAACTTGATGCACTTGGGGTACCAAGAATTTCAAAGAGATTGATAAAGATTGTTGCTCTTGGGGTTACCAAGGTGCTCAAGAGCATGATGTACTTGGGGTTACCAAGGAACTCATGAGATTTCATAAAATTGTTGCACTTGGGGTTACCAAGTAGCTCAAGGGATTTTTGACAAGGACTTGAACACTTGCGTTTCTACCAAGGAGTACAAGGAACTTGGAAAAAGAGATTTGACAAAGGACCAAAACATTTTGAAAAGATAGGATAAATGTTGCTTTATGCAAATAAGCCCTAAACCCTAATTAGCCAAATATGAATGTATTGATAGGATCCACTCATATCTACATAAAGTGAAGCTTGCCATACAATTCAAAACTGTATTGACCCTTGTGGCTGTAACTTGTAATGTTGCAGGTTGATTGTTTTTTATATGAAGATTGTTTGATTGACTAGGACTACAAAGTCTACAACCACATCTGCCTGTGGCACTTTGAAGATTAAAGGACCCCATGACCTATAGTTATTCCGCTGCAATGTAATGTAATAGTTAAATGAGCTATGTATGATGTAATAAATTATTGTTATCCTGGTTATAAAGTTATATTATGACCTTTGTTTCTTGATATTACATCTTAACTGTGATGCTAGCTATTGATCCCAGGGACTAGCATTGTAAAACACAGGAGGCTCTATCTTATCTAAGATTGGGACCTCTACAGATGGTATCAGAGCATTGTGTTGCCTGTAGGATTTGTAACCCTAGGATTGGACAAAAACCTTAGAAAATAGGAGGTTTTATACTTGTTTCAAAAACTTATTTACAAAACACCTTGTAAACTCTTTCCTCAACCATTTTGGTTTAACTCTACGTCTCTTCTACTTCAACTTGATGGAAAAACCTACCCATGACCAAAGACTACACCATGTGCAAAGGACTTCTTCAACACCTTCGACTCTAATGACTTCAACATCTTCACTCTAATGACTTCAACATCTCAGCATGTTCTCCAAAGATTTCCAACATGGATACCACCAAGGACCACAAGTGAGACAAGGAAATA